>LPNX010937206.1:0-115634 GCA_001517045.1 Pseudotsuga menziesii | reverse complement strand
CCGAACCTGCAGGTTTCTTACTTGCACTACCCACAATGCCGTCGGCATGTGGTCCAGGTTTGACCTTGGGATCGAAACTAGAACGAGGAGAGTTAGGTATAATCTCATATAACAAACCAAACTGAGCATAGATCAAGTCTAGTTCCTGTGCCCTAAAGATGGCTTGTTCCTCATTCTGCACTCCGGATGTGGAAACATCCTTCACTATATATGGCAATAAATATTTGAGGAACCACTCAAGGAGGAACTCCGGCGGTATAAAGGCTTTAATTAATCTCTTCCGTCTACGCCACTCCTGAATATGATCAGAAATATGGGTGGCTTGATCTTGCCGAAATGTCGACAAGAGTTCAGTACCAACATCATAGCGTACTGGTAGCTGGAAGTGATTAAGGAAAGTCATCACAAGGTCGTCGAACAAAGTAAAGGCACCCCTAGGTAAATCTATATACCATTTCGCCGCAGGCCCTGTAAGGGTGCGTTGAAATAGTCTCAAACGGACTGAGTCCTGATGTAATGAATTGGAAGAGCACCATAGGTGGAATGTTGTAACGTGTTCACTTGGATCCTCTCCTTGTTTGCCTTCGAACTTAGGTATGTCCGAAGGAAGCTTGGTAGGGACAGCCGGCCAAGCCGGGTCATGAGCCACAGGATCGTTCATAAGTCTCGATAAGTCAGGTAGATTGAGTGTCGCGAGGAAAGGGAGCCTAGGATGATGAGGTCTATGGACCGCTCCCTGGTTCATATAGGATTGATTACCACCATGACCTTGGCCATAGTGACCTCCTCCTGTATGACCCGTATATGGTGGCGTGGAAGTACCATAATGAGGTGGACCTTGACTAGTAGGAGCTACAAAGCCGTAATTAGGAGAGTAAGCAGGTTGTGAATACCCGCCTCCGTATGGTGAAGAGACCTGTCCATACTGCGTCCCATAATAGGGTCCATAGGTCACCACTTGCGATGTCCCATGAGACACTCCATAGGTAGGGATATACATTCCGGAAGTAGGAATATACATACCGGAAGTAGGGATATATGTCGTGGAAGTAGCAATCTGACCTCTAGGAACATGAACATAACCTCCCGAAACCACGGGTGGTATGTAGGCTTGAGACACAATTGGTCTAGTAATCGTAGTACGGATCTGAATCGTAGCTACGTGCCGACTCAAAGGACCACGTGAATAAGGTGGAGGGTTTACATTTGAAGGAATCGGAAGCAAGGACGAAGGAATCTCTGTAAGAAGAAATGTACTAGTGCCTATCGTCACTCGTCTAGAACCTGGTATCCCTATCAGATCACTAACTCTAGACCTAGGAGGTATATAAGATGGAGCTTCCACCACTGGGATGGAAGGTGCAATGTGACTAGTACTCCCAAACCTCTCCGCAAGGTAAGGCATGGGATTGCCCCCAGGCATAGTGCTAGGCTCAAAATCGGATTCAACATGAAATGTCAAATCGTGCATAGGAAAACCAATCATAGCATAACTACCATAGCTATTACTAGCAGGTTCAAAGTGAGTCTCGGCGTCTTCCGGCATTCCATACCGGTAATGTGTCAATGAGGGGTCAACCCTAGAGTGACTAGGTCTATCATGCATGGTTCCTATCTCTGAAATCACAGGTCCTAACTCAGTTAGGTCGGGTGAAGGGTCATAAGTAGGCGTGAATTCCCCATTGTCAACGCGAATGGGAGGAGGTGGCTCAGATGTATCCTCTGAATGATCTCCCATGGTGTGTGAATCAATGTGTGACATGGTCCTCCTAGACTGTCTATGTCCCTCTCCTAAAGGAGGAGGAGAAGTAGAAGGTGGAAGTCCTGCTAAACGACGAGAATGGCACGGAACCGCACCCGAATCCACAATGACTCAAAAAATAGCAAAGACTCTCTATTTACGTCAACCCTAGGCCAACTAGCGTGCACAGAGCAATCACTATAAAATCTAAAGCCAAAAGCAAGCAAACAAGGGCTGGATAAGTGAGCTCCCGAATGTGGCTGGTATGTCTGGCCTAGGAGAGGCTTGAGAGGTCCTTGTCACCACAAGCAGAGGTTCGAAACCAATTATTGTGGCCCTCAGCTTCAACGCGTAAAGAGACTATGCTGTCCGACCCCAACTTGGCCAGGACACATGCAGAATAACCTCTACATGTACCCCCTCGATATCCTAGGTAAGGTCACTAAGGTCACCTCAATATAATCAATGCTCAGGCGGACAGTCGCAGGCGGGATTGACCGTATGGGTAGGGTAGCAAAGCCCGAAACTCCCGAAAGAGCCCCCAGATACGAATACAATCCTGGCTATATCACCGGTGCTACACAGTTACCGACAAGGGGTTATCCCAATCAACAACCGCTCACACTGCCTAGTGCTTGACTCCCTTTTGAGAGGAGCTTCCTGAGAACACCGGTTATACCAAGGATTTCACACACTCCCTGGACAGACACCTAGTTGTTGTTGTTTAGTGATGTTGGAGAATTAACTTTCAATGAACTATTCCAAGATCCTAAAGCCTAAGCTTGTTGGTGCACCCTAGAAAAGAAAAGAGTGTAATTCATTTTAATTAGCGTTGATTTTAGTTGGATTTATTACTCAAAAATAGGATATGGTCATGCAACTAATGGTGTTATGACGCAACAATAAGCAAAATGCACACCTAACAATCAATGCAAATGCATTGTGTCCATGAAAATAGGGTATGCGTACTACGTGTAATGCACAATTTCTTCTTCAAATGCTGAATGCAAATTTCCCTATATGAAGTCCTAAGTATTACTCCAAAGCAAATCTAGATCTAGTGAAAGTACAATGCAAAATGCAAAATGCAATGCATGATGATAAATAAATGTTTTTGGATTTTTTGAAAATAAAGAGATACAAAAAACAAAAGAATGATTCTACCCACCCCAGGCTCTACAAGCACACATAAACAGCATTCCAGCAAAGCACTAAGGTAAAAGGACTCTAATGCACTAATCTCAAACAAAAAATCAAAGATGCCATGACAAGAACTTTCCTAAAAGAAAAATTTAGGCTAAAAAAAACATTTCTGGTCAGAAACAGAGGTATTAACAGACTCAGGAAGTGCCAAAGGAGACTCAGTAGCTAACATAATTCACCCAACAACCCACTATCTTCCACAAAAAGTTAAAAACCAGGGTATACGTGATTGTGCGCAGTGAACCCGCGTGTATACGCGAAAATCCCAGGGGAAACCACGTGTATACGCAACTGTAAGTGACAAACCCGCGTGCAGGAAGAAAAAGATGCACAAATTCAAGGTAAACAGACAGGATGAAACTAAATTCACACCAATCAGGCTCTACCAGGCATACATGCCCCCATACCCGACACAGAAACAAGAGAGAGAGAGAAATTCAAATACATTGAATGCCAAGAAATCAACCCCCAAAGGAAAATTACTAGGAACTCCCCAGCAGAGTCGCCAATTCTGTTACAGAGAGAAATTCCTATGGCTCGGGGTACCACAACAGACAGCTAGACTCTAGAAATCAATCTTTCCCAATATGCAATAGAAATACAATGTCTAACACTGAAGGATCGAACCTCGTACCTTATTCCGGACGGTTGAAGTAGATCCCCGTTGAGCTTTCCAATATTCAGCTTGCATTGTTATAGCACATCCTCAACAACAACTAAACAATACAAGCATACTATATTTCATGGTGTTAGATCTATTCTAGCATATATAATCAATAATGTAAAAGCATTTGACATATTCCAATGGATACAATATTCATTCAAATACACATTACTGGACAGGAAAAGATACTTCTATTAATATGAATCAGAGATTACAAGTGATAACCTCTGACGGCACGTCTGCGAACCGGAGAAACTGAATCCCCCACTTGGGCCTCCACCACCTCAATCTTCCATCACTTCGATAGCAAGCTTACTAGCAAAATGCAAGCTTGGGAAGAACACAACAGTGCTCCAAGGGACAAAGGGATGCAGACTCAAGCATAAGTTCTGGCAACAATGGACTATAGTTTCGTTACTCTCAATTCTCTCTTATGCTTTCAATGTCTCATTGGGTTCCTTATATAGCTTTTCAAAGGGATACTGAAAGGTCGAATCCGTGCGATCTCAAGGCATATGGAAGGCCAGGAGTCATATGAGTCGGATCCAAGTCAAGGAACGCTCCAAAAGGATTTGGATTATGTACACATCCTGATGTACGTGACTATAGAGGGAATATCCGTGTATGTACGCGGTTATCGGGGAAAAGGCCGTGTATATCATTTTTGTTATGTTTTTAGGGATGGTCAAGGATACATCAAAAGACAAAAAGTGGTCCATAAGGGCTAATGAGTCTGCAGCGGGACAGGGGAAGGCCATACAATGTGTGATTCACCTAGTGTGGTGAAATCCGCTATAACAGATGCCCCCTAATGTATGAGATCAGAGGGGTTATACGATGGCCGAAATACATTATAAGTCCATCCTAGAAGTGAAGTGATGAAGGTACCCAAATGGAAGACCTACCACCCAATCAGCATAATACCATAATACAACTCTGCATATAACTGCAAATACATATAGCAGTCCCGGATACATAAGAGTACAATGGCCATGAATAGGCATGAAACATGATAACACATATGTGGTCATCGCCACGTACAATATACATAGATCAGAATCTCCATGATGAAGATATACAAAGGACCATGATCTCCACAAAGGCTGAAGATATATAACAGATCAAGATCTCCATAGTGGCTGGAAATGTCTGACAAATACTGGAACAAGTCACGAGAGCTGAAATCCCATGAACACTAGCATGATCAAGGAGGTAGCATATAGTGGATGCCACCAACCTGGAAGGTCTTCTACACACACTGCTACGAGTACATGTCCTACTATGCGAATAGAGGTGTCGAGGTCGAACATAGTAGTCCATCGTCTGATTACCGGTCATTGATGTATACCGTTAACAGATGCGAGATCACCCACCAATAATGAAAATGGGAATCAAGGTACTAGAGTGCAAACTACCAAGTGTGAATAAATGTGTTGAGGTCGAACACTTGAGAGGATCCATCGATCAGGGGACATTGATGTATTCCCAAAACTGTCAAGGGCGAGAGACCCTGCCACTGATGACTGCAAGTCTCAAGGCACTCAAAATGACTCTAGACTCCAATCCCAGAATAAATGATCTGAATTCGATGGGATGAAATCCGCTGGAAGGAGGGCATTAGGGCATCCCCCATCATCCAACACGAGGTACTCAACAAGGTTGTATAATATGGAAGAACTCGATCATAAGGTGCACGAACCAGTAATTGTACCGGGAATGGCCGACATGCAAAGTCAAGATAACTGAGGAATGGCCGACTCAGGTTTAAACTTCCTTCAAACAAGAGCATAATGGCATATGGTGACTGAATGAAGGCAGCATAGACTCGATATACAAACTAGGACATCTCTATGACACAAGAGGCATCAATAGAGGCTCCATAGGGACTGGAAGCATAACCAGTCGGTGGAGATAAAACTCAGATAAACGAGTACAGCTCCTAAAGTCAAACTATAACCCAACCAATGGATGTGATATACAGTGCTCTGTTCAAAGGCGACACGACTCAATAACTGCCAAAGATAATATCTTTTCTTGTCCGGCTTTTTGGTTTTTTGATTTTTTTTGGTCTTTTTCAGTTATTTGAAAAGCTTGAAAAAAGAATAAACTAGATTTATAGTTACAAACTAGGAGGAGACAAATGTCATGAGGGAAAACAAACTAGTTCCAAGCAGTGGAACATACCTATGCTCAATGCAAGGATACATGTGTAGGATATCGACACTCGGGGGAAAATCCCCTCCCGGTAAAAAGGGAATCAAGCTGCGAAGGATATAAAGAAAGGCTCTGCATGGCTAGACATGAGACAAGCTTGGGCTATATGGCTGAAACGCAATGTCAGGGGAGCCGGCATAAATCTCAATAAGACAGGAAAAGCTGATGATAATGCATCCACAACTTGATACAAGGGAGTCCGAGGGATCATGGCTAGCATAAGATCAAGAGGAGTATGAGGCTCTTGTTAAATGTCATGGCAATACTATACAACGGACTCCCACACCCTAAAGGGAGAAACATCGACATGGACACCAAATGCAAATAAGGCGCTAACTAGGGTACCCATGTAAGGTGAGGCTCTACCACTCATATCATGCCACTTCTATAGCAGCAAGAAGGTTCCATGACATAATAGAGTGGGTTCGTACCTAAGGATATAGTGACATGGTCATAAGGTCATGCAAAATGCAAACGGTGGTGAACCTAACCTATATGCCAGTGTAGACGTTATACCTGAGATTAGTACGAACGGGTCAATCCAAAGGCTGAAACGGTGCTGAAAACGGTCTTCTACATCACATATTATGTCAGAAATGGTCCAAAATGGTTAGAAACGGTCAAAACTATAGGAAAGGGGGTAAAAGTTTTCAAATACTTGAAAAATTTTCTATAAATAGTAAAAAATAGAAATCATTTGAAATTTTTACCCATTGGAGATCTGATTTTCAACTGCAAATTCCAGGAGATCCAGCCGGCGGAATTCACAACCGTTTCTTCCAGGTATTTACTCATGTTCTCTGCTTGCATTTCAATATAATTTTTACAAGTTTTCATGGTCAAATGAGTTTTTAAAGGCCAATCTTACATGAGCGCTACGGCCCACGCGGGTATCGAGTTTTTAAAGGCCAATCTTGCATGTTAATATGGTAGTAAAATAAACTGATTATTCTAAGCAAGCTCTAATGAGGTAAAGTAATTGTCTTCTATTGTTTTTGTTTCTAAGACAGTATTCAAGTTCAGATATAAAGATCATTATCTTTATCATACTTAGTGAAACAAAAGATACTTACTGTGAGCTTAGAGCTCAAGTTCTTCGTCATACATTTACTTCTATTTTAACATGCTTATATCGCTAAAGTTATGTTTAAAAGTACTGTCTTTTATTCATGAAAGTACTCCTATCAATCTCAAAAGTAAAGATTTCCATTAGAATACATGTTTCTATTTTGTCTTTTCTTACTAGCCATGGAATTTGTGAACCTATTGTTTGTATGTAAATATGGTAACCATCAATTTATAAACTTCAGTACTTAAACTATTGCTTTCCTGCTTGTACTATTGTAACTATATACAATACCCCTTATTTTATAATGTTCCAATATAATTGTTACTTGCATCTTGTAGAAATCTTCTACTTGGAAATTTCCATGACATTATAAGTTTGGTTCTTGTAACTAGATACATCATCCTAACATGGGATATTACATACAACCACTTTTAAAAAGTCTAAATCATAGGTAAATACATTATTGTGTTATTCCTATAAATTATAAACCTTGTACATGGTTTACATCATAGTAAAATTTACTATCAGAATGTTGCCTCACTTTTAATAAGATGTAGTTTATAATAACTACTATGGTAGATTTTACTACCTAGAACTTCTAATCTGAGGTCTATATCAAGTGAAACAAAATGACAAAGATACTTATACTATGCTAGACCCAAGTAAGCACAATTGACTTTGTAAATAGTGATAAGATTCATTATTATTGTCATTGGCAAGTTGAGCATACAAAAAATTATTTGTAAAAGTTTACACTAAAGTCAAGCCTCGTGATTGTTTATTGGACATGGTTTAAAACACCTTACTCTATAGTCAAATGACATATATTAGCTATTATCAATTGAAACTAACCTTAAACCATCGATTTCCAATAGTCTAGTTTGAGCTGCATATAAAATATAAATATATTAAACTCATTTTGCAAAGTGAATATACAAATTGTTATTTGGAAATGTTTATTGTATGGTCAACTTTGGGATTGTTCCAATGGCAAGGTTGTTACCTCTTTACTCTAAGGTCAACGTTATAAAATCATTGTGAACAATCAACACAAACTTCGATACCAGCGATTACAATGATATAGTTATATGTTATCATTAGTGAATATATATATCAATACATTCCATAGTCGATTACATATTTGGTTTATTGATCATTGTAATAATAAATTGATTATTGGAAACACAGATTGACTATAGACAAGACCCTTGCGTGGTTGAATGATTTGGAGGGAACGTGGTCTGCTCTTGTCCATGCATTGGTGACTTAAAAGGCTGGAAAACCCTATTCACCTGTCATTTTTACTCTGAGGGTTTTGCTGGCCTGCGGGCTGCTCTATGTGGTTTTCTTAGTGGCCATGAGAGGTTGTTCCTATGCTTGCTTGCTCTGTCGCTTGTGTTTGTTGTTGCTGTTGTCTCATATCTCAGTCTTAGGTTCCAGAACTTCGTTGTTGTGAACCTTACTGCGCAAGTGGTTATTTGTTTTTGTGTCTGGCTCTCGGCCTGTCCAATGTTTCAGTTCTATCTTGCTTGTAGCTCGTCACGACTTGTGGAGTTAAGCTTGTTAACACTGTCTCCACTCCAGGTCGGTGTAGGGGTTGATTACTCCTCTGTGTAATTTAGTAAAGCTGGTGACAGCTTCTTCGCTGCTCGGAATCTCTTCTACTTACAGGTAAAAATAACTCAATTTTAATATGGAAACTCTTTGTCAATTTATTAATATAGTTAGGGTTTTAAACTTACAAGATGAGCATTATACTAATGCTTGGTATCATGCTATGTACAGGAACCCATGACAGCTCCAAGCTTCAATGGAAAAGAAAACCATGGATGGCTTCAGTGGACTCGTGGCCCAATCAGTAAGCCCTAATTTCAAACATGGGTTTTTCCCTACTTGCAATGAGGGTTGTTGAAGGAGAAACACAGTGTTTGGAAGTCTGTTTCGGTTTCTTCGTTAGTTAAGAGGTTTTAGAATGATGTTTACTTGAGTTTACTTTAAAACCCTTGTTTTTTATGCTAGGTAATACCGGCCTTTGAGCCGTGATATGTATTTTTGTTAAGTTTTAGCCTTACAGCCCGACAATGTAATACAGTTGGTTTTATAAAGAAATACTTTGTAAATCTTGGAGCACTGTCTCATGTTGTTATGATTTTGTTAACCTGTAAATTATGCGTTTATTTTACTGTTTATAAAAGAGGCTTATTTTAAGAAAAAGACTGTAAACAGTCCAAAGCATGAGTTGTAGTCTTCTTGTTAAGTTTATTTACACAGTTATCAATGTAAATGGGTAAAAATTAAATAAATTAATTTATAAATGGATAAATTAATTATTAGGGTTTCGACCCTCAGGTTTTCTTGCACAGGTTATAAGCCTGTTTGTTAAAGAATAATTAGCTCCTATATACGTAATTCTTAGTTATATTTTATTTAATGTTTATATTTACATTTATTTTTATTTAATATTCTGTAACTTAGAATTATTTCGAGCTCTGTACAGAATATAAGGTTAACTCTGGAGCTCTGTTTATTTTTCATAAATAAAGGGCTTATTTATATAACCATAATCTAGTTTTTATTAAGTAATAGGTTTAAGATTTAGTTAATAGTTTTAAAAGAAATATTGTTTGGTTCATAACTTATTTATATACTTAGCTGTTAACTCCTATAAACTTTTATTTGTATCAGTATACTATTACTGTAACTCTAGTGTAGTTTACTATTTCTTTTCCTACATTTTTATTTAGTTACACTAAGTAAAATAAACAGTAAACACAAATAAACCATAACATTGTTTTTCATAATATTTTAAACATTGAAATAAATTTACTCTGCTATCTACAGATACAAAATCCTATCTACTATTTTCATTCTCTTAAGAATTCTTTCATCTACTTAAAGCATTCTAACTGTGCTCGAGTATGACCTGGTTTCCAGGTGTGGAAAAACACAGTTTAGAAATTTATTTTCATTCTATTTTACTATTCTCTAAACCAATTTCATTTCTATAACAATCTAATAAGAATATTAAATCTAGCATTTCACAACTCTGAACTTTTAACATTCATATAGTAGTTAAACTAATATTTATTTAACTAAAACAGTAAAATAAAATAACATAGAACCTGTTGAGGACAAGACAACAACAACTTTAGGAGGCCGTTACTCCCTACCAATCTCCTAGAGAGTGCTTAAACAACGCTTCCTCAAGACCCCTGAGCCTGTTCCTGGTATTCTTGGCTAAGAACTGGTGGAGAATGGAAACAGTAGAACCCTCTGTCAACTGACTAGTTCAATAGCTCAGTAAAACACTCTGCTCTCATCAGTATGATCTTCAAATTAAAATTTGCAAATAGATCAATCAGTAGTTATCCCCTCAAACACTTTCCATATTTCCCCTCCATTGAATTTCTCTGAAGTACATTCATTCACCCTGAATGATCACTTCTCTAGAATGAGCAGCCTCAACTCTCTTCAATAGGAATTTTTATAAAGATGCCTAGGTCTTCTGGGTTAGTTTTCATTAATTGAGCCACCTACTCTGATTCCACTTTCTTGGGTAATAATGACCACAAATGTAGGGAGGTTTCCACCTACAACAATTGGAAGTGGTTTGAGGATGCTGTCACATGTCAGTTTTCTCTCCACCTAGTCTCCTCCCTAATTTGACTAGTAAACACTCTTTTAACAACTCTCCTAAGCTGTTGTCTCCTCATTTATTTATTTATAAATAAAATATCCTGAATTTACAGTAAATATTCTTGACCCCTCTCGTCATTAATTACAACTTAGCATAAAATTTAACATAATGTTCCTCAAATAATATGAAATTGTATTTTGCAAAATTGGGGTATATGTCATACACACCCCCTTAAATTATAACATCGTCCTCGATGTTATTTATTTCTTGTCCTTAGAATTCCGCTGGAACAGAATTAGATATGCATCCCGCATATGACTTTCAGATTCCCAGGTGACTTCCTCTGAACTAAGGTGCTTCCATTGCACCTTCATCTGACCAATGGTGTGGTTCTGAAGTGTGATCTCCCTCTGCTCGAGGATACAGTTCGGTTCCACCAGAAAATATCCTTCTAGCTCCACCTGTACATCATTCCAGTTAACAACATGAGTAGCATTATGAACATATTTCTTTAATACAGAAATGTGAAAAACATTGTGAACTTTTAAATTCGGTGGTAAGGTTAACTAATAGGCTACTTGTCTAATCCTAGATAGTATTTCAAAAGGACCACAGTAACGAGGTGCTAGTTTTGCACAACTACCCAACCCAGAGAGCTCTTTTTTGGGTCCCACCTTGATAAACACATGTTGACCTACCTGAAATGCTTTTGGAGTTCTTTTAAGGTCTGCTTGACTTTCCTGTCAATCTTGCACAATTTTCAGATTACCTTGTACCTGCTTTACACTTTCTTCCATTTCTTTTAATAATTCAAGACCTAATACTAATCTATCCACCAAATTAATCCAAGAGATAGGAGTGTTACACTTCCTTCCATACAAGATTTCAAAAGGACTAAATCTGGCTGAAGCTTGATAATTATTATTATAAGCAAATTCTACCAGATGCAAATAATCCTCCCATTTACCTAGCTGATCCTTTACATACATTCTTAGTAAATGTTCCAATACTTGGTTTACTCTTTCAATCTGTCCATCAGTTTGAGGATGGAATGAAGTACTAAAATTTAGTGTAGTGTTTAATCCTTTAAACAAAGATTTCCAAAAGTTACCTGTAAATTTAGGGTCTCGATCTGAGATTATAACTTTCGGTATCCCATGCAGTCGAAAAATTTGCTTTAAAAAGCTATCAGCTATGTTTGCAGCTTTATACGTAGTTTTTATAGGTATAAAATGGGTTGCTTTACTCAATTTTTCAACTACAACCATTATAGAATCATTTAAATTCTGATTTTTGAGCAGTCCAGTAACAAAATCAAGACTAATTATCTCCCATTTCTAGCTAGGAATGGGCAATGGCTGAAGTAATCTAGCTGGGTCTTGATGTTCAGTTTTTACTTGCTGACATTCAAAACACCTAGCGATATATTCTGCCAGTTCAGTCTTCATGTTTGGCCAAAAATATTCTTTTCTTAACATAGTTATAGTCTTCTGATAACCCGAATGGCATGAGTATAGAGTTTTATGGATTTCATCTAAAGTTAATAACTTAACTTTAGGTACATTAGGTACATACATTCTGTCTTTATACATTAAAAATCCTTTTTCATTCAAGCTGTACCCTTTACTAAAACTTTCTATTGGATTTTCTTTTGTTTTTGCTTGTAATTTTTGGTAAATTTCATCTTGTTCTAACCCTGCTTTAAGCTGTTCTTCCAGATCTCTTGTATAAGTGCTGATAACTACTGCAAAGTTCAGCCTTGCATTTCTACTTAATGCATTAGCAACTTTATTTTCTTTCCCTTTAATGTGCTGAATTTCAAAATCATACTCACTTAGAAAAGCTACCCACCTAGCTTGTCTAGCATTTAGGTTAGGTTGATCTAGCAGATATATTAGTCCTTTATTTTCTGTCATTAGACTAAATTTTCTTCCAATTAAATGATGACACCGCATCTTTAGAGCATGTATGACAGTAGCTAATTCCAAGTCATAAGTTGCATAATTCTTTTCATGAATTTTTAATTTCCTAGATTCATAAGTGATAACATGCCCTTCTTGAGTCAATTCTCCGCCTAAACCATCATTGCATGCGTCAGCACACACTACAAAATCTTTATTTGGATCATCTATTCTTAAAATAGGTGTGTTGGTTAATAAAGTTTTTAACTTTTTAAAACTCTCCTCGCACTTCTGATTCCAATCAAATTTCTTTCCCTTCATCTGCAACGAGGTTATCGGATTTGTGATTCTCGAAAACCCTTCAATGAACCTCCGGTAATTCCCATGAAGGATCGAACATTAGTTATGTCTTTAGGAACTGGCCAATCTTCAATCACCTTTATCTTTTTGGAATCCATCGAAATTCCTTCCTTAGTCACCACATGACCTAAGTACTGGATTTTATCCTTAAAGAAGTCGCATTTACTAAACTCTTGCAAAACTATTTTTAAATGTTCTTTATGCTCTTCTTTATATTTTGAATAGATTAATATGTCGTCGATAAACACAACCACAAACTTATCCAGATATTTATGCATTAAATTATTCATTAAACACATAAAAACAAGTGGGGAGTTAGTAAGCCCGAATGGCATGACGACAAACTCGTAATGGCCATATCGAGTCCTAAAAGCTGTCTTAAAGATGTCTTCATCTTTAATCCTAACTTGGTGATATCCAAACCGCAAATCAATTTTCGAAAACACCATGGCTCCACGTAGTTGATCAAATAGATCATCTACGTGAGGCAACGGGTATCTATTTTTAATAGTCATCTTGTTCAACTGATGGTAATCTATGCAAATTCGTAGAGTTTCGTCCTTTTTCTTAACGAATATAATAGGTGCCCCCCAGGGAGACAGACTGGTTCAACTCAAAGGCCCCTTATCTGGTGACAAAAAGTACCTAGTGCAGTACCCAACTCAAAGGCCCCTTATCTAGGTACCAGCTCAATGGTAAAATCTAGTTCCCTTTTCAGAGGCAGTCCTAGAATTTCTTCCGAAAATACATCTGCATACTCTTTTAAAACTGGTATATCCTCCAATTTTAATTTATCTGTATTATTTAAATTTTCCTCATTAGTTACTGTTACTGCATAAGCCTTACAACCTTTTCTAACAGCTCTCTTAAGCTGCAGAGCATAAATCTGCCTTATAGTTGTTTTTCTAGGGATTCCCTTTACACTTATTGATTTTCCATCATTATTTATACAAGTAAAGGTTTTATCATAGCAGTCTAAGATAACCCTATGTTGCTCTAACCAATCCATACTGATTAGTATGTCATAAGAACCCAGAGGTAATACATTAAGATTTACAAAAGTTTCAAATTGATCCATAACTACTGCACAATTCTTTACGAAACTAGTTACCTTCCTCTTTGCACTAGTAGCTAACTGAACCAACCAAGAACTTACAAACTTTTCAATAGGAAATTTACATTTTTCTACCAAATTAGGTGAAATATAACTTAAACTAGCTCCTGGATCAATTAAAAAAGCTATGGGTGTTTGGTTTATCTTACCTTCTACTTCCACCATGGAAGTTTGATACTCTGCTCGTCGATTCTCCAAGGCTACATTGATCCTGGGCATAGTCCTCGCTAAATATTCAACAGTCATCTCCTCCTGTATTGTATGGATATTACTGAAAGTATTTTTCCAACTAGGACATACTAAGGCATAATGTGGGTGATTACTGTCCCAGCACTTTATGGGTTCTTTTCGTTCAAAGTTTTTCGTGTAATTACCATGATTATTAGCAGACTCTTTACTCTATTGATTGTTCTGATTGTTTGGTGAATTATTCTTATTCCCTTGGAAATTCCTATTAGAAAAAATTTTGGCCTTATTATTTTTAGAATTCCGATTGGGAAAAAACTCTTTCTTCTTTTGATCATAATTATTATTCTTTTTGGCCTTCCAGTTGTCCATACTCTCCTTTTTCAGATTCTGTTCATAACAGAAATTGGCTTTCTTCATAGCTTCTTCCAGAGTTTTTGGATTGTCATACTCAATCATATCCTTTATGTGATAAGGTAGACAACTGATAAAACTTTGTACCTTTGGTTTTTCATCCACAAGGTATGGTACATACCTAAGTAGACTTAAAAACTTACTGTTCAAATATTTCATAGTCACTGTACCTAGTTTTAACTAATAGAATTCTTTAGCCCTTTCTTCATAGTACTGTTTAGATAAGAATTTATTTTTAAAGTACTTCTTGAAGGTACTCCAATTTATGTTCTTCTCTCTTATTCCTTTCACTCTCTTTAAATATTTCTACCATATATCAGCTTTCCCTGAAAGATTATAGATAGCCATTCTAGCCTTTAATTGGTTAGAGTAGTTATAAATCTGGAAGTACTTCTTCCTCCCAGATAACCAGGATTCCGCTTCCTCCCCCTTCTCAGTTTCTCCATTAAATTTTGGTGGATTAATCTTTTTAAACTCCAGAAATTTATTCATAAGGTTTATATTTTCTCTTTTTAGTATAATGGTTATCCTCACTACTATCACTAGTAGAATGAAAATTACGTTGATCACCAAATACTTCGGAAGATGAGCTGCTTTCATTTTTAGTTTGTTTAGTATTTTTATACTTATGTTGGTAACTTATATATTCTCAATCAGCTCTTTTACCCCTTCCCTCAATATGAAATCTTTCTGTTAGGATCTGATTCAGCTCCTCCTGAGCTCTCAGAATCCTCTCATTTTCTTTTTTAACAGATTCAATTTCAGATTTTAATTATTTTACTCTTTGTAAAAGTTCTGAGGAATTATTGGTTATGTCTTGTTGTATAGGTTCTCTTTGTAAGTTTTCTTGTTCAGTAAAGGGAGATTCCTCTTTTGCATATTCCTCCAGTCTTTCCATAACTGTTGTTAAACTCATAAACAAATTTCTCTGTTGAATAACATTAAAAGAAAACAACATCAACAATATGATTCAATACAATGTTTCATATCAGCAAGTTGAGCTTCATCAAGGCCTAGTGTTTGAACCTTGTGCGCTGATACCACATGTCATAACCCTGAATTTTCACAAAAATTAAATTTTTTTAATGTAACATCAAATGTCTAAAGTCGCAGTTTTATAACTACTAGCGGCTAGTGGAAAAATGAAACAGTTAACAATATGTAGTTATTTACTTCAAACACGTAAAAACTAATACCACTTCAATTTTGATATGTTATGTATGTGACCTGCATTCAGTTGCTTCTAGTTGTACTGATAATTTTACTTTTTGGCAAGTAGGTGAAATCTATCTTTGAAAACTTGGGCTTACTTAGCGTTATGCTAACACAGATGGACTGCTGGTTCTTACAGGTTCAACAGGTAACGATCGATCAAGTAGAAGTTTAATTCACAAGGTAGCAAGAAGTGTTTTTGTTGCATGTTAATATGCTAGTAAAATAAACTCATTATTCTAAGCAAGCTATGATGAGCTAAAGTAATTGTCTTCTATTGTTTTTGTTTCTAAGACAGTATTCAAGTTCAGATATAAAGATCGTTATCTTTATCATACTTAGAAAAACAAAAGATACTTACTATGAGCTTAGAGCTCAAGCTCTTCGTCATACATTTACTTCTATTTTAACATGCTTATATCGCTAAAGTTATGTTTAAAAGTACTATCTTTTATTCATGAAAGTACTCCTATCAATCTTGAAAGTAAATATTTCCGTTAGAGTACATGTTTCTATTTTGTCTTTTCTTACTAGCCATGGAATTTATTAACCTATTGTTTATATGTAAGTATTCTAAGCATCAAATTATAAACTTCAGTACTTAAACTATTTCTTTGTTGCTTGTACTATTGTAACTATATACAATACCCCTTATTTTATAATGTTCCAATATAATTGTTACTTGCATCGTGTAGAACTCTTCTACTTGGAAATGTCCATGACATTATAAGTTTGGTTCTTGTAACTAGATACATCATCCTAAGATGAAATATTACCTACTACCACTTTTATAAAGTCTAAATCATAGGTAAATACATTATTGTGTTATTCCTATAAATTATAAGCCTTGTACATGGTTTACATCATAGTAAAATTTACTATCAGAATGTTGCCTCACTTTTAATAAGATGTAGTTTATAACAACTACTATGGTAGATTTTACTACCTAGAACTTCTAATCTGAGGTCTATATCAAGTGAAACAAAATGACAAAGATTATTATACTATGCTAGACCCAAGTAAGCACAATTGACTTTGTAAATAGTGATAAGATTCATTATTATTGTCAGTGGCAAGTTGAGCATACAAAAAATTATTTGTAAAAGTTTACACTAAGGTCAAGCCTCGTGATTGTTTATTTGACATGGTTTAAAACACCTTACTCTATAGTCAAAGGACATATATTAGTTATTAGCAATTAAAACTAACCTTAAACTATCGATTTCTAATAGTCTAGTTTGAGCTGCACATAAAATATAAATATATTAAAATCGTTTTGCAAAGTGAATATAAAAATTGTTATTTGGAAATGTTTATTGTATGGTCGACTTTGGGATTGTCCCAATGGCAAGGTTGTTACCTCTTTACTCTAAGGTCAACGTTATAAAATCATTGTGAACAATCAACACAAACCTTGATACCAACGATTCCAATGATATAGTATATGTTATCATTAGTGAATATATATATCAATACATTCCATAGTCAATTACATATTTGGTTTATTGATTATTGTAATAATAAATTGATTATTGGAAACACAGATTGACAATAGACAAGACCCTTTCATGGTTGAATTATTTGGAGGGCACTTGGTCTACTCTCGTCCATGGATTGGTGACCTAAAAGGCTGGAAAACCCTATTCACCTGTCATTTTTACTCTGAGGGTTTCGCTGGCCTGCGGGCTGCTCTGTGTGGTTTTCTTGGCGGCCATGAGAGGCTGTTCCTATGCTTGCTTGCTCCATGGCTTGTGTTTTTTGTTGATGTAGTATCATATCTTAGTATTAGGTTCCAGAACTTTGTTGTTGTGAACCTTACTGCGCGAGTGGTTATTTGTTTTTGTGTCTGGATCTCGGCCTATCCAAGGTTTCAGTTCTGTCTTACTTGTAGCTCATCACAACTTGTGGAGTTAAGCTTGTTAACACTGTCTCCACTCCAGGTTAGCGTAGGGGTTGATTACTCCTCTGTGTAATTTAGTAAAGCTGGTGACAAATTCTTCGCTGCTCAAAATCTCTTCTACTTACAGGTAAAAATAACTCAGTTTTAATATGGAAACTCTTTGTCAATTTATTAATACAGTTAGGGATTTAAACTTACAAGCTGGGCATTATACTAACACTTGGTATTGTGCTCTGTATAGGAACCCATGACAGCTCCAAGCTTCGGTGGAAAAGAAAACCATGGCCAGCTTCAGTGGACTCGTGGCCCAATCGGTAAGCCTTGATTTCAAACATGGGTTTTGCCCTACTTGCAATGAGGGTTGTTGAAGGAGGAACACAGTGTTTGGAAGTCTGTTTCGGTTTCTTCGTTAGTTAAGAGGTTTTAGAATGATGTTTACTCGAGTTTAATTTAAAACCCTTGCTGTTTATGCTGGGTAATACCGGCCTTTGAGCCGTGATATGTATTTTTGTTAAGTTTTAGCCTTACGGCCTGACAATGCAATACAGTTGGTTTTATAAAGAAATACTTTGTAAATCTTGGAGCTCTATCTCGTGTTGTTATGATTTTGTTAACTTGTAAATATGCGTTTATTTTACTGTTTATAAAAGAGGCTTATTTTAAGAAAAAAACTGTAAACAGTCCAAAGCATGAGTTGTAGTCTTCTTGTTAAGTTTATTTACACAGTTATCAATGTAAATGGGTAAAACTTAAATAAATTAATTTATAAATGGATAAATTAGTTATTAGGGTTTTTACCCTTAGGTTTTTATTGCACAAGTTATAACCCTGTTTGTTAAAGGATAATTAGATCCTATATGCGTAATTCTTAGTTATATTTTATTTAATGTTTATATTTACATTTATTTTTATTTAATATTCTGTAACTTAGAATTATTTCAGGCTCTGTAAAGAATATAAGGTTAACTCTGGAGCTCTGTTTATTTTTCATAAATAAAGGGTTTATATATATAACCCTAATCTTGTTTTTATTAAGTAATAGTTTTAAGATTTAGTTAATAATTTTAAAAGAAATACTGTTTGGTTAATAACTTATTTATATACTTAGTTGTTAACTCTTATAAACTTTTATTTGTATCAGTATACTATTACTCTAACTCTAGTGTAGTTTACTATTTCTTTTCCTGCATTTTTATTTAGTTACACTAAGTAAAAAAAATAGTAAACACAAATAAACCATAACACTGTTTTTCATAATATTTTAAACATTGAAATAAATTTACTCTGGTATCTACAGATACAAAATCCTATCTACTATTTTCATTCTCTTAAGAATTCTTTCATCTACTTAAAGCATTCTAACTATGCTAGAGTACGACCTGGTTTCCAGGTGTGGAAAAACACAGTTTATAAATTTATTTTTATTCTATTTCACTATTCTCTAAAGCAATTTCATTTCTACAACAATCTAATAAGAATACGAAATCTAGCATTTCACAACTATAAACTTTTAATATTCATATAGGAGTTAAACTAATATTTATTTATCTAAAACAGTAAAATAAAATAACATAGAACATGTTGAGGACAAGACAACAACAGCTTTAGGAGGCCGTTCCTCCCTACCAATCTCCTGGAGAGTGCTTAAACAACGCTTCCTCAGAACCCCCAAGCCTGTTCCTGGCCTTCTTGGCTGAGAACTGGTGGAGAATGCAAACAGTAGAACCCTCTATCAATTGACTAGTTCAATACCTCAGTAAAACACTCTGCTCTCAGCAGTATGATCTTCAACTTAAAAGATGCAACTAGATCAATCAGCAGTTATCCCCTCAAACACTTTCAAGATTTCCCCTCCATTGAATTTCTTTGAAGTACATTCATTCACCCTGAATGATCATTTCTCTAGAATGAGCATCCTCAGCTCTCTTCAATGGGAATATTTATAAAAATACCTAGGTCTTCTGGGCCAGTTCTCATTAATTGAGCCACCTGCTCTGATTCCACTTTCTTGGGGAATCATGACCATAAATGTAGGGAGGTTTCCACCTGCAACAGTTGGAAGTGGTTTGAGGATGCTGCCACATGTCAGTTTTCTCTCCACCTAGTCTCCTCCCCAATTTGACTAGTAAACACTCTTTTAACAGCTCTCTTAAGGTGTTGTCTCCTCATTTATTTATTTATAAATAAAATATCCTAAATTTACAATAAATATTCTTGACCCCTCTGGTCATTAATTACAACTTAGCATAAAATTTAGCATAATGTTCCTCAAATAATATAAATTTGTTTTTTTCAAAATTGGGGCATGTGACAATTATAATGTCCCTTTTTGAATTTTTACTAAATGACCATTGTTTTCACTTTTTCCCCAATTTTGACGTTAAGTAGTTTTGATGTCTAGACCTCCAAATTGACCCAAATGCTTCCAAATTTTCTCTGAAGGTACATGACTGATAATATAACTTAAATATGATGTTCATGTATGTTTTGTGACCTCCAAATTACTTCTACAAACTTTTTTAATGTTCTGTTCAAAGTAGGAGTCTTTACTAGCAAATTGGGGCTCCAATTCCCCCTGGGTAATTGCCGGAAATGGCTTCACAAATGATCCCAAAGTCACTTGAATTTATTAACAGAGAATGGGTATATGTAAGGGACCTTTTAAAAGTTTCATATTCATCATGTTTTAGCTTATACAGGATTTTATGACTCTTTCCAAAACAACTCCCAAGTCACAATTTTGACCCTTCGAGAAAATACAGCAAATCTTCTCCCAATGCTATAAAAATGAGTAAAATGGATTCCGATGCTTAAATATTGAAAATGAGACTTGAAATAAACATTAAATACAGTCCATACATCATGAATTTATTATATATATATTCCTCCATTCGAAATAATAATCATTACCATGGTATATATCAAAATAGAGTGGAAATGGTCATTGTTTGCTCATTAAAAGTCATTTTGACATACAAATATTGGGAATTTTGACTTGAAACTTTGTGAGAATGAAAAATAGATCATATTTAACTGATTAAAATCATAAATGGACAATGAAATTCTCTCCAAATTCGAAATCATCAGCATTACAATGGTTCACAACAAGATAGTGGGGAAACGACACTATTTCTTCATTGTTCAACTTTTTTACATGAATTATTTTGGGTATTTCGATGTGAGAGTATTATGAACATGAAATATAGAGAATATAAATCAAAACATAAGATAATGGACATTATAATCTTCCCCAAAGAGATAAATATCTCACCCAAAGCGCAATCCCTCCATTTGCATGAATATGGTGTGAAAACTGGAAATAGTTGAGAGAGAGTGCTGCAATAGAAGAATCCACATGATTTCCTGTAGCTTACACCTGAAAATAAGACTCCATTAAAGATCCATTAAGTACCTGAGTGGCCTTTCCAAACACCAACTAGGATGGGAATCTTTCACTCTTGAAATTGGCTTAAGCAAGAAAACTAGTCATCCACTAGCTCTCAGAATTCACAAATGAGAAAAAAGATTCTTCTCATTGCTGATCCCTATATTTTATAAAAATTATTGGTCTTATAAGGTTACAAATCCATATATAAACCAAATTCAAGTCGAATTGGTGTGTCTACTCATGCTATGCCATGTGTCATCTCTCTTCACCTTCCCTCTTCTCCCAAATTTGAGTAGGAGCCTCTTGGCCTTCTCCAACTCCTAAATTCGACCTCTAAGATGCTCTATTTAGTCCTGACAGGTACATATGTTAGTATTTCAGAATTTATATCATAATTGTGTCATAACTATCATAGAATCTCTATCATTGGTGTCATAGATGTCATAAATGTAAGGGGAATCTAGCCAAGTGTCCATGAAACTCCCATTTGGCTCTTCCTCTCCCATGTAAGTTACAATTCATCCCAATTAAACCTATGAAGTATATGGAAAAGTATATTAACCTCATAATCCATCCCAAAAAATTATTCTTCCCATAGATTCAAAATTACAAGAGGAGGATTCCATTTAACATAGGAATTGTAGCTTGAGTGGGCCCCATAGTCTCCATGTGTCTCCATTCCCCATAGCCATTTCATTTTTCTCTTGTATTTATGTAATAAGATAAATTATTAAATATTTTTCATCTTATAATGTCTAAACATCATTTATTATCCCCCTTATTCCAAATCTCAAAGATTCCACCCCCAACCTAGGAAACTAGTGATTTTTCTCCTTGGCAATTATTTGACTTTTAGCATTTGTTGGGCCAAATTAATGCCATTTTAATTCCATTGTAGTAATTTCCCAGCCATTTAATTTGTTGATCTGAGTTTCATAGGCTTATGAAGCACATGCAAATTATATACAGGACTGAAGCGAAATTAAGCTAACCTAACCGCCCGTGAAACCAAGACTAATCTAATCTAACCCCCCTTAAGCTAAAACATGCAATTGCTAATCTAATGCTGGAAGATGAAACCCACGGTTGAAATTAAATTGCATAAAAAGAAAGACAACATATGAAGAGCAACAAGACAACACATGTGATATCACATTAACAATCAAGCAATCTTAATTTACATCACAAGATTCAATGACAAATCATGAAAGCATCAAAACCAATATTATGAACAAACTCTAAGAATTCTCTTCTCCATATTACAAAGTCAAGACTAACGTCTACAATCTAATATTCTCTAAGATAATATAATATCTAAAATATTCTAAGATTCAATATTTAAGATAATTGAAATGAAGAGAGCGCACTCTCTTTTATACATGAAAGAAATAACCATCTCATAATGAGAGATCCACTATTCACTCAACCATTCAACTACTTTCCTATTATTACAAGATATGATGCCTTAAAATCCTCCACATGTCTCTCACAAATTCTCCAAATGTCTCTCAACCAAATCTCCATGGTCTTTTCCGTGGAATATTCTTTGCATAACTATCTCCTTGAAATGGCGGAGAAGATATATGTGAAGTATTTTCTTTGAATTAATCCCTCACATATTCCTACACATTACAAAGCTCATCCATACTTGAGATATTAGTGAAAAACATTTTAATTTCTAACATTTTAATCATAAATTCACTTATAATACTAAAATGAATAAAGTGGAAATAATAAGGTGAAACCCACATATATACATGGAAATGGTATGATAAAAGGTTAATGGGAGGATGAAATGTGAGAAATAGTGGAAGATAAATTGGATGAAAAAGTGACATTTTCGAGTCTCAACATACTCCCCAACTGAAC
This sequence comes from Pseudotsuga menziesii, assembly GCA_001517045.1. Lineage (NCBI taxonomy): Eukaryota > Viridiplantae > Streptophyta > Pinopsida > Pinales > Pinaceae > Pseudotsuga > Pseudotsuga menziesii. The sequence goes on along the minus strand of LPNX010937206.1, from coordinate 92,762 downwards.
TTGTTGCATGTCCTCATGCAACCGTGTATGGATCTTCTCAAGAACTTTTGGCATTTGAACTTTGGATTCGATTGATGATGTATTTTTAACAATGAATATTTCCAGGGTGTGAAATACCTGAGTAATAGATGGCATTTCTTATGGTTGGTTCTTGTGTGACAACCATGAATATAAATAATGTTGGTTCTTGTTTTAACAACATTCATTTCATGATGTGAAATTGTTGCAGCTGCAACTTTTTTCCCCAAAATTTTCAATTTTAGGCCCCCTCCCTTTTATTTATGTTTATTAAATATGGCCAAGGAGTATTTTGTTTTCACCAAAGCTGCCCTGGGTCCAAATTTTTCTTTAAAAAACTTGGTCTATTTCATTTTTCTATATCAGAAGATTAGTCAACTATCCTTTCAATATCAGAAGCATAGTGGACTATCTTTCCAACGTTACAGAATCCAAACTGTCAAACCTGCCGAAGAGATTCTGGACTCCCTCGTCGATGCATCGAAGCTCGTTTTCTCTTCTCCTCGGGTTCAATTTTCTGAGCTTAGAAATTATTGGTTCCGATATCTGATAATGTTTATTTCACTGTCGGGATGTTGACCAGAGTAAGCCGGAGTCCTAGTGTCTATCATTGTTGGCATTGCGGGAGGCTAGTTTTGAGATATTCCGAAATAATCATGTTCTTTCGCCGACTCCTTAGAGTTTAGAGTTGTTGAGTTTCGATACCCATTCCAACAGTAAATCCCATGATGGTATAACTGTACATTGCCAACGTTGTGGAGGAGGATTAGTTTTTGTTTCTGAGCTTACAACTTAGTGGTTCCAATGTCCGATTGACTTAATGTGTCCTCGCTTTGTAGTTGTGTTTGGGCCCGCCATTGCGACAGTCCTCTAGTTTATCCTTTCGATTGATTTAAGTTTGTTTGTCGATAAGTTTCCCGCTGATCATTATATATATAGAGGCCATGTGTTATATTGTTTTATTCGAATTGTGACTTGTCATTCACATTAGGTTGTGTCGTTTGCACTGTTCGCGCATGCATAGCTGTCAAAACCTGGTTCGTTTGCTCTGCTCCCATGGAATTCCGTTCTATCCGATCGATTACATCGCTACTACCAGGTAGGTAAACCACGGTCCTTTTATTTTTGGCTGTTATTGGTTGATTTTTTGAGCTGTTAGGTTTTCCATTGGTTAGGTTTTTTTCGCATAAAAGGTTAGGAATTCTTGCCTCCTTATGGTTTTCATGGATGTTTTACATTGAGGGGGAGGTAGTTTTAGCTGTTTGAGCTCTCATTATTGTGGGAGTCTAAGTCTGTATGCCATTGAAGCGTTAAGGACGCGTTTGCGCTAGTGTGAGTTGTTAGGGCAGGGTGCAGACAAGCGTTTCTCTGTCTGCATCACCCTTTTCTTAGTCTTTTCATGATCAGCCAGGGGTTAGTAAGCCATTTTTCTTGCAGTTACCATATCCCGTGGGATTCAGGAGGGTCTTTCGGTCGATTAGGGTTTTTTCTCGAAGACGTTTGCTGCACAGGGTTTAATATTTTGAGATTGAGAATTGTGTTGAGATCCAGTGGTAGAATCAGTCTAATTAGTACCTATGTGAGATGGAGGTTGTTTAGTCGATTAAGGTCTTGAGATAGTGGAGCTTAGGAAGATTTAGGAAGCAGTTTGCAGGGTTTTTTCTGGTTAAATTTTTCATTCGTAAAGATTGTGTTTAACTTATTTAACAGCATGCATGTCGAGGAGGTAAATAAATTGACATATTTTCTTGTATATTGCTTAAACACTTGCTAAGAGCTCAGTTAGCCTAAAACATGTTTTTGACTGTGACAGGTTGACTGCTATAACAACACCATGTCAAAGAGACAGAAGAAGAAAGCTCCAATGGTTGAAGGAGAGCCTGAAGTAGAAATAATCACCAAAGTAGAGTTCATCTACGAAGATACCAAAGCCACTACTGGAATTGAACCAGACTACAAGTGGGGAGAAATCTATAGAATGATCTCAAACCAAAATGTACCTGATGCCGGGTTTGAGGAACTGACGATCTCTGCCAACATTGAGAATTTAGCCCTAATGAAAGTAGTTACGAGGTCTGAGTTATTTCCCTGTTCAGAATTAATAGGCTGGATTCTGCCTAGGGCAGATGTGACGACAATGATTCTAGAGAACACTACAAAGTAAGGCTATGCTACATATAGCCCTACATATGTTTCCATGGCATATCATCTACCTTCACCACAGGTCTACTTGACAGAGAGTTGGTTGAAGGAGATAGCTATGGACCTAGTAGAAAATGTAAAGAGATTGATGATACCAGGAAAGAATTTTTGAACTAGACCTTTCGAAGAATATGACACCTCTACTCTCTGTGCTCCCTATAGGTTTATTGCATTGATGCTCAATAGGATTTTTGGCAGAGCACATGGGAAGAGCTTCAAGATAGGTTGGATACTGGTTATTTTCTTTGTGGCTACCCAAGGAACCATATTTAACTGGGAAAATATAGTGTTGAACAACCTCCCTGCATGTATATCAGTAGCCTTAGGAGGGGTATCTCAAAAGAAATCAGAATTTTATATGAGCTCTATCCTGATTGATTGCATACTGTGCACCCAGTATTTTCTTGATTTGAGATGTAACTGGGAGAAGGACAGAACCCCAATGTATGTAGCCTATAAATTGTTGTGGGCACATAAGTACCATATTTATTATAGGGAAATTTGTGAGCATTTAATTATGCCCTTATATACCATAATTTTCCTGACTGAATGTAATTGCATGTCTAAAGAGGCATTTAAAGTCATACAGAAGTTTGGGGATTATTATTTGACAGAAGATGGATTATATGTAAGGATGTATGGTGGTTCTAGAGCTCCTTCCCTACTTCTGAAATATGCCACAGATTATGTACTCCACAAGGAGGCAGTCAGACAGCTGTATATTGATGGAGTAGGCAATTTTCTGTTTGAACATAAGAAGGAAACGTACCCTGTAGTAACTTCTTACTCGGAAGCTATAAGTTTTCAAGGGTTAAGGAGGCAGTAAAATTTGTTAAAGAGCTAGAATATTTTCGTTTTGGTGAAATGAATTTTCATAGAAATGACTCCCATAACAAAGTAGCTGACTACTACAAAGAAGCAAGAATTCATTTTGAATATACTAATTTTTGGGACAAAGATGATGAGACATTCCAAAATGCAAAGAACATAACCGCCTTTAAGAAAAGATTCAAGCAAAAAATAACAACTATGGGTGGAAAAGGAAAAAACTTAGAAAAGGATAAGAAGTTAGAAGAAGAAGAGGCAAAGAAAAGAGAAGAAGATGCTAGAAGATTAGCACAGGAAGCAGAAAATTGGTTAAGAATTGAAGAGGAAGAAAAGAAACGAGCTGCTGAAGAAGTAGCTAGGAAGGAAGAAGAAGAAAGAAAAATAAAATAAGAAGCTGAAATAAAGAAAAAACAAGAAGAAAGTGAGGGTTTGAGACTAACAGAATCCAAAAAGGATCAGTAGACTACATAGCAAGTTGATGCACAAGGAGTACAAGACCAAATAGATCAAGAGCAAGGACAATCTGATCCCGATCCCTTGGAACCTACTATATCTTATGGCATCATATTAGGAAAGGCTTCAATTTATGAAATAAATTTGATCCCTTTCATGCCTACCGAAGGGGAGGAGGTTCCTGATTTTAATACCAGTTTTTATGACAAAGAAAAGAAAAGAATCGTTAAAAGAACTTAGAAGAAGGTAGATACTGGGGGACAACAAGGAAAAATGGTGACAGATAAAACATTAGTACATGGTACGCATAAATATCCACGGTTGATAGCAAGAGCTGGGGTAGCTTTAACCTTAGCAACTGAAGACAATGTGGACAAGCTCGTGACTGATCTAGAGCAATCACGGAAGAATGCGGCCCAACTGAAGGAAACCTTAAAGAAGGAAAGAGATGATAGCCAAAAGCTAAAGATAAAATATGAAGATATGATGGGAGAAGTCAAGACTTCAAGAACGAAATGCTAAACTATGCAAGCGGATAAGAATGCTCTAGAAATATCTGCAGAGAACAAAGAGAAGAGTGCTCAAGTTACCTTAGTTGAATTACAAAAGCTACAACTAGAGCATCAAATGTTAAAGACTGAAAAGGATGATCTTAGTTATCATATGGGAATTTAAGTGAAGAGAAGAACAAGTTGGAGAGCAGGATCATTGAGTTAGAAAAGGAGAAGGCTACTACAGAGGAAAAGGAGAAGAAGTATCAGATGCAGTTGGCAGCCTTAGAAGAGCCTTAGAAGAGCAGAAAAATTCATTGACCACATCACTTAAGGATGCTATGGAGCAGAAAACTAACATCCAACCTTTGAAAGAGCATGTTCTGATTCAAAGAAAAAGGATCCATCAAATACAGATACAGATAGAAGATGAAAGGCGCAAAATTTTGCAGATAGACACCAGGCTAGAAGAAATTGTAGATACCACTTTGTACTTCCTGGATAGGTCTCAAGATATATTGGAAATTCTAAAAGGAAGAATGGTTTGGATAGAGACAAATAAGGAATCTCCCACTAAGCTAGCCATAAAATATCAGCAAACTTTAAAGCAGGAATATGAATTACTATAATTTGCAATTAATGTAGCAGAGGAGTTCAAGAAAATAGTGAAAAAGACAAAGGAAACATGTGCTGAATTTTGCAGGAGAGTGCTCTCCACATACACTCGATGTCAGAATTTTGCAGAAAAGAGATTGGATGTGTTACCAGAGCATGAATTGTTTCTAAAACATTTACAGGACATGTACCAGGAAGATGAGAAAGAAATCCAGCAGGTCAAGGACCTAGATGAATGGATATTGAAAAATGCGGTAGCTCATGCAGCCGTGAGCATACATTTATTAGAAGACTAGTTGCACATAAGTCCTCCTAGGATAGAGGGGGTAAATACCCAGGCTACCAAATACGAAATTAACATTCGGTTTCTTGAGCCTTCAGGGTTTGAAGGCATAGTCGTAGATGCTCATGCATGGAAGAAGTTCGTCAGTGAGAAAGATGGCCCTTCCTCATAAAGTGTTTTGGAAATATTTATTTAAAATGTAATATATTGTATTAATTACGTGCACAAGCTACAGGACAAAATTTTGGAAAAGGAAAGGTTGGGGAAGCTCAAGAGACAATGAGCGGTAGCCTAAGAGTTTTTTTTTGTATAAATATAAGAGAGTTTTAGATATAGGGGAATTTTTCTCCAGACTATCTTGAGAAAGTACTGTAAGAAGAACTATTCAAAATTTACAATAAAGAGTCATATGTTTCTGCTTGAGGAAGTTCTGTGGATTTTTCAAATGTTTGCTATGGGCCAGTTGGATATGAACTATTTTTGTTTCAGCTTGTTTCCATAAACTGTGAGGTCGTTCTAACTGATTGAATTTTTTTCATGTTATGAATGTGCTCTGATTTATTTTGTGAAATTTCCACATTGAGTAATGAATGTTTTAATTAACAATAAGCTATCTTATTATTCATATTTCTATTGATGTACATTTGTTCGGAAACATTAACAACTATCTATGATTTTACTTTATGCATGCACTACGGTACATTACTCACCATTAATGATAGTTTTTCTCCCTAGGGATAGTTTAGTAAGTCTTAGTTAGTTTCTTGTTGTTTGTGATTTAGAAGCGAGAGAGGTAAGACGAGAAGTAAGAACCTGCGCATGACATTGTGACCCTCCTCGTTATCTCTATCATTTGCATGTTAGTTAGGCACTTGCATATCATACCTTAAACATAAAAAAACTAAAAATATACACGGTGGACCGGGCCGTAATCGGTAAAACACTTTAATTGTTATTTGACCTACGGTAGCCGCACCGTAAACCAGACGGATTCTGCATACCAAACAATAACGAGCTAATTGGGAACGTTTATTGGGGAGAATCCCTACTATTGTTACGTGCGATTTTCCAGGCCTCAATATTTTTTGGCTCTAGAAGGAGGCCCACCAGTGCATGGCTAGCCGAGGAAGCCCACTTCCTCGAAATCACTCCGCTGGTGAAAGTTCTGAAAACAGTTTGCTTCACAAACCCACTCCTAAAGATAAAGATAAGGGGTATATGTATCTCATCGATAACAAAGTAGTTGATGATTTAAGAAAAATTACCAGGGCATATGTGAAAAATATTGGAGGATTACCTATTATCTCTGTCCTACCTAGAAGAGAATACCAAAAGAAATATCGCCCTCAATTAGAAGACTCGGTGTTGGTAGAATATCTTGAAGAACTGGTAGAAGTAGCCTTACAAGAAGTTGACCAACCTTTAGATCAGTTGGATCCAGATTCACCTTACTGTTAACCTTTCCAGACCCCTGTTCAGTCGCAACCTCATACTCCACTTAGAATCATGGCTAATGTAAATGCAAACCAGCCACCTCCATAACCTGCTTGGAGGGCTAAGTCGCCTTTAAATTTGACACCTCCCTTGCATGATTTGCCTCAGGATTTTGACAAGATGTTACCTAAGTTTGAACCAAGTGAAGGAATTCTGATAGATGATCATTTGTAGAGTTTTTACTTGGCTGTAGAAGGACTACGAGCTAGAGAGCATGAAGATGTGGTCTGTAGATTGTTTCCCCACACCCTGAAAGAAAAAGCAAACTCATGGTATTTTTTCCTACCTGCAAATTCAATTACAAATTGGAATACTTTTGAGAGAATGTTTAGAAGCAAGTACGCAGTCTAGAAAACTCATGCAGCGTTAATGAAAGGATTATGTGCTCTAAAGAAAGAAAGAAACGAAGGAAAGAGTGCATAATTTCACTCAAAGGTTTGCTACTTACCTAAACAATTTCATTGTAGCTGATAAACCATTTGAAAATGCTTTAGTTGAATACTATACCTCAGCTCTTGGGCTTGATTTACCCATGTTTGCCAAGAGATCAGTTAGACCTACATTAGCAGAAACCTATGAAGAGGATAGAAGGTAGAGGCTGAGATGGATAGTATAGGAAATTACCCTATCCAGTCAGAAGAGAAGACTTTTGGAAACAAGAAACCTTTAGTACTGACTAAAACTAAGGATGAGTGATCACAGGATTTCGAAGGGACGGTGAAGATGATGCAGAAATTATCCAACAAAATGATAGATTTAGAAAAGGAAAAAGAGGATCATAAACCATATAAGCCTTATTATAAAAAAGGGAAGATAACAGTCAACCTAAACCTCCTCCACACAGTCCTTCAGCAATGAATTTAACTAATGTAGGCATGGATCATTTTTGTACCTTTCATCAGCAGCCTCATTCTGAGAAGAATTTCCCACAATGGATTAATTCTATGACACTAGTAATGAATCAATTATTGGATTCCAAACTGACAGAAACTGGTAAGGAGGAAGAAAAGGATCATGAACCTACGAAAAAAAAAGAGGAAGATACTTTAGTTTTATGGGACTGTGTCTCTATGTTTGATATGGAAGAGGAATATTTTCTGATACAAGGGGAAACACCGGAAACTAATGTAACAACAAGAAGTCAAAATCTGTTAAAAGAAGATAAGTTAATACTTCCTAAAATTAAGAAACTTCAAGAAAACATGAAGAATATACAGAACAACACTGCAACTATTAAAATACCTGAGTTTTTCATTTCAAGTTAGGATCTGAAGAAAATCAACACACCTCTTAAGCTTACTGATGTTAAGATTGATAATGTCAAGAAGAATCTCAAGAACCTGAGATGGGATATGATATTGGGGAAGACATTAAAAAGGGTAAAGCGAATATCTCATTGTTTGAAATGTGCAATTTACCTCAGCAAAAAGAGAATCTTTTAAAATAACTTGAGACATCAGACGAGGAGCCTCCTAGTGAAAACCAACCTGAGGAAGAAATTGGTGAGGCAAGTTTAGGAGGGAGATCTAAGTGTAAAACTCCAGCATTTCTCCTAGCTTTTGAAATTTTCAACTATAATGTGGATAATTGTTTAGTGGAATCAGGAGCATCAGTCAACGTTATGCCACTTTCAGTCTGCAAGAAAATCAATGGTCAACCTAAACCATCCACTTGGCAAGTTCTTCAATTAGACAGAATAGCTGTAAAGGTAATAGGAGAAATGGAGGATGCTTGGATTCGCTTATCCGTAGATGAGAGGGTATGTCAGTACATCGACATTGTAGTAGCACACATACTAGATGCTTATGGACTGGTGTTGAGCCGAGACTGGTCAACAAATTTAGAAGGATATTTTGCATCGGATTGGTCACATTTGTGGTTGCCTTTTAAGGGAAGTCCAAATTAGATAAAAGTGTTAAGAGAGCCTCAAATGAAATACAATGTCACTCAGTTAGAAGGGAAAAATGAACCAGTAAACTCTGTATTGGGAAACTATTTCATTGAATTGGAACTGGGAAATTACCAAGCTAAAGAAGCCAACAATATACCTGATATCCAGCCCGATCTCCTTCAATTTTCATGGGCTGATGAGATTGACTGTAAAATAGTAGATTTAGTTTTAGATGTAGTATGTAATTCAAATTCAGTAGAAGTAGATATTTTTTGGACTCTTTATTTTGATAGTTCTAAAACATTGGAGGGATCAGGGGCTAGCTATGTCCTGATTGATCCAGAAAAAAATAAACATTTTCTTTCACGTAGGTTAGAATTTGAACGCACAAATAACACAGCTGAATACAAAACACTAGTTCAGGGACTTAAAAAAGCAATAGAACTGAAAGTATATGGAGATTCTGAAATAATTGTTAAGCAAATTTAGAACAAAATACACTGCATTTCACCACATTTAAAAGCTTACCAAAATGAATTTTGGGATTTGCTTTAAATTTTCATACATTCAATATTGTGTCCATTCCTAGATTAAAGAATGCAGCAGCTGATTTACTAGCTACCTCAACCGCGAGATTAGTACCTTCCAATAATAGATACTCTATTGAATTACTTTTTAGGGCTTCTGTTCTAGATATGATCACAAATCTATGGGTTTTTGACAATGATCAGCAAGTTTTGGAGTGTTTGATGAATGATGATACTTTCAAAGGAGCAATAATAGACGATGAAGAACATCAAGCAAAATTAAAATTTGGGAACTTTATTCCTAAAGGAGTTAGGACCTTGGAACGAATGTTTGATTTGGATAACAAATTCAGAAAGCCAACGAATGTCAAGACCCATAGCTCGGCCTTACAATTCGAGCTGATAAATTTTTGGACTGAAGCTGAACCCAAATATGTAAATTTGGGGAAGTGTTGTTCTCCAGGCGAAAAATGTAAGTTCATCAATCTATTCAAGCAGTACAAGGATGTGTTCTCATGGACCTATGAAGATATTAAAACTTATGATACAAAGATCATATAACATGTTATCCCAATCAAAGGTGGAATTAAGACTTACCAATAGCCTTTGAGGAAGATGCATCCTAAGCTGTGACCTTTAATTCAAAGTGAGGTAAAAAAGTTGCTAGATGCTAAAATCATATTTAAAGTCAGACATTCGGAATGGGTTTCTAATTTGGTGCGAGTACAGAAAAAGTATAGAGAAATAAGGCTTTGTGTAGCTTTCAGAAATCTTAATCGCGCATCAGATAAAGATAATTACCCGGTCCCACCCATGGAGTAAATACTATAGATGGTTTCAAGTTCTTAATTATTTTCATTATTAAATGGATTCTCTGGTTATAATCAAGTATTAGTAGCTGAAGAAGACAGGCTTAAAACCACGTTCAGAACCAAGTGGGGAACTTTTTCGTATAGGAGGATGCCCTTTGGACTTATTAAAGTTGGAGCTACTTTCCAGAGGGAAATGGATATAGCTTTCCACGGCCTGATTGGCCATAGTGTTGTGGTTTATCTAGATGATGTCACAATATTTTCGAAAAAGAGAGAGGAGCATGCATTTCATTTGAAACAAATTTTCGAGCGTTGCCGAAAGTATGGTATTTCACTAAATCTGAAGAAATGCATGTTTGCAGTCATAGAAGGAAAGCTACTAGGTCATGTTATTTCTAAGAAAGGGATCACCATAGACCCTTAAAGGATTAAAGCAATAGAAAATATCCCTTTACCCCATAATAAAAAGGGTATGCAATCTTTTATGGGGACAATCAACTTTGTGCGAAGGTTTGTACCAGACTTTGCTCAGATCGTTTGAACCTTTGTAGCAAATGGTTAAATAGAGTGTGCAATTCAAATGGAATAATTTGGATAAGAATGCATTCATCAAGATCCAAAACATCTGTTGCTCATGCACCATCACTCAAAAGTCCAAATTTTGAAAAGGATTTTATTTTGTACACTTTTGCGTTCGATGATTCGTTAGTAGCTATGCTTACACAGAAGGAAGATGGGGGAGATGAGTACCCCATATCATTTATGAGCACTAGTATGCAGGGAGATGAATTGAATTATCCAATAGTTGACAAACAAGCTTATGCAATTTTTAAAGCGGTAAAACAATTCATGACATATATACTTAAGAATCACACCAAAGTAATAGTTCCACACCCAGATGTATGATCTCTTTTTGTACAAAAGGAATTATGAGAAAGAAGAGGCAACTGAGTGACCGCTTTACAAGAATACTATCTTGAGTTCAAACCAGCATACATAGTTAAAGGACAAGGATTGTGTAAACTAATGACTGAAGGTAAAAACAATGAGGAAAGCAGCTGGGATAATGAAGCTGAGCTACATATGGTGGATGTATGTCCTTTGTTTACAGCTCTAGACTCTTGGTATCGGGACCTAGTCCATTACCTCCAAGAAGGGTATTTGTCGGAGCATTGGGGTCCCAAGCAAAGAATAGAATTACGTCTAAAATCAGCTTTATATCATATCATTCATGGAGTACTATTCAGAAAGAACTACGATGGACTTTTTCTCAAGTACTTAGAACAAGAAGATGCAAAGAAGGTCGTAGTAGAATTGCATGATGGGCCTGGTAGAGGTCATTTTTTCGGAGACACAATAGAACATAAGATTCTCAGAGCTGGATATTACTGGCCTACACTGTTTAAGGATGCTCATGCTCATGTTAGAAAATGTTATGCTTGTCAGAGATGTGTTGGAAGACAAGCTAAAGCAGCAGGACCGTTAAAACCAGTAATTATATTAGAACCATTTGAACAATGGGGAATCGATATTATCAGAGAAATAAACCCAAATTCCTCCTTACAACATAAGTATATTTTGACATCAACTGATTACTTCACCACATGGGTCGATGCTATTCCGTTACGAAAATTAAACGAAGATGCAGTTATGGATTTCTTAGAGAATTTCCCTGGTTTTTTATAATGCTACTTACTTTTCTTTTATTAGATTAACTGCATTTGCTAATGAAAGAGGAATTAAGTTGCATTATTCTGCAAATTATTACCCACAAGGAAATGGTTTGGCGGAATCCACAAACAAAAATCTTATTAGAATTCTAAAGAAAACTGTAATAGAAAATCAAAGGATCTGGCATTTAGCGTTACCTAATTCTCTTTGGGATGATAGAGTCACACCTAAGAATTCCTTAGGTGTGTCACCATACACTCTTGTTTATGGAAAAGAAGCTGTCCTTCCTCCAAATATTCTATTGCCATCTCCCACAATAGCTCAAGAATCTAGAGGTACCGATAATGAAATTCTACAAATCAGAATCTATAATCTGTTGAAGTCAGAATAGTCTAGGTCCAAATCCAAAGAAAGGTTTAAGCATCAACAAGAAATAGTGAAGCGTTGGTTTGAAAAACACAAAGCCGAGAACAAGGAATTTGAAGTAGGAGATCTATTTCTTAAGTGGGATCACCCACACGATGAAAAGGGAAAGCACACCAAGTTTTAGCAGTTATGGGTAGGCCCTTTTTAGATTGCAGCAAAGCTATTCCCCTCGACTTACAAGTTGCAAGACTTACAGGGGTGGGAAGAGAACTTACCAGTAAATGGTTTAGTTCTCAAGCCTTATTTTTCTTGATTTTTATTTTTATTTTTTCTTGTACATAAATAAACATTTGGTTTGTTGCTTATTTTAGGGTTTATTGGGTTGTTTGCTTTATTTACTAAGAGTTTCATTGATTGTAATGTTTAATAAAGAAGCATGACTTTTGGTTGCATGGAGTTCATTAGAATTCTGGGTTAACTAAAATCTTTGACTACAAGACTGTGTACTATTAATTCATTTAATATTTGAAAGAACTTCTTCAAGTTTAGTAGTTTTCATAAATGGTTATGAACACATTGAATTCCTTCTTAATCCTTGTGAAATAACTCAGGATAAAAGGGTCCAAAATACTATTTTGAGGCTCCATTCATCTCACATAAAAAATTGTCCTAGGGGGTGACGAGAAAAGACCCATGGAAAGGAAGCAAGGTAAACAGTGTATTATATTTAAATAATCCCATGCCATGAATTGAAAGCCAAAAGGATAATAAGAGTCAAAATCTCCTCGAAAAAACAATATTTATCAAAGCAAGCACTGAACCATATTAGTATGTATAATACTACTAAAGTTCTTCTCCGTCTATGAGCTGAAATTTAAATATATCTCTCACACAAAATGACACTATGTATAGAGGAGCCTAAATTAAAATTCAGAGAGAAGGCAATTAGGAGGACTCAAAAGAGGAGCCTGAATAAAAATTCAAAAAGAAGGCCAGTAGGAGGACTCAAAAGAGGACAAAAGTCCAAAAGCACCAAAAGTGCAAAATGGCATGGGAATGAGGAACAAACGGATATATCTGTTTACGATATGTGACGATCATGTGGTGTCTAAGTTGGAAACTACTCAAAGACAGAGGTAAAATGAAACTCATATTCTTGGCCTCAAAAGAGTTATCTAGACTTTGAAATCTTGGTTCCCCTATTCCTTAACTTGCACTATAATCAATGATTAAAGTGCATACATCTTACATTTTGGGAAATCTAGATATCTTGAAGAATTTAGCAAGTTGGTATTGTCAAAACAATCTGTTGATCAAAGAGTAAATTGTTCAGAGATCTGTGTTCACCAGGTAGTTGCCAATTGTTGTAGCTGCAACTTTTTTTCCCAAAAGTTTCAATTTTAGGCCCCCCCCCTTTTATTTGTTTTTATTAAGTCTAGCCTAGGAGTATTTTGTTTTCACCAAAGCTACCCTGAGTCCAAATTTTTCTTTAAAAAACTTGGTCGGTTTCATTTTTCTGTATCGGAAGATTAGTCGACTATCCTTCTGACATCGGAAGCATAGTCGACTATCTTTCTGACGTTGCGGAATCCAAACTATCAAACCTGCCGAAGAGCTTCTGGACTCCCTCGTCGATACATCGGAGCTCGTTTTCTCTTCTCCTCAGGTTTGATTTTTTGAGCTTAGAACTTAGTGGTTCTGATATCTGATAATGTTTATTTTGATGTCAGGATGTTGACCGAAGTAAGCTGGAGTCCTAGTGTCTATCATTGCTGGCGTTATGGGAGGCTAGTTCCGAGATGTTTCGAAAGCATCATGTTCTTTCGCCGAATCGTTAGAGCTTAGAGTTGCTGAGTTCTGATACCCGTTCCAACAGTAAAGCCCGCGATGGTATAACTGTAGATTGCCGACGTTGCAAAGGAGGATTAGTTTTTGTTTCCGAGATTAGAAATTAGTGGTTATGGTGTTTGATTGACTTAATGTATCCTGAGTCCGTAGTTTTGTTTGCGCCTGCCGTTGTGGCAGTCCTCCGGTTTATCCTTCCGATTGATTTAAGTTTGTCCGCCGATAAGTTTCCTGCCATTCGTTATATATATAGAGGCCATGTGTTATATTGTTTTATTCGAATTGTGACTTGTCATTCGCATTGGGTTGTGTCATTTGCACCATTCATGTGCGCATAGCTGTCAAAACCTGGTTCGTTTTCTGTGCTCCCGTGGAATTTCGTTCCATTCGATCGATTACATCGCTACTGCCAGGTAGGTAAACCGTGGTCCTATTATTTTTGGATATTATTGGTTGATTTTTTGAGCCATTAGATTTTCCATTGGTTAGGTTTTTTTCACATAAAAGGTTAGGAATTCTTGCCTCCTTACGGTTTTCATGGATGTTTTACATTGAGGGGGAGGGGGTTTTAGCTATTTGAGGTCTCATTATTGTGGGAGTCTGAGTCTATATGCCATTGAACCGTTATGGACATGTTTGTGGTGGCACGAGTTGTTAGGGTATGGTGCAGACAAGTGTTTCGCTGTCTGCACCACCCTTTTATTGGTCTTTTCATGATCATCTGGGGGTTAGTAAGTCGTTTTTGTTGCAATTACCATATCCCTTGGGATTCCGGAGGGTCTTTCAGTCGATTAGAGTTTTTTCTCGAAGATGTTTGCTGCGCAGGGTTTAGTATTTTGATATTGAGAATTGTGTTGAGATTTAGCGGTAGAATCAGTCTAATAAGTACCTATGTGAGATGAAGGTTGTTCGGTCAATTAAGGTCTTGAGATAGTGGAGCTTAGGAAGATTTAGGAAGCAGTTTGCAGGGTTTTTTCTGGTTAAATCTTTCATTCATAAAGACTGTGTTTAACTTATTTTACAGCATGCATGTCGAGGAGGTAAATAAATTGATACGTTTTCTTGTATATTTCTAAAACACTTGCTAAGAGCTCAGTTAGCCTAAACCATGTTTTTTACTGTGACAGGTTGATTGCTATAACATCAACATGTCAAAGAGATAGAAGAAGAAAGCTCCGATGGTTGAAGGAGAGCTTGAAGTAGAAATAATCACCAAAGTAGAGTTCATCTACGAAGATACCGAAGCCACTACTGAAATTAAACTAGACTACAAGTGGGGAGAAATCTATAGAATGATCTCAAACCAGAATGTACCTGATGCCGGGTATGAGCAACTGACGATCTCTGCCAACATTGAGAAGTAAACCCTGATGAAAGTAGCTACGAGGCCCGTGTCATTTCCCTATTCAGAAGTAATAGGATGGATTCTGCCCAGGGCAGATGTGACGATAATGATTCTAGAGAACACTGCAAAGCAAGGCTATGCTGCATTTAGCCCTACATATGTCTCCATGGCATATCATATACCTTCACCACAGGTCTACCTAATAGAGAGTTCATTGAAGGAGATAGCTATGGACATGGTAGAAACTATAAAGAGAATGATGATACCAGGAAAGAATTTTCGAACTAGACCTTCCGGAGAATATGACACCTCTACTGTCCGTGCTCCCTACAGGTTTATTGCATTGATGCTCAATAGTTTTTTTGGCAAAGCACATGGGAAGAGCTTCAAGATAGGTTGGATACCGGTTATTTTCTTTGTGGCTACCCAAGGAACCATCTTTAACTTGGAAAATATAGTGTCAAACAGCCTCTCTGCATGCATATCAGCAGCCTTAGGAGGGTTATCCAAAAGAAATCAGAATTTTATATGAGCTCTATTCTGATTGATTGCATATTGTGCACCCAGTCTTTTCCTGCTTTGAGATGTAACCGAGAGAAGGATAGAACCCCAATGTACGCAGCCTATAAATTGTTGTGGGAACATAAGGACCATAGTCATTATCGGGAAATTTGTGAGCATTTCATTATGCCCTTATATACCATAATTTTCCTGACTGAATGTAATTGCATTTCTGAAGAGGCATTTAAAGTCATACAGGAGTTTGGGGAATATTATTTGACGAAGGATGGCTTATATGTAAGGATGTATGGTGGTTCTAGAGCTCCTTCCCTACTCCCAAAATATGTCACATATTATGTACTCCACAAGGAGGCAGTCAAACAATTGTATATTGATGGAGTAGGCAATTTTTTGTTTGAACATAAGAAGGAAATGTACCCTATAGTACCTTTCTTACTCGGAATCTATAAGTTTTCAAGGGTTAAGTAGGTAGCAGAATTTGTTAAAGAGCTAGAATATTTTCATTTTGGTGAAATGAATTTTCATAGAAATGACTCCCATAACAAAGTAGCTGACTACTTCAAAGAAGCAGGAATTCATTTTGAATATACTGATTTCTATGACAAATATGAGGAAACATTCCAAAATGCAAAGAACATAATTGCCCTCAAGAAAAGATTCAAGCAAAAAATAACAACTATGGGTGGAAAAGGTAAAACTTCAGAAAGAGCTAAGAAGTTAGAAGAAGAAGAGGCAAAAAAAAGAGAAGAATATGCTAGAAGATTAGCACAGGAAGTAGAAAATTGGTTAAGAATTGAAGAGGAAGAAAAGAAAGGAGCTGCTGAAGAAGCATCTAGGAAGGAAGGAAGAAGAAAGAAAAAGAAAATAAGAAGCTGAAATAAAGAAGAAACAAGAAGAAAGTGAGGGTTTGAGACTAACAGAATCCCAAAAGGATCAATAGACTACATAGCAAGTTGATGCACAAGGAGTACAAGACCAAATATATCAAGAGAAAAGACAATATGATCCTGATCCCTTGGAACCTACTGTATCTTCTGGCAGCATATTAGGAAAAGCTTCAATTTATGAAATAAATTTGATCCCTTTCATGCCTACTGAAGGGGAGGAGGTTCCTGATTTTAATACCATTTTTTATGACAAAGAAAAGAAAAGAATCGTTAAAATAACTGAGAAGAAGGTAGATACTGGGGGACATCCAAGAAAAATGGTGATAGATAAAACATTGGTACATGGTACACATAAAGATCCACGGTTGATAGCAAGAGCTGGGGTAGATTTAACCTTAGCAACTGAAGACAATGTCGACAAGCTCATGATTGATCTAGAGCAGTCACGGAAGAATGCGTCCCAATTGAAGGAAACCTTAAAGAAGGAAAGGGATGAGAGACAAAAGCTAAAGAGAAAATATGAAGATATGATGGGCGATGTCAAGACTTCAAGAATGGAATGCCAAACTATGCAAGCAGATAAGAATTCTGTAGAAATATCTGTAGAGAACAAAGAGAAGAGTACTCAAGTTACCTTAGCTGAATTACAAAAGCTACAGCTAGAGCATCAGATGTTAAAGACTGAAAAGGATAATATTCAGTTATCATATGGGAATTTAAGTGAAGAGAAGAACAAGTTGGAGAGAAGGGTTACTGGGTTAGAAATGGAGAAGGATACTATAGAGGAAAAGGAGAAGCAGTATTAGATGCAGTTGGCAGCCTTAGAAGAGAAAAAAAGTTCATTGACCGCATCACTTAAGGATGCTATGGAGCAGAAAACCGACATCCGGCCTTTGAAAGAGCATGTTCTAATTCAAAGAAAAAGGATCCATCAAATACAGATACGAATAGAAGATGAAAGGTGCAAAATTTTGTAGATAGACACCAGGCTAGAAGAAATTGTAGATACCATTTCATACTTCTTGGATAGGTCTCAAGATATAATGGAGATTCTAAAAGGAAGAATGGTTTGGGTAGAGACAAATAAGGAATCTCCCACCGATCTAGCCGTAAAAGATCAGCAAAATTTAAAGCAGGAAAATGAATTACTGGAATTTGCAATTAATGTAGCAGACGAGTTCAAGAAAACAGTGAAAAAGACAAAGGCAACATATGCTGGATTTTGCAGGAAAGTGCTCTCCACATACAATCGATGTTAGAATTCTGCAGAAAAGAGATTGGATGTGTTACCGTAGCATGAATTGTTTCTAAAACATTTACAGGATAGGTACCAGGAAGATGAGAAAGAAATCCAACAGGTCAAGGACCTAGATGAATGGATATTGAAAAATGTGGTAGCTCATGCAGGCGTGAGCATACATTTATTAGAAGAACAGGTGCGCCTAAGTCCTGCTAGGATAGAGGGGGCAAAGACCCAGGCTTCCAAATACGAAATTAACATTCAGTTTCTTGAGCCTTCCGGGTTTGAAGGCATAGCAACAGATGCTCATGCATGGAAGAACTTCGTCAGTGAGCAAGTTGGCCCTTCCTCATAAAGTGTTTTGGAAATATTGATTTAAAATGTAATATATTGTATTAATTATGTGCACAAGCTACAGGAAAAAAATTTTGGAAAAGGAAAGGTTGGGGAAGCTCAAGAAACAATGAGGGGCATCCCAAGAGTTTTCTTTTTTTCTTTTTTTGTATAAATATAGGAGAGTTTTAGATAGAGGGGACCTTTTTCCCAGACTATCTTGAGAAAGTATTGTAAGATGAACTATTTCATTTTACAATAAAGAGTCATATGTTTCTGCTGGAGGAAGTTCTATGGATTTTTCAAACGTTTGCTATGGGCCAGTTGGATATGAACTATTTATGTTTTAGCTTGTTTCCATAAACTGTGAGATCGTTCTAACTCATTGAATTTTTTCATGTTATGAATGTGCTGTAGTTTATTTTGCGAAATTTCCACATTGAGTAATGAATGTTCTAACTAACAATAAGCTATCTTGTTGTTCATATTTCTATTGATGTTCATGTGTTCAAAAACATTAACAGCTATCTGTGAATTTTCTTTATGCATGCACTACAGTACATTACTCACCATTAATGATAGTTTTGCTCCCTAGGGATAGGTTAGTAAGTCTTAGTTAGTTTCTTGTTGTTTGTGATTTAGAAGAGAGAGAGGTAAGACAAGAGGTAAGAACCTGCACATCACATTGTGACCCTCCTTGTTATCTCTATCATTTGCATTTTAGTTAGGCACTTGCACATCATACCTTAAACATTAAAAAACTAAAAATATACACAGTGGACCGGGCCGTAACCGGTAAAACACTTTAATTGTTATTTGACCTATGGTAGTCGGACCGTAAATTAGACGGATTCCCCATACCAAACAATAACAAGCTAATTGGGAACGTTTATTGGGGAGAATCCCTACTGTTGTTACCTGTGATTTTCCAGGCCTCAACAGAACTGCATGAGTAAAAACTGACATTTTCCTTATGGTTGGTTCTTGTGTGACAACCATGAATACAAAGAATGTTGGTTCTTGTGTTAACAACATTCATTTTGTTATTTGTTTTCTAGCTACATAATAATTCAGCCATATGCTCACTGGAAATGATAGTCTATTAATGTGCATAGAAGACATAACTGTGCATAGAATACATCTCTGTGCATAAGAAAGCCTTTTTTTTCTTTATCTTTATGGATCATGCTAATATGTATATCAATGTGTATGAAGCAAAGTGCAATAGAGGATTTGTCGGAAAAGAAATGCTGGTGAATGGTAAATGAGATGAAAAATGGGCGATGATGGTGAAAAGAAATGGAATGATAGTGGTGAGTATGTATTGAATATAGTTCCCCCTCCCCAACTGATGTGGTTGCATGCCCTCATGCAACCTAGCATGGGCTGTGAAGAAATGGAGCATGATGAGGGAATTTTCCAAATTATTCATTACTAGCATGTAAGGAATTGCACGATTAAAGTTTAGAAAACAAAATACCCCCACTTAGCCAAAAAGTAGATGAACGATGCAATAGGAATGTAGTTGATGCCGCTGGATCATGGAGAATATGTCACTGCTGCAGGATAAAAATGTAACTATAAATGATGCTGCATCTATAACTGCTGGATAATGTGAAGTGGAGGAATCTGAACTATTGCTGCTAAATAATGGAAAATGTGGAAGGCATAAAGTGGAACTATGGTACACTCATAGATCTGAAGTCATGTTTCTATAACTGCTGATGGATTCATGAGAAAGAATGTATAGTCTTCACCCGCTACAAAACCCGATGGTACAATTCTAGTCAAGCGAATAAATGTGTCGATGTCGAGCATGAAAAGAAGTCCTTGGATTACCAGCCATTGATGAATGCCGTTAACCAATGCAAGGAAAATCACCAGTGATTTCAATGAGTGCCAAGGTACCCAAGTACATCTTGCGAAGTGCGAATAGATGTGTTGATGTCAAGCCACTTGCAAGATCTAACGATCAAGGGACATTGATGAATTCCCATGATTGTCAGCGAGAGAACTTGCCATTAAGGCATGCAAGCCTCCAGGTACTCAAAATGAACTCTAGTCTATATCCCAGATAAGGTGCCGAGGTCGATGGGGAAAGACTTGTTGAAAGGTGGGCCTTAAGGAATCCCACATCAATCAACGTGAGTTGGTATAAAAATATTGGTAGGACTATCAGTGAAAATATCTCGTAGTCAGGCATTGGATATGGAAAGGCTATGTAGTCATGGAAAGGGAGCTGGTTTTATTTAGATGGAAAACTGGAATGGAAAAATGAACTTAAAAGGATAAAGGGATGTATGCAATTCATAAAGATAGCCGTGTGTGAAGTCATGACAGATAAAGCGATGGAAAGTGGACTTCAAGACATGGATGGTGAAGGTGCTCTAAAATATGGATAAACAATTATGACACAAATGAGTTTATGGATGGTTTCTGTGTAACAACCAACGTTATGATGTTTATCAGCAAATGCCATGATTAAAAGCTCCTTCAGGCTGTTTATCAAATCATGTTTCTCAAAAGTTTTGTGTTTCTTTGAAAAATCACTTCAGCAGCAAAATGCGACTGTCTCTGAAACCTGAAAAAAAACTTAGTACAAAATCCTACATGAAAACTTATTAGTGAATATGTGTTGAATATAGTTCTCCCTCCCCAACTGATCCAATTGCATGTCCTCATGCAACCTAGCATAAAACTTGCGAGAAGTTCGTAAAAGAAAACATATCATGTGGAAAGAAGTACATAAGCTGCAAAGAAAATTACCCATTTCTCGCGCTGGTTTCATCTGTGATTATTGTCAAAGTGACTTTAAGAAAAACAATTAAGCGTTAATCATAAAAGCAATTTCAGGAAAAATGAAAAAGTCCATTTGCAACTTTATTTTTTTTTTGGTTGTTCTTATTTTTTTAACTTTTTGTGATTTATATATATATTATTTTATTTTTATTTTCATTTTATTTTGCAAAATGTAAAACAAAAGAAATATTTTTTATACTTTTATATATTTACTTGTTTTTTTTAATTTTTACAACACACAAAAATAATGTCTCAGCTCTTTAACAAAACATTTAAAAATTAAAAATTTTAATCGCTGTAACAGCCAACTGCAACAGCCAGCTGCAACACCACATAGCTACGACAAATGGCTGCAACAACCAGATGCTACAGCGAGCTGCAACACCCAGCTGCGACAACCGGCTGCAAAAACCAACTGCGGCAGCGACCTGCAACACCCAGCTGTGACAGCAAGCTGCAACAACTGACTGCAACACCCGCCTGCAACACCCAACTATGACAACGAGCTGCAACACCCGGTTGTGACAACGAGATACAACAACCAACTGCGACAGCCAAATCCAACAATCGGCTGCAACACCTAGCTGTGACAGTGAGCTGCAACAGCCAGCTGCAACAACCGGCTGTAATAATCGTGTAGGTGTTGATTTGAGGTTTAAGTGTCTTCTATCGTTTTTTAGATGATCATAGCTATACATTTTCAAATATAATTCAATATTTAAAGCTTACAATTTCCTGCATAGGTGATTTTTATTGACAGAAACTACAGGAGGCGCAGAGCCACTTCGATTCATGAGACCTGCGGGGCAATTTATAAATTACATGCATACCTACCCCATAAGTATCAATCTGCTCATGTCCACGGTTCTAAGTTATCTTCTTTATTTTTCATCGTCGTGTATGCAGCCTTTCACTTGAAATCGCAGCCCAAGTTTTGGTATTATTCATTCGGCTGGGATATAGGAAGTCAATGCAACTACCAATCCATTCGATGTAAGACTTACCTCGCCTTCCTTATTTTTGTGGTTTTAAGACCGGTTTATTTGCTATTATAATATTTTCATTTGATGCTTAGTTGTTCAAGGTTCGAAAGAGTTAGACAATTGGATCGATTAAGTTTATTGGCTCATAAATCGGCTGATAGCCATCGCAGGACTTTATGTACTTCTTGCAGTGTTTGAAAACTATTGGTCACCAAAGGCTTGCCTATAAAACTTTCTGAGCCATCACTTTACCTCCCAATGCAGAACCAAATATCTGCTACGTTGGAAAACCGACCATCTCGAAATATGGCTTTTTCACGTTCAGAGAAATGCAAACTACTCTCAAACCAAGCCGAATTTGCACAAACCGCTTGGGAGTCATCTGCACAAAACCCATGTTTTGGATTTTTACAATTCGTCATAGTTTTCTCAAAAATTGCACCCGAAGTTGACTGTCTGTAAATAGGTGTTAATTGACAGAAAAAGCAAAAAGAGAAAAAAATAGCTAGGTATATTCATTCATGCAATACCATCTTATTGATCGTGCATCAACTCAAACTGCTGATTATTTTTTATTCCAACTGAAAACATGATGATCGTGAATGATGATGGGAGATCTATTCCTTTCCATCCTGTATTCAAAAAGAAACTTCGTGGATGAATTGTAGCACAGTTAATTAATGTGTAATTACTATTTTTTTTGTGGACCTCTCTCAAGTAATTTTACAATGATAAATCAACTTAAAGCTAACTACAGACCGCCATCTAGTTTGTGGACTATAATTTTTCTTTTTCATCTACTAATGGATCCGTGCTTAGCAAGATAATTTCATTGTTCAGTAATTATATGGAGATTGAGTGCCTTGGCTTTTCTTTTCCTTGTTTCTCAATGGAACTCGAACTTGTTTCCTCTAGCAGAAATTTCTATTGAACAGAGAAATTTATTTCAGAGAATGTAAGTGATATCCATCTAACAATGAAGAGCATGCTGCTGCGATTTTGCACTCAGTAGAAAGCTTCCTTGAATTTAGGAAATAAATTGGATTTTCATGAATTTTAAGTGGGTTGTGCAGCAGCTACAACAAGCAAATCAATTTTAGTCTTAACAGCCTTAAACAAACGCCTTAAAATTTCCTTTTGAGATGCTGTAATATTTATGGAGGAGAGATAGATAGGTGGTGCAGTGCAAAAATGTTAGGCGGAAGAGCCTCCCTCTCGTAAAATATTACTGAGGTTGTTGTAATATTATTTGTTTTGGATGAAGCTGTAACTATCTAGGTCTAAGAAAGTAATGATTGATTTTCTTGTTGCGTGTCTTTCTCCATGATTGAGATATTTCTACAACTAACAATAAGATGAACGTGTGACCATTTGGTCAAGATGCTTGCCAAGCTGGCCGAGAGAGTCAATTGTTCCATTTCTTTATTCCATTATTGGAACGAGAGAAGGAAAGATCAGAGGCATGCAATCTTGAAGGTTGGGAGCCGAGTGATTAAATTATTGGTTATGAATGAGTCGACCACCATCAAGATTTCAACTTTATGGAGGACTTTTCTCTTGGAACTGTATACTCCAAAAGAATACAGGAGCGCATAATTGCAAATCAGAAGACCAACATTTCTATGTTAACTATGGATCCCAATTAATATGAAAACTCATGTTTATCACCTGTATTGTTTTTCTTTTGCTGCAGATTTAGATTGAAGGACAAAGCCAAAGAGATGGCTGCGACTAGATTTAGATTGAAGGACAAAGACAAATAGATGGCTGTGAATCCAACCATGTGTTTTAGTTGTTGTGGTTCAGCTGTCATTTGGGTGTGTTTCAGCTTGGAGTTGTGTTGTTTCATCCTTGAGTTGCAGCTATTTATAATTTCAGCGACTGCTTAGTTTAGAATGAATTTGCCACATGAATTTTTCAGGCCCGTTATTATTTTACAAATTGAAAAGTTTTTAGCAAATGGATAAAATGAATTATAAATTTAAAGATGAAATCAATTAAGCATGTTGCAAAACATTAATTATTTATTCTTGAAAAATTTATAAAACATCCTAATCTCTTGTGTTTCAGCTACAACTATTACAGCTTATGTGTTTCAGCTGGAGAAGTCTGTTACAGCTTATGTGTTTCAACTGAAAAAGCGTGTTTCAGCCACAGCTGTTACAGTTGTTGTTTCAGCTTAATGCGCCTACTATTTTAATTGTAGATCGAAGGATGGAGGCTCAAAATTATTATTATTATTATTTTTATTTTTATAATTTAAGAAAAATCAAATAATAGAACTTTTAAAATTTTATTTTGCAAATTTATAAAAAAACAATTATGAGCAAATGGAACAAATTGCAGACGAAAAATAGATTAGGCAGATTTTTTTTTCATCTGTCAACAATAAGAATTCTTCCTGAAATCAATTTATTCATCCTATTTCTGATCCTTGCAATTGCACGAAGTGCAGAGGAGAGCATACTTATTCTAGGTGAAAGCAAAGACTGAAAATAAAATCCTACCTACTCTATGTTAATTGGGAATCAGAAAACCATTACGTGTAATTAAATATCGAGTGTAGCCATTCATGTAACAACAATAAGAATATGTTCAATGTTATTTCTGCAAATAGAAGATGAGGATAAATAGAAATGTGTGAAATTAGTTGCTGTGACAATGAATTATCTAGAAAAAAAGAAAAACTAAATTGTTCTAACCTCATACTTGCTTGAAACCATCGTTCGATGGGGATTTTGTAGGCATATTTTTCACTCCTCAGATCATGCTGCAACTCCTCGTGGTCCTCCTCGATCTCTTGTTCGCATGATTGTTCATCATCAGATGTACAAGATTCTTTGTATGTTGTTGGAGTAATTAAGCTCTCAGCTGCTTTCAAGATCTCTTCTTCGTGATAAGAAGAGATCCCTACTTTTGCAAGGATCTGAGTGAGTTGTTCCAAGATTAAACTCATTGTTAAATCATTTTGAAAAAGGGATTCTTACAGCACCCAAATATAAATGAAAAATTTAAATAAACGCCCTTGCTGAATCAAATTAAAAAAAAACACTCTGTACAAGAAAACCAATTACTCTTCACAATTGCGAGAAAACACACTTTCTGAAATTGAAATTCACACTTGCAGAATTGAAACACTCTTTGAAAAACTTGAAATTCACTCATTACATAAATCAAACTAAACTTCAATCCATCGTGCTTCCCGAGCAACGGTGTGCTTCCCGAGCAACGGTGCCAAAATGTTGGGCCAAATTAATGTCATTTTAATTCCACTGTAGTAATTGCCAAGCGATTTAATTTGTCAATCTGAGGTTCGTAGGCTTATGAAGCACATGCAAAGTATATGCAGGACTGAAGTGAAATTAATCTAACCTAACCCCCCATGAAACTAAGACTAATATAATCTAACCCCCCTTAAGCTAAAACATGCAATTGCTAATCTAATGCTGGAAGATGAAACACACAACTGAAAGTAAATTGCATAAAAAGAAAGACAATATATGAAGAGCAACAAGACAACACATGTGAGCTCACATTAACAATCAAGCAATATTAATTTACATCACAATAATCAATAACAAATCATGAAAGCATCAAAACCAATACTATGAACAATATCTAAGAATTCCCTTCTCCATATTACAAAGTCAAGACTGACTTCTACAATCTACTATTCTCTAAGATAGTATAAGATCTAAAATATTCTAAGATTCAAGATTTAAGATTATTGAAATGAAGAGAGAGCACTCTCTTTTATACATGAAGGAAATAACCATCTCATAATGATATATCCACTATTCACTCAACCATTCAACTACTTGCCTATTATTACAAGATATGATCCCTTCAAATCCTCCACATGTCTCTCACAAATTCTCCACATGTCTCTCAACTAAATCTCCATGATCTTTTCCTTGGAATATTCTTTGCATAACTATCTCCTTGGAATGGTGGAGGAGATATACGTGAAGTATTTTATTTGAATTAATCCCTCACATAATCCTACACATTACAAAGCTCATCCATACTTGAGATATTAGTGAAAAACATGTTAATTTCTAACACTTTAATCATAAATTCACTTATAATAATAAAATGAATAAAGTGGAAATAATAAGGTGAAACCCACATATATATATGGAAATGGTATGATAAAAGGTTCATGGGACGATGAAATGTGAGGAATAGCGAAAGATAAAGTGGATGAAAAAGTAACATTTCCGAGTCTCAACAGCATCCATTTGACAACTTTCATGAATATGGAAAATGTGATTTGGCCATTGTGACCCAATGAAAAATTTGGGACATTACAAGGATCATGTACCTAGTAGAAATTATTCAAATGGGAGACAAGAAGCTAGGATTCTAGGAAGACATCAAGGTGACAAATACCCAAGTGAAGGGCATTAGTCAGGAGACCATCGAAACCGTTGTACTTAGCATGGCTATTGGTAGCAATACCAACACACATTCTGTTGATATGGATCAACTCATGTGACGGGCAATAAATGACACACACATTCAAAGTGGGATTAGGAGACCGTCTACTTGTGCCATCAGTGAAACCAACATAGCAAGGAAAGGTAGGATCCTTATGGAACAACCAGGGAAACAAAATGTGAGACTCGTGGTAAAAACGATGCAGAACAAAAAGGAAAACTATGATACACGGGCATGCATGGTGGGTGAATTTAGGTGTAGAACCTCTTGAGGTAGGGCCCATTGCGAAGATTCTTCAAGAGGTGACCATCAAAGTCACTAAGGAGGTATTCCCCCTTGATGTTACATCGATTGATGATATAAGGGCCATACCACATGATTCAAATTTCACTTTGCTAGTCTTATCATGGGATTGGTCATAGACAAGGACAAGGCCCCCCTCGCTAAAGGTGCATGGGTGGACATGGGAGTCATAATCTTCGACCGGGTCTTAGGAGCTTCGATCATTTGGAGAGAAACATGATGGTCCTCATCGATTTGTTCAAGCATAAGTAGGCATTTTTCTGATGGTGAAGTATTAGTTAGAAGTTCGATGGCAAGGAAGAGTGACAAAATATGGAATTCAATGGGAAGAACTGACTCCATGTTGTGGACTAAGTGAAATGCGGTAAAACTGGTGGTTGTTTGAAAGATCTCTATCATCACGAAAGTTGTGTAGGGATAGATCAAGGGAATCATCCATGGTCGAGGAGGGGAAGGACTACTAGAAGTATAGATCATATAAATGGGGTTGTTGGTGTATGAGGAAGAGGTCAGAGGGTGTATCACCTTAAGGACAGTGATTTCAGACTTACGGGAGTGCTTGCGAAGGTCACTGAGGAGTGACTGGTACTTAGGAAAGTTTGGGAAATGGTGTGAATAATGACCATATAGGCCACAAACTACACATGGATGGTTGTCTCGTAGCAATCTGTTTTTAACCACGTGTATTGTTGGTACGTTGACAAATGGAGCCTCATCGATCTCAAATACTATGCACATATGGGTGCAAAGGATTGGTAAATATATACAATTTTGTGTCGCATGGCCTTGGACATCGCATAAAGCACATGTAGGAAGAGGACATGGTTCTACCAGGGTTCTAGTTTCCTTGTCCCCGGTCTTCATGGGAGGAGGTGGGGAAGGAGTAGAGACAAAAGAAGTCATTTGTGTACCAGGACAGGGATGAGACACCATATCAATAGGTTAGACTTGTGCTAACATGATCTGTGGAGTCGGGGGAGGGGTGGCTGGATCCAGCTAGCACATGAGAATACCCAAAGTGAAGACTAGAATATTGAGAGTAGCCATGACTGGCTTACTCACAATTCCAGAAGGTAGAAAGAGGAAGGGGATCGTGTGTATGGGGAATGAACCCCAATAATTCCTCAGGGAAAGTAGTTTGGGTTGTGACTAAGGTTGTGAATAGGTTGAAATGTTAGCGAATGTGATAGTACACAAATACAATATGTCAGTCAACGAAGGAGGGGGTGGTAAGGACAAAAAGGTGTCCGTCAAAGGAGCGTTGGTAAATATTCTTAGGTCAACGGAATACAGGGAAGGAATGGATACATTGTCTATGCTGGTGTCGATTGTAGGGAGGACATGCTTCGGGGTGGATGGTCCTTTAGGATCATAATATGCCATTTGGTCAATGGTCAGGATCTTCCCATCATGGGGGGACATCAAGAGTCGAAAGACAGTAGAAGAAACAACTCACATTGCATACATATAACTACATCCAAGGAATAGGTTGTAATCGAGTTAGGCATTGACAACCTCAATGTCAATCAACACGGTTTTTCCAAATAACTCAGTAGGGACATTCATGAGAATTCCTTGTGGTTGAGAAGCATGACCATCGTAAGCTCAAAGGGAGGCGGTGGAAATTTGAATGGTTTGGGATTTAATTTTCTTCCAAAAAAAGTTTAACATAACAAAAGTGGATTCCCCTTCACCAATTATGCATCGATGAATGGAAAAATCCTGAATTGTGACCAGAACCTGGAAGGCTACGGATGATGGCATCTGGGGTTCTCCTTAATCTAAGTCAAAAGTGATCAACAAGGAATCATAGGGATTGAAGTCACCTAGCACAAATAACGAAGTTTTGTGTTGCGAAGGACAAGTTCAAAGGACTTCAAGAGCGGACATGGCTGAGGGAGATTGGTCAAAGTTGTTGACTATACTGTAGTTAAGTGTGGCTCTACCAATGGAGTTGTTCATGACATGACGCAAAGGGAACATAGAGAATTTGGCAGTATCATCTGTGAGTGGTCTCAAAAAATGTAATGACATATCAAGAGTGGTAGAGGTATATGTTGCAAATGGATTAACAATTTCCGTGGTGGAGCCATACTGGTTTCGTTGGGTCTATAAGTTGATATCAGACGATAACGTCATAAGTTGATGGACACCAGTATAATTGGGCTGACCCGTAGGAGTGGGTGTGGGGCCTTGTGGTACCAAGGGTTGAGTGATAACCATCCCTAGATTTGGTAATGGGTTTTGTAGTATGACAGGTAGAGGACCTTGTGGTATTGGGTTTGGCTGTGCTAGAGTAGAATAATTAGGGTCACGCTGGTTGTAAACTTCTAACAAGTGGTGGTCATAGTTAATATGGGGGAATTTATGTGTATAATGGTCATAAGTGTTACAAATGGAGCAAAAATGGTTAGTCTGCAACTGAGGGTTATTCCCAGGTCAAGGGGGATGTTAGGGGTTATGTACAGGGGGGGTTTTATCCACTGTTATTTAGAGGGTTGGGTTGTTGGACAACTCATTCAGGTTGGTTTTTTACTCGATTCCTACCTCACTATCATCTTCCCTGTCCTTGTTGGTTATTAGGGGTGGGTTTATTAGGGAGTTTTTGCTGAGTGTAGACCTATCCTTAGGGGACAGGAGGAGTCAAGGCCAGAGAAGGTGTGGGCTGCACAGGTGGGGGGTAGTAGGAAGAATCATATGGACGGGCTGCAAATCCTACCGTCTGGCCAATACATGTAGGTCCTAATCAATTTGGTTTGTGAACGTAAGGAACTAGTGTGGGAGACACATATGAAGGTGTGTCTCCCGACTGAGCCGCTACACGTGAAAAGTCAGGGGCATAGCTAGGTTAAGCAACACTAGGAGTGGTACTGGAATGAGGTGGCATCCAAGGAGAGGCTGTGTAGAGGTGGGGATGCTAAGTAATAGAGACAATGAATCCATAAGCATCATGGGATTACCCCGATGTATCTCGATGTGAGGAGACAACATGGGGAGCATCAAGTATGATGGTATACAGATAACCTGATTGCGTGTAGATAAGATTGAAATATTTTTCCTTGAGGATGGATTCCTCCTTAGTTTGTGGGCGCTTATATGCAACATCCTTGGTGATGGGGGGAGTAAGATTTTAAGAAACCAATCTAGGAAAATCCTATTATATAACTCGATTGTACACAAGCTACGACGATGACTCCATTCATGGATATGATATGTCATATTGGTAGCAATTTTGAGTTGACAGGATAATAGGATTTCCACACCCTCATCATAATGAATGGGTAACTGGAAGTACTGAAGGAACATTGAGGCTAACGAGGAAAAGACAAGATAAGTGGCATGAGATAGTTCAATATACCATTTGGCTACAACACTTGTGAGTGTGCGCTGGAATAGTCGTAAGTGGATAGAATCATCCACTATGTTGTTAGAGGAAACCCATAAGTGGAATGACATAATATGGTTTTGGGGGTTTTCTCCAACCTTTCCATCAAACTTAGGGATGTGTGATGGGAGTTTGGTAGGCATGGGAGGCCACAATGATTCATAATGGATGGGGCCATCTGTCAACCATGGAAAATCAAGCAGGTTGAGACTAGCCATAAATGGTATACTAGGACCGGGATGAGATCGAGGAGGGCCGATAATGGTGTTGGGACTGGTGGGAATGTATTTTCCATGTGCTATCTTGGGTTTCTATGGCTGAATTTCAACAATAGGAGTAGTCACTGGAATGTTGTGAATATTCGGAATGGCGGTAGAAGGGTCAATGCCCCCATGTATAAAGGAAGGTACAGTATGAACCATGGTGGCTGGAGTGGGGGCACCACTAGTGGGTAGACAGAGTGTGCGGTGGCGAGGGGACCACTAGGACCAGGACCTATGGGATCGATAGAAGCGATACCTGATATGATGGGTGGAGCGGTCACGAGTCTACTATCAACCGCCACCCTAAAATGGGTTAGGAGGTGCACTAGCAATGGGGCGATCTGGGTCTATGAATAACATAGGTTTGGATTGATAGGAATGTGAATCAGACTCAGATGTAGTGTATGGATCTGAAGATGGTGAACGACATCAAATATGGATCCGACAGTGACAGTTCAAGGAAACAAAACGAGGGTATTCCCCCTAAGTCTATGTGAGTAGCATGGTGGAGAACTGATGACATGATGGTGTGTTGTGTAATTAATGGAGGCTCAAGAGTGTCAAACATAGGCTCAAAACTCCAACTAAAACTGAGTGTGCAGAAGGAGAGCAGAAAAATGGTGGCTCACGGGCCAATAAACAAGCTCTAAAACCGAACTGCAACAATGTGTTACAGTAGGTGAGTCTACAATAAAGTGTCTAGAAATCTGACAAGAAACACTACGTATAAAGAAATTGATGCACTAACCTATGGGGTATAAGTGCAAGAAAACTCCTAGCTACAATATGGAAGCCCCTCACAAATCGTATCCTTCATTAGGTGATGAAATCCTAATCAATCAATATGAAATGGAAGAAAAATAGGCTAAGAGAATCCCACTCTCGAGAAGGAACTCAGGTACAAAATACCTAAATTGAATGGAAACTAGGATACCTCCTTCATGACACGCCGAGAGTGGTTTCCTGACACTTCAAACCTTTGGTCCTCGACACATGATATGGTCCTTGACATGCACACGGAGGACTATGAAGGGTTATCCTTCGGTGCATAATGGAGTGTGGTATTCCATCCTGACTTATGGAACCCCTTCATTGTGGTTGTGATAATTTGATTTACAACATGATCTAGGAGCCCAAGAGACTCTCACAATTCAAATTACTTGCAAAAACCAACCAAAAAACTTGAAAGAGGACAATTTTACATACACATGTGAAGAACAACATGATATAATTGAACTATATAACATCTAAATGTGTTAATAACATGCATACATTACATCTGGAACAATTCATGAGGCTTAGGAATCCAAATTTGAGTGTACATGTGAAATGGCCAAATTGGCCTCAATCTCCCTAGGTGGACCAAACAAGCTCCAACTCAGCCCAAAAGGTCACGAATCATGGTGTGGACATGGCTACAGTGTTCTGGGGAAATAATGACTCCAAGGTAAGCGTGGATGAGAAAGTAGAGGTGCATGGGAGGCTCTAGGTGACAATAAATGCTCCTAGGAGAGTCAAAATGGACAAAAACAAACCTAAGCACCCCCTAGTCAAACCCAGATCACCCAAATCAAGGATGTAGCACTAGGTTAACCAACTATAGCATCAGTGCATGTGTGAAAGGCCTGAAAATAACTTGTTCACCTCCTAGGAAAATTCCTTAATTCTATACCATAGCAATTTAATGCTAAGAAGCAAATGAAATTTACTAAGGTTATAAAACAAGGTACTAAGTGTTGGATTACTATTCTAAAACCCCCCCTTAACCATGACTTATTACAACTCATCAAAATATTAATGGAGTCCTTGGAAATAAAGGCTCAAGTCACCTCATTACAAACAGAAATTTATTTGTCCATGTAAAATAAGGAAAAGTGGAAAACCTCATGGGACAAAACCTCCCATCTAAAATTGACATGGGGATGAAAACCTGTAGGCGAATGGAATAAATCACCATCCATCACTCACTCTAAGTAATGATTTCAAGTAATTGAAGGTCTTCTTAGTAAAACTCTTGGTGAATATGTCAGCAGTTTGCTCGGTGGATGGGAAATATTTCAAGTCAATCACCTTGTCATGCATTAAGCCCCAAATGTAGTGCATATGTATCTCTATGTGCTTTGTTCTCTACCTTTCTACTGGATCTGTAGATATCTTGATGGAACTTTTATTATCACACTAAATGGTAGTGGGCGAATAAAATGAAACATTAAGCTCCCAAAGAATACCTTGTAACCACACACATTGTGTGTCTGCATTCACTACTCCCCTGTATTCAGCCTCTGCTTAAGAAATAAAAATTATGTGTTATTTATTACTAGGCCAGCAAATGGGACCATTAGAAACCAGAAAAACAAAACCTGAAGTGGAATTTTTGTCATTGGGATCTCCATCCCAATCTGAATCAGAAAATCCAACTAGTTCTAGTGAAGAACTAGCTACATAGTGTACCCCGAAACTCTTTGTTCCCTGAACATATTGAAGGATATTTTTGGATGCCTTCCAATGAACTTCATGTGGCTTCTGCATATACCTTGCTACAACACTAACATCATAAGCTAAATCAGGTCTGGTATGTGTAAGGTACATCAAACTACCAACTAGATGTCTGTACAGGGAACAATCTATCAAAGGAGAATCACCAAATTCACCTAGTTTTATGCCAGAAAGAAATGGGCACTTGGATGCCTTACAATAAACCATATTGAACTTTATTATCAGGTCTGAAGCATACTTATGTTGGCTGAGCATGATTCCTCTTTCATATTGCTCAATTTCCAATCTCAGAAATTGTTTTAGCCATCCTAAATATGTCATTGCAAACTCACTATGTAGAGATGCCTTAACTAATCCAATTTGTTTGGTGCAGATCCATGTAATTAAGAGTTCATATACATACAGTATAGTAACCTACAATACATCATATTTTTTCTTCAAATACACATTTGGATCAGATTTGCATCGAATGAAAGCAATTGAGAGAAAGAAACTATCCATTTTAGCATACCAAGCCCTTGGGGCTTGCTTGAGCCCATAGAGTGACTTCTTCAACCTACAAAAAAGTGAAGAATCCTCTTGGAAACCTTCAAGTTTCTACATGTATCTATCTTACTATAGTTTACCATGGATGAATTCACTCTTTACATCCATGTGGTGAACCTCCCAACATTTACTAGAAGCAATGGCTAGAACTAGTCTAATTGAATCCATCTAATTTGAAACCGGTGCAAAGGTATCGGTGTAGTCCACTCCTTGGAATTGAGAAAATACCTTAGAAAATAATATTTCCTTGTGATTAATATCATAACCATATGCAAAAATTTTGGTTCGAAATACCTACTTGCATTGCACAATCTTCCTCTTGGGAGGCAAGGGAACCAATTCCCATGTCTCATTCTCTTGGAGAGAATTGAATTCATCTTGAATGGATGATTTCCACCTTGGATCATGACAAGATTCCTAATATGACTATGTATCATATCCAATCATCATATAACAGTTCTTATCAAGATCAATTTCACTTGCATAAGAAGCTTTGTGAAATCAGGATCTTGTCTTCCTAGGATCTATATGATTGCATGTTAGAGCCCCAGTAGATTGTATAGTTTTCTCAACCCATTTGGGCCTTGAAGGTGATTAATGTACATAAATGTCATATTCAGCCATGTCATTATAAAAATTATCTGAAAAATAATAGCTTCAATCATTACTTACATCATCATGGTGTTGGGGGGAAGAGCATTCCCCTGGTACAAGCTCAAAATCGGGTATGATCTCCTCTTCGAATTGCACACTCCTCTCAATGAAAGTCTTGTGTGTGGATGTATCAAAGAGATTATAACCCTTTGTGTCTTCAACATAACCAACCATGATACATATTTTTCTTTGTGGCTGCAATTCCTTCCTCTTTTATAATGGAATTCGAGCCCATTCCCTTGAGCCAAAAATTCTGAAATGTGAGACATTTGATTTGTGGCCAAACCAAGCCTCATAGGGAGTTTTTACTTTGAATGATTTTTATAATGCCCCATTATAAATATATGCAGCACAGTTGATGGCCTCATCCCATAGCTTTGGACTTAGATCATTTTCCTCAATCATGCATGTGGCCATCTCTTTGAGAGCCATATTTTCCTCTCTACCACACTATTTTGTTGTGGTGTGTAGGGGACCGAATGTTGCATTTGGATGCCACATTCATCACAAAGATGCTGCAGATTTTTATTGACATATTATTGACATTATAAGTCCTAATTATTTTTATGTTATTACCACTTTGGTTCTCCACTAGGGCCTTCCAAATATTCAATGTCTCAAAGACTTCAGATATTAACTTAAGAAAGTACACCCTACAAAATCTTGAGTAGCCATCTATGGAAGTGGGAAAATGCATTGATCCTCCATAGGAGGGAGTGGTAAGAGGACCAATGAGGTATGAATGTACCAATCCAAGTGTTTGTGTGTCTCTCCTTTCCTTCCCCTTCTCATAGTTGTGCTTTGGATGCTTTCCCACTACACAACCAATGCAAGCTCCATTGGGAGATTTGATTGAAGGAAGCCCTTCCACCATCTCATCCTTGTTCAGTGCTTGAAGTTACTTGTAGTTAATGTGTCCAAATATTCCATTCCATAGCTTGGAGGTCTCATTGGCATGATATAGGAGTGCTTGTCCTATGGAATTAGGAATAAATTTTGAGAACTTATACATTCTAGCTTGGTGGTCTGCATAACCCAATACAACAACTTTTTGGAGGAGATTTATTCTATCTCTACCAAGTTAGGGGTAAATTTTACTCTCTTGGCTTCTCCTATATGTGTAATTTGGTATACTAACAAAAACAATTCTCCCAAATCAGGTACATAGAGGACATCATTGAAATATCCATGCTCTAAGTCAATCCTGCCAACTCCCTTGGTTTGGATCTCAGAGTTGTCTCCCATTCAAACAACTAGGACACTATTCGAATTCATGGAGGAGAAGAGATATATGACAAAGTATAGATGTCTATATGATCCTAAATCAATAATGAAGGTGGAGGGATCAAAAGATCCTGCTACCAAGGCATGGAAATTCTCCTTGTTCTCAGAACCTGAGCTGCCATCTTTCTTCCTTGCTTCATATGGGACAGGGATGTTTTTTTTCTCTAGTAGTTGTGCCATCATGTCAATGGTATTCTTCATGTAGGAGCTCTATGGATTCCATACCTTATGGAAATAGGTGCATTTTGTTTTCTCCTTTCCCTTATTGTCCTTATCCTTTGAAGGATTCGAACCCCCATTAGGATTATTGGGTCTGTCAGCTTTCTTCTTCTCTGGTTGTTTTGAATTATTTTCCTTCTACTTGCCTTTGGAGCCATTCGAAACACTAGAAACCAACACTTGATACTTTCTTGCTTTGATGGTTCCCATCTGAAGTAGCTTATCCTGCTCCTAGGTCAGAGACTCCATGAAGCTAGCTAGTGTTGGATTTTGTGAATTTTGAATGGTTAGCTTGACATAAAGGAATGTGTTAACACACACTGAGTATTTTGGCCCCAACTTTGAAAGGATTGGCAATATCAATTGTTATTCCTTCTTCTCAATTCCACATTTCTTGATTTCAAGTACTAGGGGCTTGATTTTGGTGAATAACTCCTGGATAGTGTTAAAATACGTTGGGCTCATGATAATGAGCTTGTTTTCAAGCTAGTGTCCCCTCAAATCATCATTTTTCCCAAAGAGATATTTGAGCTTATGCCACACCTCATTTGGGGTTTTCAAACTGTCCACATGAAATAGGATCTCTCTTGAAATGATTAGACACAACAATCCAAAGGCCTCATCAAGTCTATTAAAGTATTTCGACTTCTCTACTACAGAGTTTGGTTCCACTTCTGTACCCATGGTGACCTTGTAGATACCCTTACATCTCAGTTGGATAACCATCTCATCCTTCCATTCAAATTAATTGAATGGAGTGAGAAATATGTGGTTTTCCTCCATCTCTCCTTGTGCCAGTGGTGAAATTTTGATGAAATTTCCTGCAAAAACACTCAAATTTTATCCAGAAAATATCTCAAAATGCAGCTCAAACAATCAAGATTGATATTTAACTCAAACCTAGCTATGATACCATGTGAGAATTTTATTTACAGCATGATTTAGGATCCCAAGAGACTCTCACAATTTTAATTACTTGCAAAAACCAGCAAAAAAGCTTGAAAGAGGAACAATTTTACATACACATGTGAACATAAACATGATATAATTGAATTGTGTAAGATTTGAATCTGTTAATAACATGTATATATTACATATGGAACAATTGGCAAGGATTAAGAAGGCAAATCTGAGTGTACATGTGAAATGGCCAAAATTGGCCTCAATCCCCCCTAGGTAGACCAAAAAAGCTCCAACTCATCCAAAACGGTCACGAATCATGGTGTGGATGTGGCTGAAGTGTGTTGGGTAAATAATGACTCCAAGGCATGCATGGGTGAGAAATTAGAGGTGTGTGGGAGGATCTAGGTGACAATAAATGCTCCCAGGAGAGCCAAAATGGACAAAAATACACCTAAGTGCCCCCTAGTCAAACCCAGATCACCAAAATCAATGATGTAGCGCTCCAAGGAAACAAATGAAGGTGCACATGCACTGGTTTGACCAACTATAGCACTGGTGCATGTGTAAAAGGCCTGAAAATAACCAATTCACCTCGTAGGAAAATTCCCTAAGTCTAAACCATAGAAATTTAATGCTAAGAAGCAAATGAAATTGAATAAGGTTATAAACCAAGTTACTAATTGTTGGATTATTGTTCTAACAGTGGCTTACTTCTGCGGTGCAGGGGACCCTCTGATAGACCAATTGTGGTCATGTCAACAAGTACTAGAGGATTTTGGTACCCTAATGGACAACAACTATGTCTCAGATGTAAGTGACAAAGGGGTGTTATTTGGATTCCTATCCACAATGTCATAACTTAACTACAATATTTTTTTTGTCCTCAAATGAGGTTACAATTTTGGTTGAGTTAAGTTAAATTTTAGGCTCAACTTTAGGTCATGAACCAAATGTTGTACTTTAGGGTGTCATATGCGTGCACAAGTGATGTGTAATGTCTAAACTCCAGCGATCTCATGGTAGACACACAATTGGAGAAAAATAAATAACAGTAAATGACAGTAAATATTTTTCAAAACAACTAATTCTTCCAGAAAAGAAAATGTACACAAGTAAATGAGCGCATAAGGAACTTAATAGGTAGTAGGAAAGACAGGGGGTCTTGACTAGCAAGCTCGACTAAGGGGGATCACATAGAACAGAAATAGGAACACAAAACAAACCAAGGGGATGTAAGTGATAATATTTGGAATGAACCAATCAGGGAAGGGGGATAACATAGAGAGGGGATATGGAAGTGATGTGGAACATGGTCTCGAACACCGAAAAGGACTGAAAAAATGTAGGTCCCACCTATCGGCAAAAAAGTTGTGATCGAGGTCGCACAAAACTGTAAAATAGTCACGATTAGGGAAAACAATTAGCCAAAATACTCAGGCCTCACAAAATAGTTGTTTTTGCATGATAGGCCACACAAAAATGGGTCACAATAGAGACCAAAATCGCTCTGAAATCCTGGACAAGCGCGATCTGGAGTTTTGGTCCAGGTCGCACTTATCAGGGAAGAATGCGCGACCCAGGTCATGCTTATTGGTAAAAAAGGTGTGACATGGGTCACATATTTTTTCCTAATAGGTGCGATTCGACTGTAACTAGGGGATTTTGAAGAAAACATTTCCCGCTTAGGATGGGGGACAGGAACTGTGACAAGACTGGTTCAAAGTTGTCGCAAGGGGGTCAAATCTTTGACGTCTAAGGGTACCCAAATAGAACAAACCAACAAACACCTGCAAAAACAAAGATCCAAGGGGTTCAAAACAGTGGAGTCACCAAAAATGTAGTGGGGATTTATCCCCTCCTACGTGCAAAAGAACCTACCCTAGATCAGTGAGATCATAGGGTACAATTCATGGTGCAAGGGATTTCTCAACCTCGACTTGCAATAATAAGTAATAACAACAACAAAAATATTTAATCTAACTAATCCAATAAAAAAAAATTTAAATGGGCCATTGCAGCCATTTGAGGAAATGGTCCATAGGCTCCCCATTATCTTGGTCTCCGTGTATCTCCAACAAAGGGTTGTCACTGGAAAAGAGATTAAGTTTGCAGGGAAAGAACTCGATATACGACGTGGAATTGTAATGCATTGGAAATTAATAATTTATTATTAATTTTGCTGAAAAATACTTTAAGTATTATTTTTTATTATTTTATTATTTTTGGTGCAAAAGGCCAAATAGTTTTGGAGTTTTCCTTGATGTGGATCCGAATCACTTGTCTCTCACCCTTCCATATGCCTTGATATCGCTCGGATTTGACCTTCCATTACCCCATTGAAACACTATATAAGGAACCCTTTGGATACATTGAAAGGGGAGGAATTGAAGAGCAAGAAAACTATAGTCCATTGTTGTCGGAGCTTATACTTGAGTCTACATCCCTTTGTCCCTTGGAGCACTTTGTGTTCTTCCCAATATTTCCTTTACTTGTGCGCTTCCTATCGAGAGATGGAGGATTGAAGTGGTGGAGGCCCAAGTGGAGGACTCAGTTTCTTCGGTTCGTAGACATGCCGACAAAGGTTGTCAACATTGTAATATCTGATTTATATTAATAGAAATATCTTTTCATGTCCAATAATGTGTATTTAAATGAATATTGAATCCATGATTGCTTTTAAATGCTTAGATGTTATTGATTATATATGCTAGAGTAGGTCTAACACCATTATATATCATGCTTGTCTTGTTTGCTGAATGTTGAGAGAGCAAATTGCTAATACAAGTGAGATTGGAAAATCTCAACGGGGATCTACATCAACCATCCAGAATAAGGTAGGTTTCAAAATCCTTTAGTGTTAGATGTTTTATTTCTCTTGCATATGGAAAAGGATTGATTTATGTGGTTACTCTATTTGTTGTGGTACCCCAAGCCATAGGAGGTTTTCTCTGTAACAGAATTGGTGACCATACTAGGGAGTTCCTAGTCATTTCCTTTGGGGGTTTTATTGGCATTCAATGTTCTTGAATTGCTCTGATTTCTCTGTTTCTGAGTCAGGTTTGGGGGCTTGTTTGCCTAGTAGTGTCTGATAGGAGTAAATTTTGTCTCATCCTGTCTTTTTACCTTCTTTTTTATCTCTTTTTCTTCCTGTACGTGAGTTTGGTCTTCACAGTCGCGTGTACACATTGTTTTTACTGGAATATCCGCGTATATACATGGGTTTTCTGCACACAATCATGTATGCCCTGAGTTTTTCCTTTTTGGGGAAGATTAAGTGTTGCTGGGTGAGTTTGGATGATTGTTGAGTCTTCTTGGATGCTTCTGGGGTCTATATACACTCTGTTTTTTACCAGAGATTCTTTTTAGTTTGAATTTTTTGAAAATGTTCTTGTCATTTCATTTTCTATATTTTGTTTTGGGATTAGTGCATTAGGTATATTTTACCTTAGTGCTTTGCTTGGGTGTTGTCTGGTAGTGCTTGCAAATTTTGAGGGTTGTAGATTCATACTTTTTCTTTATTGCGTCATTTTCATTCAAAAAATACAAAAACATTTGTTTTTTACATCATTATGCATTGTTGCATTGTTGCATTTTGCATGGTACTTGCATTAGGTTTGCTTGGAGAGTATTAGTCAGATTTTCATATAGGAATGATTCCATATTCATTTGAAGGAAAATTTTGCACTTCACGTAGTAGAATACCCCATTTTTCATTCAACACAGTGCACTTGCATTGATTGTTAGGTGTGCATTTTTGTTCTTGTTGCGTCATAACATCATTAGTTGCATGACCATTTTCCCTTTTGAGTAATAAGCCAATTAAAATCAACGCATAATAAAATGAATTACACTCTTTTCTTTTATAGGGTGCACCAACAAGATTAGGTTTTAGGGTCTTGGAATAGTTCATTGTGAGGAAATTCTCCAAGACCACTAAATGAAACATTCACTACTACATTTCGATCCAAAGTCCGACGGAAAAATCCGACGGCGCGTGGATTTATTTTTTTAAACTTACCAAAAATCACAAGGATAATTTTTTTTTTGTGAATGTGGCCATAAGCGTCTCTTAAGCGATGGCTAGTCTCATAAGCGTCGCTTAAGCGACGGCTATTCTCATAAGCATCGCTTAAGCGACGGAGCATTGAGTGAGTGGAAACTATCCTACCTAGAAAAAAAATGGATTTCAATAACACACATGCATTATATAATGCACACATGAATTTCCCATAAATTTCTACCTTGCAGATATCAATTTTTGAAGTTTTGCTTTCTAGTTTTTCAGCTCATCTCAAAGGCCTTGAAGAGATATCCATGATTATTTTATGATGCTTTTTATGTTTCTACATATATAATTTCTTATTTTCATAGTAATATAAAATAAAGCTATATGACATGATCAACAAATCCTTGGATAAAAAAATGCATTGGATGAAAGCAATGGGTGGCAAGGCCTTTCCAATAGGCGTTGGAGGAAAATAAAACTATTAGAACATATATGAAGCTTCTAAGGACCAAGGTCCATGAATAAGGACACAAACCATACAACATGGTATGTGTTGGACATCATTGTCCTCATAGTGGTATGAGAGTGTTAATATGAGGTTTTGTGCACTATGAATGAGTCTCAAACCATGGTTGGGAGAGAAATTGATGCATTTATGCTCTAAATTATGACTAGTAAGCTAATGAGCCATGATAAAGGCCTCAAACCACAAAATATACGATTTAAAGTAGATATTTGGCAAATAAGTGATATCTGGACATATTTATGAGTTTTTTGTGCGATAGGGATAGGTTTCAAGGCCGTAACAATAGTAAAGGGAGAAAAATTAGGGACTTACACAATAGTAGAGATTTTTGTCCCGTTATTTTTCTTGAGTCTTTCTTGTGTCTGTAAACTTGAAACCCTGACTTGTCCTCGAAAGGGGGCGCCGGATCGATCCACATCGGCTTCTCATTCATCCACAATCGTTGCACCAGAGCGAGATTCAGGTCTTCAGAGACCATCGGCCGTGGATATCAGACCATATTTAAGGTAATCATATTTTATTTCACTTCCCTGTGTTTGTATTACCCTTGTGCATTGCAAGCTATCTCGTTAATGCCGTGTTGGGTCTGGTGGGCTTTACTACAAAAATAATAGATAGTCATGGTCGGGTAAAAATGGTGGTAGAATTTGGCTGAAATGGTTGAAATTAGAGAGGGATCTTTGAATTGTAGGGATTTTGATGTTATTGCTTGTCAATTCCCTTCTATTTTCTTTCTGTTTTTACCAGGAAATAGCTGCTGATGAATCATTGGTAAAGAAGGCAGGGACATACCTTGTGGATGTATTTCTTCCCAAGTTTGTGCAAGACCTTTGTGCAGGACCATTGTATAACATTTAGCATAGTTTCCTTTACATCTTAGATTCATTATAATTTGTGACATATGCCACTATTTCATCACAGTTTAATCCACAATGGGGACCTTATCCACCAATCCTTACAGAACCTTATACACTTGAGCCATTTCTAAGCTCCCTTCTCACGATATTGTTGAAAAAAATGTTCCTATTTCTTCCGGTCAAACCCTCATATTAGTCAAATACTCTTTTGTCTGCTACACTCTTTTCCCTTATGCAACATGCAGGGGTTATGGCAGATGACATTACATTCATGGCTCTTTTATCTGTGTGCAGCCATGCAGGCTTGGTGGGTGAAGGATGGCAATACTTTGATTGTATGAGACGGGATTATCACATCACTCCCAGCGTGGAGCACTATGCATGCATGGTTGATCTTCTCGGACATGTAGGCCATCTGGATGAGGCTTGGAACTTTATAATGGTGTTCTTTTTTGACATTGTAATATTCTATCCATGCCTCCAAATTCCATTGTTTCCTCCACAGAGTACCCTCTCCCCTTTTCCTTTCTCTCCTGTTAGATTCCTTGCCATTGCCTACATCTATTTTGTGAAATGGCAGGCAAAAAATGTGACAGTAACCAGACCTGCCATGATCTTTTTTGGAGATTGTCCCATGCTAACCTGATCTGCCCTTAAAGATCTAACATACAAATCCCATTCTCTTGCCATTTCAATGTGTAGTCCAATCTGATCCATCCTTTTCCATCCTGAAGTGTCCACCAACCATTGCTTGCCCTATCATATACACTGCAAAGAAGTGAATGTTTTTGGAGGGGGTGTAGTCTATCAGGTTTCTTGAGAGCTTTGGGAGGGGGTGTAGTCTATCAAAATAGTTACAATATATTGATATAGCCAGCAATGTATTCATATTATATGATATGAAGAATGGATTATACAATATATTTCTCTTACTATTGGCTACACACTTCAAACCCCACCCTACAGTTTGTTTTCAAATTGTCTGATGTTGGAATTTTTTGCTTTAAAAATTATGTTGTTGGCCCAGTAAATGATATTTGCTACACAACCATTGAATTGATATT
This sequence comes from Pseudotsuga menziesii, assembly GCA_001517045.1. Classification (NCBI taxonomy): domain Eukaryota; kingdom Viridiplantae; phylum Streptophyta; class Pinopsida; order Pinales; family Pinaceae; genus Pseudotsuga; species Pseudotsuga menziesii. Next base: position 50,211 of record LPNX010937206.1, on the reverse strand, counting down.
TATAAGAAAAGGAAGCCACCTTTTTTTATTTGGACGATAAACCTAGAAAACATCGGGGTCTAAGTAGCATCAACACACTGCTTCTAATGGCAATGGTGCAATGACAATCTAGTTTTCAAGCGGAGAGAAAATCATGCCATAAGATAGGGTTCTGAAAAAATGGTAGATCCAAAAGATCAAATTCTTGTGGGAATATTGATATCTTCGTCAATACTTATGACCCCAATTCAGAAATGGAGTCAAAAGTTTGCTTCTAACGGTTCTGTTCTGACTGTAATTGGGCACACTAGAAAAAAGACATACCAGTGGTGGTTTTCTGACCCAAGTGAGAAAAAACAGCTCAAAATCCTTGAAATTTTTTCACTTTCCCAAATTGCTACTTTTATACCACTTATTAAGATCCTTAGTGCACAATAGTAACAAGAATATCAAGAACAAACAATGCAACACCCACAAGAACTCTATTATCCACCCTGTTCAAGTGAGGGCGAACTCTTCTAGCCACATTGAGGGGGTTGCCCCGAATAAAAAAGCGGAAGCTATATTAGATAAACATTTCATGATCAGATGAGGAGGATTACACCCTTATTTATAGTGTTATTCTAAACATAAAATCACCTAAATAAACCATGTGCACCTATAACATGTGTATAAACCTGTGTTTGGCCTCTAGAAAACAAATGTGAATCCACACCCATAACTCTAATTTTAATGTTAACCTTAGTCCCAATAAACTATCAGGGATTCAGGCCTTTTTTACATTACTAGGGTTGTAACAATATTCTTCTAGTATAAACTTTGCCTATACTTTCTGATTCCTTACAAATGAGAAAACCTCACATTATGGACTTGACACCCAATGGAGATGCTCACTTATAAATAGAAGTAGCAAAAACATGTGTGATCTGTGGATATTTGTCCATGGGAGAGCGGAATGATGGTTAGGGCACACAATGGATGTCCATACTTTGGAACCTATGTGGAGAATGTTGTCAGAGATAAGTTTTTATATTTCTGGAGACATGAAGAGGCAGGGAAGATATCTGAAGGACTTTACTCAATTTGCACAACAAAAACATATCCCACAGCATGTGTGAAGCATTGACCGACACGTGGCTTCAAACTGCTTGCGCATGAAGAGAATGTATGCCTGATGAAATATGAAACCATTGCTAGGGCATAGAATAGACATCTAAGGTGGAAGGTACCCTAGAAAGGAACAGAGATGATAAAAGCTGACATTGCACACCCATGTAGACAACAAAGTTGCAGCCCGGGCATTTTGCAGATACATTGGTAGTATGTTTTGGCTTGCAGAAAATCACTATAGAACACGGGTATTGAAGCTAAATGATGCGGAACTTAGTTTTTTAGACCCATTTTTCAGACTCACATATTTACTTGTTGAAGTATTTTCCTGTGAAGTTAAGGACTTAATTTAACAGAATCATTTTAGCACATTAATGTAGACCTCAAAATAGGAATAGAATAAACCGAACAAATATTAAATATTAGTCACAATATTTAGCAATGAAATTGTCAGTTTGCTTACTTAGCACTGTACCACAAAACATTTCTGTGAATGTGTAGAGTACACCCTAATGTTCTGCATAGTGTCTGATGGAATTCTTCAAGAACATGAGGTTAACAATTGGTACATTGTGTTTAATGGAAAAAAGTTTGATTACTTCATTCCAAAAAGTATGTAGAAATATGTTGTTTAGTATAACTCTGTCTTCAAAATGAGGGGGTTGGCAACCTCATAGAGGAACCCCGATTTGAAGATGAAAAGAAGCTAAATACATCCTAGAGAACCAGTGACCACCAATTTATATGGTTGAAAAAGATGAGTATTATTTCTGTGTTACACTCCAATTTTTAGCAGACTTTTGAATAAGGGTCACTTTATATATTAGTGACATGTGACCACTGACCAAACCAGCTTAACATTTAGATGTTGAGGTTATGGGTCGTTGTTTAAATTTTAAACCATGGTAACCGCCCAAGGGTGCTATAAATTGTAATGAAGCATGAGATAAAGATGTGAGAGATGTATGCTGCGACATTTTAAACAAAGTTTCCACCATTGTCTTTATGAATATGCACAAGCCCTACTTTCGTACAACTGTTACTGTTAAAAATTGATCAATTTATGTTAGATTGACTCTACACATAGAAAACAACAATATAACAAATATTATATTGTCGCTTGCAGAATCCTGGTGACTCTGTCATCCATTTTAGAAGGCTTTAGTCTTTAGATTGTCCTGTTGCCGTAATAGGTATCATTTAATCTTCTTTGGAGTTTGTGAGTCTGTGACACACTAATAGCAGAACAAAAAATAAATACAAATGCCATCTTGTAAATAAATTGTGTTGAGCTCAAAATAAATGAAAAAATACCAAGAATAAATGCAATATAAGCTACACAACTACTAGTGTATACTGTGTTGCTCTTTTTACAATTTATTAATCTCCTGAAATAGAGGGTAACTATAGATGCAAAACTTTAGCATTTGTACCATGAGAAAATCTCGATTAAGTTTATTTTCTGTAGATGGATTTACTTGTACTGCTTGTAGTGGATTCGATGTCTTGAAATGGAGTCACTGCTTACAATTAACACAGAAAACAACAATATAACAAACATTATCTTGTTGCTTCCAGAAACCTGGATGACTCTGTCATCCATTTTAGAAGGCTTTAGTCTTTAGATTGTCCTGTTGCTGGAATAGATATCATTTAAGCTTCTTTGGAGTTTGTGTCACACTGATAGTAGATAAAAAATTAATATAAAATTATAACTATAATCTTGTAAATAAACTGTGGTGACCTCAAAATAAATGAAAAAAATACAAAGAATAAATGCAAAATAAGCTACACAACTACTAGTGTGCACTGTATACTGTGTTGTTATTTATTACAATTAATTAATCTCCTGAAACAGAGGGTAACTATATATGCAGAATTTTAGCATTTGTGCCATCATTCAAACCAATGGTTGTGAATCTTGCTCGCATGGTAGTATTACCTTGGATGAGTTACAAAGTTGACAAAACAAAAGGAAACATTAACCACTATAACAATATGCATATTACATAGAAATCAAAGAGCTTCCATGGATTAGTATTCCTTGTTAAGATGGGCATTAGAGTCATACTTGAAAGGCCAAACTGCCAGAGCTCTGCTATTGTACTCAAGAGTTTCTGAACTTGGATATGAGGTTGCACAGAGTAATGCTGCATGGATACTTGACAAGTTTGGGGAATATGATATATGCATAGGAAAGTCAGGTTTCTGCAGTGATGTTGAACGACATAAATGCGCACACACCCTTTGGAGGCATGCATCAGAGCAGGGTAATGAGCATGCAGCACTTTTAATTGGGGACGCCTATTATTATGGCAGGGGGAGTTTATCTTTTCTCAAGGGACCTCAATATGAATGCCAAAGCAGTTTGTATAGTTCTTGAGAGTTGCTCTTGACTTTCTGTTCTTTCTTTGTAGGGCACTGACAGAGATTTTGAGCGTGCTGCAGAGGATTACATGCATGCTCATTCCCAGCCAAATGCTCAGGCTATGTTCAATCTTGGATACATGCATGAACATGGAGAGGGCCTTCCTTTTGATTTGCACTTGGAAAAATGATATTATGATCAAGCTCTAGAGACCGACCGGGCTGCAAAGTTGCCTGTGATGCTTGCACTTCTGAGTGTATGAATTAGAAAGAACTATGGTGGCAGTTGTCTGGTAAGCTTTATTATTGCTTTTTGTTGGTCTACTTCATACTCATCAATTATCTCACATAAATGTGATGATACGTTTGAGTGTTGGATATTGCTCATAGGTTATTTGTTTGGGAAACAATGTTGTCCAGCTAATGATGTGAAACAATTTTTATATGGATGGTATTTTTATGTGAACGTTGAATCTGAATAGGTTGTGTGAAATCTGTAGGTGACACTAATTGATTCTCTCCTTGACATGCTTCCCAGATTAGGAAAATGGTTAAAGAAGACCCTTATTGATGATGGCAATGTGACTTTAGTTACACTGTTTGCCTGCCTTTTGACAGTCTTGTATCTTCGTGATAGACAAAGGCGAATGGATGCTCAAGTAGTTCATCTGCCTCAAGTAGATAATAATTGATAATAATGACTCTTAGGTTAGTCTGGTCTAATTCAGTGTTCTGTTATATTTGAACACTTTGCTTTGAATCATTGGTGGGCATATTGTTTTTTCTTGTACATGGGGTGGAATGGCTTTGCTATAGCTGATGAGGTATATGTTGTAGAGTCATTGGGGTCATATGACTGTCACATAGTTTGAGATCATATAGGAGGGCCATGTGAAGTAATTGCTAATCATCATTAAAAGTAGCACAACTTGAGTGCAGGGATCTAATGCCCAAAAGAGAGAATGTTTTATCATTGATAGATATGGATAGTACTAGGTACAACCAAAACAACGGTCACAATTAGTGGCGAAATGAAGATGATTAGTAATTTAATAATTAGTGTCATCTCAGCTTTGATAATTCTATGTTGGCTTCACATATATGCTTTCTAGCACACCCATCCGAATCACCAAGAAACTTCGTGTGTGTGGTCATTGCCATAAGGTTAAAGCTTTGGCCATGGCGGCCAATCTATTAAGAACTGGCCTGTTTTGCTAAAACATGCTGGAATAGTGCCCCTGATAGATTCATCTTTTCCTTTCAGGTAGTCATTCATTGGCAAGCTGCCTTGTTTTGTGATTACAAGGAATAAGTGTTGAGCCATTACTCTGGTTTCTAGCATCGTGTTAGGAATCAACATAGATTCATGGCTTTGTCTCATTGAGGGTGTGGTAGGGTTTTTCTTTTGATGATTTGTCTGCTGAAGTCAGGGCCGAGGTTTATCTGCTAATATATGCTAATGACTTCTCTGAAAGGGCGCTCAGCCTGACCCCATAACTGCCTTGGCAGCAGCAAGGTAGACAAGCTCTTTTATGAAATATGTAACTATATTTTTATGCACAATATAAGAATTATTTCTTTTATCAAAAAATAACTTTTGTGTTTTTGTGATAAATGGTTTAATTTTGAATTTTGATGGTGGTCAACATAAATTCTTTAGTGAATGAGTTCAATGAAATGCAGAGGGCTGCTCAAGATTGTGATATTCAGGTTCCTCTCGAGGTAATTAAGTAAGTATCAACTTGAATCTAAATATCTTCAGTTATATTGTTTTTATTATCTATTTCTTTCTCATGTTAATTATTCAATTTTATGATCTTTTTCTCCCTGTACATTTTTGTGACATTTTTTAATGCTTTAAATTCAGTAAGTGTATTGGAAGCAATCCTGAATTGGGTTATATTTTTCTAACAGGCTTATTGATGGCGGATAAAATCCTGATGAGTTCACTAAGGATATTATAAGCAATTGCATTCAGAGAAATCAAACAACCAAAGGAAAATCAGAAGCTTTCAAGGTGAGCAAATGTCTCCTTGTCTGCTATTTGTTGTGGATGTCAGATCTGCGAAGTTCAAGATTTGGTGGAATTCGGACTTCAAAGATAATTTGTTATTTTGTTTTTAAAAAATGACAATTGGTTATGAACAACAGCATTATTTGAACTGATGTCTTGGCTGTATTCTTTTGTCTCGATTTTCAAAACATGCAAAACAAAAGTTGTCCATTTTAGAACATAGAGAATACCAGAGGCTGAAATTTTGTTAAAAAGTATTAGGGAAATGTTGGAGTTTTTGGAATAAAACATATCCTGCAAGCAAAATTAATTATGAAATTTCGAACATGTCTTTAAGAAATTCTCACATTTTCCTACATTGACTCAAATTGTATAAATTGAAACTAACTTTTTGTAATAGAAACAATGAAACACAGTTCTGATAGGAAATTTATTTTTGGGATTTTCAGATATTTCTCAGAATATCTGTGCAATTCCATTGCCCTTGCACAAGTTTCATGTGACTGGTGGAATTCAGCATTAGTATTTTTAGTGGAGATTTCAGAGGGACAATGTGGAAGTGTCAGTTCAGTGAATTGATTATGTTTGCAAGGGTAGGGTTGATGTTGAAATATAGTATCATGAATGTATTAATATTTTATGTTTCCAATTTCACAAGGATAAGGAGATGTTGATAATGTAGGAATAACAAAGTGCATTTGTATCAGGGTTTAAAATTTATGATACTTAATTTTGGCTTCTGTCCCTAGGATACTAAACTTGTTATTGGTGTAATGTCTTCCCAAAACATGTTTCATCTTTGAGCAGAACCTTATTCAATATGTAACTCTTATTTTTGCCTCTAGCATTGTCAAAGAAGCTGGTATGAAAGTCATATTTCAGCTGTGAAATTTATTGATGGGTGGCTAAGATATTGGTACACCTATAAAGGAAGGCCATAGAATACTAGAACTTACAGGCTGGTCCACGGGCTCTCTGAATATCTGATACATGAAGTTACCTATCATGGCCCATATGTACCTTTTTGGAATGAATGTTCTAGTTTATACAACAGACTATTTTCACGGAGGCCGTAATTAATTTATTTTTTTGTTTAGTCACTTAAATGTCTGGTGGGTTAAGTGCAATCCAATGGAAGCTTGTATTGAGATGATCAAATTTAACTTAACTATGGATAAAATGAAATAATAGGGCCTTTTTAGGGCCTAATGGTTAAGAGCATGTGTTTCTTTCTAGGAGGTCACAACTTCAATTCAAAAGGGGGGTAGGCTATGTACACCTCTGTAGACTTTAGCAGTTAAATCACCGCGCAGATGGGGGTTCCTTGTCCCACAAACAAGGGGTTCTCATACACCAATTGGTGTCTCTCTTGGCGGTGACCTGATTATTATTATTATTATAGTATGAAGGATATTGAAGATGGGTAAAGCATCTGTGCTGTCATCATTTTAGTTGCTAGTTTTTTGTTTCTAAAGTAGTTTATTGCTTGCTTCACAGGAGTTGAGAAATCAAATGCTAGTGCAAGGGGGCTTACCAAATGGAGATGCAAAAATAAAGACTGAACACTAGCCAATATTTCAGATTCTTGTACAGCTCAGGACTCATGAGATTATGTTTGGTGTCTATAGTAATTGTTGTAATAATCTGCCAACTGGAATATGTAAGGCATCATTTTAGCACCTTTCTTTGCTTGTTTAAACTATTGCAAGTTCGTTATATGATTGCCAGATTGGCCGCCATTGCCAAAGCTTTATCCCCTATGAAATATGTAAGCCATCATTTTTGTATCATTCTTTGCTTATTTAAATTTTAAACCATTGGAAGTTGGCTATGTGATTGCCAGATTAGCAGCTATTTCCCAAGCTCTTTGCATCATTATTTGCTTGTTTAAACCATTGGAATTTGGCTATGTACTAGCGTTATTGTAAAAAATTCCCATAACAGGCCCAGGTGTTGTTTGCACGTATTGATAGGAAACACTTGTAAAAGTAACAAAGGTTGTAGGAACATTTATGATAATGGTTAATATTAAGTTTGCAGTAGACATTATAGAACCCCAATGCCACATTTAAAACTTAAGTGATTAGGACAGTGTCATTGCCGGAATTTCTAGTCTTTTTTAAAATGATAGTTAGTACATTGTGGACTTAACTGTTTTCTATTTGGGATTTTAACCAAATTTGGGTGAGGCTCTGATCCAATTTGCAGGTATTTAAAATAAAATAAAAAACTTCACTACCGTCGCTTAACCGACGGTTCTCCATATCGCTTAACCGACGCCTAATCTTTATCTCCATCGCTTAACCGACGTTTCTCCATGTCGCTTAACCGACGCATAATATTTATCTCCATCGCTTAACCGACGGTTCTCCATGACGCTTAATTGACGCATAATCTTTATTTTCGTCACTTCACTGACGGTTCTCCATGTCGCTTAACCGATGCTTTACATTTAACCGAAGGTAAACTTAGGTGTCGCTTAACCGATGTATTAGAAAGATGTCGGATAACCGACGAAAATCCACCGACGCTTAAAAAAAATCACAGTGTCGTACATGCGACAGGGCAGTGTCGAAAATTCGACAATACGGCCATCGGATTTTTGGTCGAAATGTAGTAGTGATTTATGTGTCTTTCCAGGTGAGAGTGTGAAATTCCTTTATATAATTAGTGTTTCTCAGGATCCTCCTCTTACAAGGGAGTTAAGCATGAGGCAGTGTGAGCAGTTATTGATTGGGATGACCCCTGGTCATAACCGAGTAGCACTGGAGATATTTCCAAGATTGTATTCGTATCTGGGGGCTCTTTCGAGAGTTTCAGGCTTTGCTACCCTGCCCATATGGTCAATCCCTCCTACGAATATCTTCCTTAGCATTGATTATATTGAGGTGACCTTAGTTTCCTTACCTAGGTTATCGAGGGGGTACTTCGTAGAGGTTATTCTGCAGGTGTCCTAGCCAGCTACGGGTCAGACAACACAATCGCTATATGCATTGAAGCTGAGGGCCACTATAATTGGTTACGAACCTCTGCTTGTTGTGTATGGGAGTCTCAATCCTCTCCTAGGAGAGACATACCTGCTTCATTCGGGAGCTCACATATCCTACCCTTGTTTTCTTGTGATTTGGCTTTACATTTTATAGGTGTATGCTTTGTGCAGGCTAGTTTTCCTAGGTTTTCCGTAATTAGATCAAGTCTTTTTCATTTTTGATTCATTGCGGATTCAGGCGCAGCACTTCGCCGTTCTTGTCGTTTAGCAGGACTTCCGCCTTCCACGTATCCTCCTCCTTTGGGAGAGAGAAACAGACAGTCTGGGCGGACTACTTCTCATGTTGGTTCACACACGATGGGAGATCACGAGGATGAGATTCATGAGATGGAGTCTCCACCTGACGAGGTCAAGGATGTACATTCTACTCCTATATACGATCCTTCACCAGAAATACCTTCACATTCTGGTTATGATCCCTCATTCACAGGTCGTCAGTATTGGTTTCCGGGTGACAAGACTCATCATGAACCCACAAGCACTAGTCATGTTTGTTATGGCATGCCTGATATCCATGCACACGATCAACCACATCATGATGAGTCAGAAGTTGAACCTAGCACTATGCCTGGGGTAACTCCTATTCCTTTCCATGCGGAGAGATTTGGGAGCACTAGTCACATTGCACCTTCCATCCCGATGGTGGAATCTACCTCACATGTCCGTCCTAGACCTATTGTTAGTAGTCATATGAGGATACCAGAACCAAGAAAAGTTACCATAGGGAACACCACTTACATCCCTTCACATGTCCCTTGGTCCTCAAAACCTACTCCTTCGAATGCATTTTTGACAACCCTTCCTCCCCCTCATTCACATGGTCCTTCGGGTCAGAATATCGCTACTAGCCATGTTCATACTGCGACTGCTTGCATGATAGTATCTCAGAGGCAAGTACCTCTTGTTGTCTCGGGGGGTCATATTCCTGTTTCTGGATCGTCTCATGCACCATCGCAAGGAGTTCCCCATATCCTTAAATATGGAGCTTCACATGGGACATCCCATGGGACACCTTATGGAGCTTCTCCTGGATAGTCTTATGGACTGCAGTATGGATAGAACTACCAACCCTATGGGTATGGGTATCAACAACCTTCTTACTCTTCCAATTATGGATTTGTAGCACCGTATAGTCAAGGTACACCACATCATAATGCTTCCATGTATCCCTACATGAGTAAAATGGGAGGAGGATATTATGGCCAAGGCCATGGTATTTACAGCAATCAGCCTTATATGAACCAGAACTATCAAGGAGCGTGGCATAGACCAGCTCAACCTAAGCTCCCTTTCCTTGCAACATTGAACTTACCTGACTTATCGATACTTATGAACGATCTGGTATCTCATGACCCAGCCTGGCCAACCATCCCTAACAATCTTCCTTCGGACATTCCCAAGTTCGAGGGCAAAGCAGGAGAAGATCCTAGTGAACATGTAACTAGTTTTCACCTTTAGTGCTCTTCCAATTCCTTACATGACGACTCAATCCATGTAAGTCTATTTCAATGCACCCTCACCGGGCCTATAGCGAAATGGTATATAGAGTTACCAAGGGGGGTATTCGTTTTATTCGATGAACTTGCTATGACTTTCCTCAATCACTTTCAGCTACCCGTGCGTTACAAAGTTGGTACAGAACTCTTGTCAACATTTCGACGAGACAAAGCCACACATATCTCGAATCATATTCAAGAGTGGCGGAGACATAAGAGATTGATTAAAGCCTTTAGACCACCGGAATTTCTCCTTGATTGGTTCTTAAAGTCATTGTTACACTTACATCGCAAAGGATGTTTCTACATGTAGAGTCCAAAACAAGGAACAAGCAATATTTAGGGCACAATAGTTGGATTTGATCTATGCTCAATCTGGAATTTTGTATGAAATTATACCTAACGCTCCGCGTTCTAGTTTCAATCCCAAGATCAAGCCTGGACCACATGCCGATGCCATCGTGGGTTGTATAAGTGCCAAACCTGTGGATTCAATTGTGAAACAAGTGATCCAATTGTCTATTAATCAATCTGCTTCGGGAAAAGCCACAACTTCATCTCAACCGACCCAAATGGTGAGTGTACTTTCCGTGCAATCGTCGGACCAGAAGGGTAACCAGCAGCCTGGAAGGAATAAGAAAAAGGGTAAAAATAATCCTAAGGGCAGGAACAAGAAAGAAAATACTAATTTTAATGACAAGAACGCCCACAATGCTGGGGGGGACAAGCAGTCTAAACGTAAGGTAAAGTTTCCTTGCAAATTGTGTAAGGCGGACCACCTTAGTCACTTTTTCCCTCATATGGAAGATTCCTCGAGATTCATAGCACAGGGCCCAGCTGTGCTAACTAATCCTTTACCCCGTAATCAAAATATGAACTCGAGGACCAATGATCCTCATTGTGCATCGGGTGGAGATCAAAATCCATCGGAAGCCAATACTGGTCATGGTTGCATCAACATGGTACATGCTACTAAGGTTGTGACTCATGCGAAAGATTATGGTTCGTCACAACTGGACCTTGGAAAATAACCTACTCTACCTGAGATCCCTTTGCATATTGAAAACCCTATGGATAAACCTAAAATTGCGCCTCGCATTCGTAAGGGATTCCTAAAGCATCCGGGGCACAATCCTAATGCCCGAGCTACCCAAAACTATTTCGTTGTCGAGAATTTGGGCCAAACTCCTTGTGCGATGTCCGCGCTTGAAGTACTTCAGAGTTGTCCTCCACAAAGGAAAGCCTTGCTTTCTGCTCTTGGGGTTAGTGATGATAACTCTTCTTCCATTATTAAAATTTCAAACCATGGGACTATAGCCTTGCTTTCCTTACTATGTGTCTCTTTTGATTCATGTAGAGTGTCTTAATATGATCGTCAAACACACTATGATTGATGAAGGCACTGCTGCTTCCGTGATGTCTTTTTCATGTTGGTAGGGTTTGGGTTCTCCCAAGTTGTCTCAATCCGCTACTATGTTGACTGCCTTTGATGGTAGATCGTTTCAGCCACACGAGATTCTTCCTTCTCTTAAGGTCCAATTAGGAGGGAAGACCGTTGTGATCGAGGTCGAGGTGGTTGATGCGCCCCTTGACTACAATCTTTTGCTGGGCCAGAATTGGATGTATAGTATGCAAGTTGTAGCCTCTTCTCTCTTTTGAGTAGTATGCTTTCCATTTAATGGGAATATCATTACGATTTATTAGACATCATTCCGTGATCCGAGTGTTAATGCATCATCGGGAGCTTCTATCCTCATTATCGATCATTCTCAGCCGACAACTGGGAGTGTGGGTGTGGGTATGTATCCATCTCTTATGGGGACCTTTAGTTGTCCTGCACCCGTTCTTATGATCGGATCTAGTTTTGGTTGGGCTTCTTCTTCGTTTAATTTGGTGTCTTTTTGCACTACCCATATGGAAGATCCTTGGATTCTTCCTTCACCGAGTCCTTCAAATGGACCTATCGAAACAGATGTGTCGTTGCCTACAGCAATGATAGCATATCAAGCGAATCTTGATTATGTTGCAGAGCCTAGTCCTTCCTCTTCGCGGACGAAAGAGGAGGACCCGTATGTGCTACCTGCATGGGTAGTTGAGTCCTCTCACGCACATGATTTCCTTGACGATGTTTTTCCATCAAATGAAGCCATGTCTTGGGTTGAGCCACCTTGGGAAGAGTTACATCATAGATCATATTTTCTTCCCAAGCTTAATCGTATGGAACGTGAGGACTTTAGGGAGATTCTTAGCGAGAAGCCTTGGTAGTCCTGTGATTCCATTGAGCTCTCCTAGTCAAATGGCTGATGGGAACATGGAAAATTTATCACCTACTATTCCTATCAATATTTCTCGCAATCTTGGCAAATTTGAGAACGTCTACATTAGGGAAAATTGTTCCCCTGATGAAATCAAGGAGTATACTGAGCTATTTAAAGAGTTTTGTGAAATATTCACTTGGTCATATGAAGAAATGCTAGGTATCGACCCTCGTATTGTCGAACATGAGATTAAGATCTATCCGAATGCGAAGCCCGTTCGACAATGTTTGCGTGTGGTGAATCCTAGAAAAGCACCTGCTATTAAGGCTGAGATAGAGAAGCTGTTAAAAGCTGATTTTATCTATCCCGTTCCCTTGATGGAGTGGGTTTCAAATTCCGTTCTTTTTGATAAGAAGCAGGGAGTGATCCGTATATGCACTGATTTTCGTGATTTAAATTGTGCTTGTCCTAAGGATAATTTTCCCACACCATTTATTGATCATATTTTGGATGAGTGTGTAGGAATCGAGGTATTCTCCTTCATGGACGGTTTTTCAGGATATAATCAGATTCAGATCAAACTCGAGGATCAACATAAAAATTCATTTATTTATCCTTGGGGTACGTTTGCATATCGAAAGATTCCTTTCGGTCTTAAAAACTTCGGAGCCACATTTCAGCGGGCTATGTCCTTAATTTTTCATGATCTCAAAATGATTATCGAAGTGTATTTGGATGATCTTGCTGCTCATTCTCGTTTGAGATTGCGTTATCCATACCATTTGATATTAGTATTCGAAATATGGCACCATTACCAGGTTAGGTTAAATCCTCATAAGTGCATCTATTGCGTGACTGTTGGTCACTTCCTTGGGTTCATTGTATCCAAGGAGGGTATAAGAGTCGATCCCTTAAAGGTTGAGGCAATACTTCAATTGTCTCCCCCATGTAATATTAGACATCTTCAGTGTTTGCAAAGCATGGAAAATTTCTTGCGGAGATTCGTGGTTAATTTTTCTAATTTGACTAAAGGATTTATGCGTCTTTTAAAGAAGGACACTACTTTTTGCTAGGATGAGCGATCCCAAGAGTCCTTTCATGCTCTTAAGAAAGCCTTAGCATTGGCCCCCGTGCTTAGTCCACCTGACTATAGAGGTGATTTTTTTATTTATGTGGCCGTGTCCATGGAGACGGTTGGTATGGTTTTGGTTCAGGAGGATGAGGAGCTCCATGAGCATGTCATATATTATTTGAGGTGGAACCTTATTGATGCAGAAATCTGTTATTCTCATGTGGAGAAACTTGCCTTGGCCACCGTTCATATAGTTCAGAGATTGAGACATTACATTCTCCTTCGCTAGACCTTGGTGGTAGCTCATGTGAATCCATTTCATTTTGTTCTCACTAGAAGGATGATCGAGGGAAAATACAATAAGTGAATTGTTATTTTGCAAGAATTTGATCTTGAATTCATTTCGGTGAAATCGAAAAAATCCTTGATCTTTGCGGAGCTCATTTCTGATTTTGCAAGTGTGGAGGAGGAGGAGGTTTATGAGGATATGTTTGTCGATGAGCATATTTTCCTTATCTCAACTTTGGACCCATGGTATGTGTTGGGCAACCTATATGCAAGTTAATTAAAACTAACATACAGAGTGTTCAATATTTATTGTCAACCGAAGAAAGTATTTTATTTCAAGGATAGTATGCACTATATATGATTAAACACTGAGTTGTTGTAAGTAAATGATCATACTTTCCTGTTCAGCCACGCTCATCCCATAATCCACTTAATCTAATTTACTTTCTCAAGAATACAGCCACAAATACCTTTTACGATTCTTAATCTAGAATGGAAAGGTTCAAGAAATAACATCTAGATTACTCTTGCAGAAAATGAAATCCTAATTGCCAAACCATCTAATGATTCACCCAATTATCTTTATTTAGTTATTCTAGAAATCCAAAGGACATAAATTGAATTCAGCTATTCTAGAAATTCAAAGTACAGGAATGAAATTCTGCAACCATAAAAGCAAAATAATGAACTGCAAAGATCTACGAAAACAACAATTGAAAGAACTAGGGATGAATAGGGATGTTACAGCTATCACATAGTGCATAAGGGACAATTACCTATACAGTCAACTAACACACATTACCACTGCAATCTTACAAGAAATGCAATTACTTTTTATCCAATAACACTCTGTCAATCAATAATTGTTGCAGCTTACTATGAATAAAGGAAATTATCACAAAATCACACAATATAATAAATACCTAATTAACTTAGAAATACCTGTGGGAAGGCAGGCCCAGCCTTCACACAGAGATGATGGAAATAACACACATTAAAAAATCGAGATCTGAATCAAACTCCTTGTATTAGAGATGGAAGATGAATCATGCAAGCTCAATCAGCTGATACAATAATTTAGTTAAATGTTCAACCCCTGGCTCAGAATAGTTCCCCATATTTAGATAATTATAGCCATAACATCCTCTTCCTATTATTGGGTAGCCATGAAGATCTCTGATCTTCAGGCTTCCCCAATTACAATAAACTGTTATAGTCGTGGTAGGATGAGAGTAGAAGATATAGGGAAGCTGTTATTCGACCTAGAAATAATGCTCCTGATTGATTGAGAAGATATCTGAAAGATTACAACTACTTTTGAGCAACAGCGCATTATTTCCTCCAAATCTATCGCAATATGTTGCAGCTACCCGTGTATAGCTCACATGGAATAATGCACTGGGACCACGTTCTTTGGGAAACGATGGAATGGATGGCGATCAGCTTTAGCAATGAATGTCCATCCTTCCTTTGGCATGTTCGGCCTGCTACACCTATATTCTCTATATCTTGAAATATCTTTATAAAACCATCATATGTTAGGATAATTTAAGATGTAGAGACTTGATTACCACAATCCTAAGAATTAATAAAATAAGACAATGATTAACCATACCTTTATGACTTGAGGGGCCAAGTGAGGGAAAAAAATATGTTTAGCATGCACAATATGGTAGGATGAGGCAAAAAGAGGTGGATACAGCTGGTCAAAAAGGGTCCATTTATGTGCCCAATGTCTCCCCCCAACTGTCTTGTTGCATGTCCTCGTGCAACAACCTCCATTATTCTGAATCGAAATCTGTCATTATGCTTCGTTCATGGAGAGAAGAAAAGTTGTATGGGAATTCAGATGTTCCTTCTTTTTCTATGAATCCCTTATGGACAACCCAATATCTCCAACACTTCTATTCTTTTTCCCTAGTTAATGAGAAGTCTTCCCTGTACGATTTTGCTTCCCACTTGATGAGAGGAAATTTAAAGTTTAGTCTGAGCCAATTAACCCCACATTCCCTTATGCATCCAACATAACCCTCAATCCTTAAAAGTGCTTGTTCAAAATTCCTATAATAGTAGGGGTCCCTGTTCCTAAGGGTTGGAAAGGCAACCTGCCATCTGTGTTGACTACCTTCCAAAGTCATTTGTTGATGTACGGAAATCTGGCTGGTACAAGTAGAAATAACCCTTTCCTATAGTTCCATTATATGCCAATTTTGGATGGGACATGAGAGTAGAATCTGATGTCGAGCAAGGAGAAGACGAGGATTCTGAGGCTCTCTTTGGATCCAAAGATTAGAATGGGATTCATTGTGAGAGAAATTTTGGAAAGACCTTTCCCACTGAACATGATTGCTCACAAAAGAGGCAAAATCCCTCAGCTGAACATCACCTAAGAAAGGAACAGGATTCGAATGGTGGTCCAAAGGACAAGCCATCTCATGCAAATAAAGCTCACACAACAAATTCTGGTCCCCAAAATCACTTCCTAGAAATGTTTCCAAGAATTTCGCTGAGGTTGCTATTTCATATGACCTCCCTTCTTTCATAGCCCTTAGCTTAAACCAAATAAACTACTTGAATAAAAAGACAAGGTAAGAGGATGATGGTACTCTGGTGCCCAATAATTCCTGAGAAATAGCATACAGCTGGTCTTTTTCCACCTGCATAGACTTGAACTTTTTCAGCTCTCTTAGCTCCTTCTGTAGTTCTTCCTCATGGAGTTTCTGGGTCATGAGTTCTTCTGCCCATTTTTCCTTCAGTTCCCTGATGGTATTTCTATGTTCGGTGAGGGAAACCATCCCTTATTGATATCTCTCCAACTGTCTCCTCCACTTCCTTACTTCTATTCTCAGGATCGATATTTCTTCTGTAAGCTTCAGGATTTCTTCTTCTTCAGGATGTTCTTCCTTATCAGAATCCAAATTGATAAAATTTTGAGGAAGTTCGGTCTGTACCTTATCACCTGATTTGCCACATTGAACATCATGCACTTCTGAGATCACTTCTGGGGGTGTTGGTTCTTGTGTAACAACATCCCTTCCTATAATTTCTTCTGCAACAACTTCAACCATAGGTAGTCCTGAAACAACTTTTGGGGATGCTAGTTCTTGTGTAACAGCATCCTCTTTTTGGGGTTCTCCTATAGCAACTTCAGTAGCTGATTGTGAGGATGTTGGTTCTTGAGGAGCAACTTTCTCTTGAATTTCAATCTCCTTATCTACCCAATTATCAGCTGCCACTTCAACAGGGGGATGCAAGGCTGCTAGTTCTTATGTAACAGAGCCTTGACCTTCTCCTTCTTCATGCTGCTGGGATTGTAGAATTGTTGTCGTGTCTTTTTCAATATGGAGTTGTTCCTCAAGGATTTCAGTGTCCCCTGAGGATTGTGATTGCAATTTATCATCCTCTCCTAAATCCATATTAGGAATGATATCCATTCCGGGGTTGGCTTCTTGTTGCATCCTGAGAGTCTCCACTAAAATTTCCAAGGATGTTGGTTCTTATGTAGCAACATCTTGGTTTACTTACTCATCCTCCTACTATTGGGATTCCATTTCTATTATCTATGTGTCATGAGATGGTTCAGTTGTCATAGTACAAATTTCTTCATTGAATTCCAGAATGTTTTCAGGCACTAGTTCTTCTTCCCCCATTCGGGTGGCCACTTGAACAAGAACATTCAAGGATGTTGGTTCTTGTGTATCAACGTCTTGTTTGAACTCATCATTGTTCTGTTGCTGGGGTTCCATCCCTATTGGTTCTGTGCTCTGAGAAGGTTCAGGGGTCACAGTGAAAACTTCTTCAATAAAATCAAGAATAACCTCATCTTCTGGTCTAGCTGTCTTGATCTGGGTGGAAATTTCAACAAGAATATTCAAATATGTTGGTTCTTGTCTTTCAACATCTTATTCATCTGCTACTTCCTTTTGTTGGAGTCTCTCTTGGGGAGCCTTACCATCTTTCCCATCAGGTTGTCCCTGTTCTTCCATAGCTGTAGGTGTGGGTTGTTGTGTTACAAAGGCATGAACTATGACCTTGTACCCTGACTCATTAAATATTTATCCACACACAGGACAAACCACTCTTTCTTCCTCATCACTAACCTCAGTAGGAGTTGATCCCTCTAATTGGTCTGCAGCTTCAACCAATGTGTGTAGCTTCCTTTCACTTTGTATCCTGCACGCTTCCTTCCAGTTTTCTAATTCCTTCCAGAGTGATTGTACTTCCTCCTTTAATAGCCCATTTTCATACAGAAGTCCTTCAATTTGAGGTTCTTTTGTAGCCAATTCTTGTGGGGCATCATTTGCTTTGGGTCTCAAAATGGGGAACTCGATTTGTGCTTCTAGGGTCACCCATCTTGCCCGTGCTACTTCTACTGCTGTTACTGACCTGGTTATTTTTCGTCTTATTGGTGGTGATGCCCGTATTTCATCTTTTGATCTCCTTCTTTTTCTCTGTGGTGCTGGAAATTCCATATTTGCGGCTGATGTAGAAGGGATATCCTATGTTTCGACATTTTCTTGTCCTTCCTCAATTAGGGTTCCTCCCCATTCAGGGGAAGATTCAATGGTCAACACCTCTGTGTTTTCTTCTATTATCATAGCTCTAACATCTTCAATTTCAACTGTCGCAGCATCTAATGCTGCTCCAGTTTCAGCCTCTATTGTCAGAGCTGCCCTATTATTTAGTCTTTCCACAGGGTTTTCTTGTACATTCTCTCCCAATTGTTCTACTTGATCTCATGAATGATCCTACGATCCAGTCTCATTCTCCCCCCCCTCCAACTAAATTGGAGGGACTCCATACCTCCTGTTGCTCTACATTTCCCCCCATCTGTGGATTGGAAAGCTTTTCTTGGTTTTGAATAGGCCCCATGAGTACAGGTACTTCTACTTCCTCTTCTATTGGAACATCAGGCAAAAGAATGGGTTCCTGAACTTGACCTGTAAATTGCTCCCAGGTTTGGTTTTGTTGAGCAAGGGCTCGTAAAATTATTAATTTAATGAGGCCATGGTGGGTAAGGGAAGAGATTGGATGCTTGGTGGTTCAGACAAACCCCTCCATATGATGTAAATCATTGAATAAATAAAATGGAATGTTTAGCAAGGCCTTGTGACGGAGATGAGATAATAAAGGAAATTCAGAGTGATAGACCATTTGATACCTACCTTCATAGGTGATATACTTCTTGAGGAAAATTGCTACTTGATTCCATGGCCGAGGCAGGGATTGCAACACTATCCCCCTCTGTGATGGTTGAATGTGCTCCCCTGCCCTAAGAAAATCCTGTACTGCTGTAGGCTTGGGGGTTCTTCGTCCAAACCAAGCTCTGCCCACCTGAGGAAGGCCAGTGACCTCAGCCACTATTGCTTCAGAGACTTCATTACGTAACCCCAAAACCTCTGAGTGGGTTTCTGTAAGGTTCAAGGTGAATTGTAGAGATACCTCACGATTAAACCCATTCAGACGTTGGAAGAATTCAGTCCAGCCCATAACTTGAAAAATAGTGAAAACTTTGGCATTTCTTCTGAGTTCTCGCATGTTTGGAAATTCATGCCGAGCTGGAATACCCATGTTTGTTTTCCTTCAGAAGTGTGGTGTAGTCCGACAGACTACAAATCCTGACAATGGAGGTTAAAGCACAAAGTATGCATGAATAGCTGAGAGTGGATTTGGGTAAATTTGGAAAGTTTCAGAGCATGGGATTATTTGGAATTTATCCCAAATTAGGAAAGGTGGCGGTTATTAGGTAACATAATTAGTCATTAAGTCACACAAGTGGATGGTTAACGATATGGATGTCTAATAATGGGCACAGAAAGGAAGGTATGATTAATATTGTTAGATCCAGTTAATACTTAATCAAGTAGATAATCAAAACCATACCTTCAAAATTACATGATAGATGGTGACCTTTGGAGAATAGTAGAGCATGTGAAGTGCAGCCATTTAAGTGTAATTATTATTATAGGGACTCTGTAATGACCTTTTCCACCGGTGAACCAAAACCATCATGTCAAATTGGTCGAAAACATGATGAATGCTGAAGTATAAATTGGAATCACCGACATTAGGAATCGGAGAAATATCTGGAGGAGTCGCTAACCACAATTGCAAAGAGTTCTTCCAATAATGGAGGACTCACAGCCACAGACCATATAGAAATCAAATAGTTTAGCAAAGTTGCGGCCTTGGATTATAGAAAACTCAGACAAATATGGCGGAGTCGTAGCTACCGAAAAAGGTGAAAGTGGACAATAGTAAAACGGTGTCGCAGCTACCGGAAAAGGTGAAAATTGACAAAAGTAAAACGATGTCGCAGCTGCCGAAAAAGGTGAAAATGGACAAAAGTAAAACGATGTCGCAGATGCCGAAATTAAAAAAAGGATTTAAGCTAACAGAAGTTGATGGTGTTGCAACTACGTAGAATAGGGGAAGAGGCAAAAGTTTACAGTATTATAGCTGCACGAAACGAGGGAAAAAGGCGAAAGTTTTACAGTGTTGCAGCTGCACGGAACGGGATAAAGGCAGAATTTTTACGTGTTGCAGCTGCGCGAAATGGGGGAAAAGGAGAAATTTTATGGTGTTGCAGCTACGCATAACGATATAAAGGTGGAATTTTTATGGTGTTGCAGCTGCACAGAATGGGATAAAGGCGGAAGTTTTACGGTGTTGCAGCTGCGTGAAAGGGGGTAAAAGACTGATTTTGAAGGTGTTGTAGCTGCACGAAACGGGATAAAGGAATGTGTTGTGGCTACAACAAATTTATTCAAGGAGTTTGCTTCTGGTGCAAGAAGTTACAGAAGGACAACCCTAGTCAACAGGCCCGATGATGACCACTGCTCCTTAGACGCGTCCCTGAACATTTTATTTAGAAAAAAAAATGGATCAAGTGCAAAAGAAAAAGATAATGATAGTAGTATTAAAACAGTTTATTTATGTACAAAGATCCATGTAATATTTACAGCGATTATCTAAGTATTGATAGGGGCAGAGAAAATTTCCTACCCTTGTTCTAACTGGTAGTCTGCAGGGATAATTTTAGGGGCGAATTTTAGCCTAGTGGGCTATTTTTCCATGTTTTTGTCCCAAAAAATATTCGCCATTTTGCATTTTTTGAAGCCCTGTTTCGCCCAAATTTGATGGGGTGAAAATTTTTCCCCCTAAAAATTTCCAAATTATTATATAAACAATATAAAATTCTTGGAAATTAAAATATTTTTTGAAAAATATCGTCAATCATTTTATAGTTGGCGTTTTAAGAATTGGTAATATTCGCCAACATTTATACACTTTTAAATAAGTATGGTTCCTTAAAATCATCCCTGGTAGTTTGGATCAGCTGTAATATATGAAGTGAATGCGTCCTTTGAAATGGGCTTATGGTACAGTCGCAACCTGTGACCATTAGAAAATAATGGTGCACGATTCTCATCAATGGTTACCTGCAGACCGTACCATTATCAAATACTCTGTCTACCAGGTATGGGCCCAATCATCTTGTGCGTAATTTACCCTTGAAGTCCCTTTTGAATCTTGAGTCATATAATAATGCCCAGTCTCCCTCGCAGAAGACTTTCTTTTTAATGAATTGGTCGTGCCCATTGGATCTCTATTGCTGGATTAATACTGTCTGATCCACAACAGCTAAATGATTCTCGTCATGTTCATTCAATTGATTCAATATTCTCTTCTGAGCTTCAGTTACATCTAGTTTTACCTACGTACCTATCTTCAAAGTCTTAATTTCAAATTCAATAAGGAAGACAACACTTTTCCCATACACCAAGTCATAAGGAGAGAAACCTGCAGTGTTGCGCCAAGTAGTACGATATGCCCACAATGCTTCCAGAATTGTATCAGCCTAATCTCTACGATGGCTCTTGACCATCTTGGTAAGGATAGCTTCAATAACTTTGTTAGTACTTTCCACCTAGCCAATGGCTTGGGGATGGTAAGGTGAAGCTATCTAGTGATGAATGTGGTACTTTTGTAGCAGAGCTTCGAATTGATGCAACACAAAATACAGTCCTCCGTTGATAACCAATTCCTTGGGTACTCTAAAATGGGTAAATATTTCACCATACAGGAAATCGATAACAGCCTAGTCATTGGCCTTCACCAAAGCCACAGCTTCTACCCATTTCGTCATGTAGTCAGTACAGACCAAGATGTAGGCTTTCTGCTTGGAATGAGGGTTGATAGGACCAACAAAATCTAAGGCCCATCTATCAAAGCGTTCAACCACCAATTGTGGTTGAAGAGGCATTTGATCTAATCTATTGGGTTGGCCCATCCTCTGGAAGCTATCACAAGACTAGACATATATTTTTTTCATCCCTAAAAAGGGTCGGCCAATAGAATCCCATTCTTAGCGCTTTGTGTCCTGTCCTCCTGTCTGCAAAATGCCCCCCATAAGGCTCATCATGGTAGGCCTTCAAAATATGGAATATTTAATCTTCTCTTACACACCTTCTGATCTCAAGATCAGGGCCTGTGTAGAATAGATCACCATCTACCCAACAATACCTGCCACTTTGTTGAATAATTTTCCTCTTTTCTCTTTTGGACAAATGTGTTGGAAGCTTTCCTGCAGCCAAGTAGTTAGCGACATCTGCATACCAAGGGGAGTGAGCTAAAACTGCAAATAAGTGTTCATATGGGAAAGAGTCCTCAACAGGAAAATTATCATCACTGTTAGTAAAACGAGATAATAAATCAGCGACAACATTTTCTCTTCTAGGTCTGTCTATAATGGTAATATCAAATTCCTGTAATAACAATAGCCACCTAGTTACCCTGGCATTGGTAACATGTTTATTCATTAGATATTTAATGGCCGAGTGGTCAGTGTGCACAAATGTAGGATATCCAGTGATATAATGTCGAAATTTGTTAATGGAGTAAACAATGGCTAAGAACTCCTTCTTGGTAACAATATAATTAAGTTTAGCAAGGGCTAAGCTTTTACTAATATAATAAATTGCATAAGGTGCTTGATCGTCCTGCTGTCCTAAAACTGCTCCAATGGCTGTATCAGAAGCATCTGAAGAAATTTGAAAAGGTAGGTTCCAATTGGGTCCTCTTAGGATGGGAGTTGTGGATAGCTTCTCCTTAAGTTTAACAAACGCTGTCTGGCATGCCTCATTCCAAATAAATTGCACATCCTTCATTAATAGTGAAAAAAAGGAGAGGCAAGTTTGGAAACGTTTTCTATAAATCTTCAGTAATATCCAGCATGCCCCAAGAAAATTCTCACTTCTTTTTGAGTTACAGGAGTAGGTATATTTTTTATTACCTTGATTTTTGAGGGGTCCACATGGATGCCATCAGCAGAGATGAAATGCCCCAACACCACTCCTTCACTCATCATAATATGGCACTTGTCAGTGCTTAAAGAGAACTGGGTCTGTTCACAGTGAGTTAAAACCTTTTCCAAATTTTCCAATGCTTCTTCAAAATCACTGCCATAAGGAGTAAAATCATCCATAAAAATTTCCATACTATCATTAACTAATTCTGAAAATATGCCAATCACAACTCTTTGAAATGTTGCTAGTGCATTGCATTAGCCAAAGGGAAGCACTCTGTATGCAAAAGTTCCCCAGAGACAGGTGAAGGTAGTTTTATCTTGGTCTTCAGGAGCAATCTGGATCTGATTGTACCCGCTAAACCCATCTAGGAAGTAGAAGAACCTCTTCCCATATAAGGTTTCAAGTACTTTATCGATGAAAGGCAAGGGAAAATGATATTTCTGTGTTGCCTTGTTCAACTCTCTATAGTCCACACAGACTCTCCATTTACCATTCTTCTTGGGTACTATTACGAGTGGAGACACCCACTCGTTGTAAAAAATGGGATATATAAATCCCGCTTTCAAGAGTTTTTGAATTTCTTTCTTCACTATGTCCCTAATATTGGGTTTCATTCGTCGTTGAGGTTGGCACACAGGCCGGGAGTCACTTTTGATATAAATATGATGGGTGCACATATTAGAGGGAATACCCCTCATGTCTGTGTAGTCCTAGGAAAATGCTCCCTTGTGTTCTTTTAAGATATTGATCAGGCACTTCTATTCATCTAGGCAAAGATTGGGATTAATATTCAGGGATTTTCCAAACTCTACCTCGGTAGGAACACTTTTTGAATTTTTCAATACTGGAACTATATGAGTGTCACTGACTAATGCCTCTTCTGTGAGGTTTTCTTGTTCCTCCTCACCTAGAGTAGTATTCAGAATCTAATAATTTTTTTTATTGACAGAAGTGGGTTCATTGATGAAATTATTAATGGCGTCGTCTTCAGTTTCATCTTTAAAAGTCAAGGCCTTCCTTATTGTTAATAATGGTTGAACGCCCTCTTCTTCCTCTGGCTCCATCCATAATGGATTTTCATCTTCTAAGCTTGGTCGAGCTGGAAGATAGAGAGTGAGGTTGTTTATCTCAATACCATATGATATGGTCATAGAACCAGATCGACAGCTGATGCAAGCATCAACTGTAGCTAACCAGGGTATTCCTAGGATCAATGGGTGTCCTCCTAGCTACGACTTGGGTTGTAAAACCAAGACTTAAGCAGGGTACTACCATGAATCAACTGAGATGATGAGATCATCCAAAATTCCTTTAGGTTTAATAGTGGATCTATCCGCTAGTTCTAAAACAATGGGGGTTGGCCTGAGATTAGTGAGCCCAAGTTTTCTTACAGTTTCAATAGTCATGACATTAATTACTACTCCTAAATCTACCAGTACATTGGGTATCTGTGTATTCCCAATCTGCACAGTGACAGTGGGATTCCCAGGATTGTCGTATTTGGCCAAGAGGGTTTTTCCCATTATCAATGCAGATAATTTCCCTACGAGATGAACAGTGGGAGGATCCCTGGGTTTCCTTCCCGGTTTCCTTGTACACAGATCCTGAACAGTTCTAGCATAGATAGGTACATCTTGAAGGGCCTGAAGGAGGGGAATTTTAACATAAATATTTTTTAACTCTCCTAAGAGGTTAAACTGAGGTTGTCCCACTACCTTTGGTAGCATTAATCTTTCAAGGTACGGTGGTTCCCTAATCAGCTGGGTAGGCTGTGTGTCAATAGATGTATCGTTCTATGTTTCAACTGGCATATTAGTAGGATGTTCAACATATTCAATAATGGGGGTTGCTGCCTTGGATAAATATTGTGGATTCATCCCTTCTTCATGAACAGAGGATGGAACAACCTCGATGATCAAAGGCTCCATTACCTTTCCTGATCATAAGCGGATATCATTGCAGGGTACAGGGGTAAGGGAGTAGGCATGCATGTTGATAGTCTCAAACTAATGGACTGTTTTATTATTTGGGTTAGGGTTAGGTTGATTAGGTAGCTGAGGACGTATCGGCATATTGGGGATAGCATTGTTTTGGAGTTGCGGCTGTGACTGTTAATAAAGCTGAGGATATTGAGGAGGGTATGGCTGTTGAGAAAATGGTTGATGTGGAAGTTGTTGAGAGGGTTGATTATGGGGAAACTAGTTCCCTAGATGGAAATTCCTCCACCCAGGAGACCAAGAGTTTGGTTGGTTCAGTGGCTGTGGTGGATGAGCCTAGGGGTTCCAGGAGTTAAAGTTTTGCATTGAAGGTCGAGAGGAGTACCATTGACGATTAGAATAAGATGAATGGAATTGTGTATTCATATGTTGCATATTATTCCAATTATTCATGTTATTCAAAAATGGAAACAAGTCTGGAGTCATACCTTGATTTCAAGGTTGCCAGGGCTTCTTTTGTGCAATAAAGTAAGCTGGTTCCACCTCTGGAGTTGATGCCTGCAGAATAGCCTTCACTTGAGGTAGTGACGGGAATTCGTTTATGTCATGGTTCAACTCGCACAGCTGACATACTTCTATCTTTTCGAGCAGGAACTCCTTTAGAGGATAGTTCTTTCTACATCTAGGGTAGAATACACCTAGTGTGATATCCTCTACTACTTGTTTCTGCTTTTCCCTCAGGACATCTATTTCCAAGGAGATGGAGCTCATCATTTCTGGTTTGAAATTTTCAAGGAGATTGCCTATCTCTGCATGGGTGTCTCCTCCATTAGATGACTTCTGAGTTCTATCGAAGACATCACGTTCTAATTTGTCCCATTTGTCCCACCTGTTATTCCTAGAAGATCCCCTTGAGTACCTTTTGCATAGTTCCACGATTTTCTCGAAGGACTCCTTGGAGATATCCCCCTTTCCTAATAGGTTTAACATATCTAGGAAATCATCCCTAATCCCATGAAGTAGGATTATTTTGAGCACATCTAACCCCATATTAGTCTGTCCATCTCTCTGCACATTATATAAAATCCTTTTGACAAAATCTTCCAGAATTTCATCATCCTTTTGTACCATTTTAAATAGTTCTTCTCTCTTATCCTTGGTACTGCAATACTCCTGATATTTCTCCAGGAACACCTGTTTCATCCTGTCCCAATTAGTGACAATTCCGCCTCCTAGGCTCATAAACCAACGCAATGCATTGTCCTTCAGAGTGGCAGGGAAGAGTTTCAGCTTCTGAGCATTAGTGGTGTAGTCATAACTGCGACAAAGGATATCAATTTTGAAAATAAATTCATCTAGATCCTCTGTTGCTTTTCCATAAAAACGAGGCAACATCGATGGCGATATATTTTTCATGGGGGATATCCCTTCTGGTTGTTGAATTGGGAACTGAAGTGTAGCCACCATCCCTTCAGGTAGGGAATTACCTTCATGATGATGATTTTCTCCCATTTCCTCTTCCTCTTCGGAATCGTGTGTGTTACTCATATTTTCTGTTGTTTTATCCTCTTCGTTATTCCACTGATCGATAAATTTCTGATGGAACTATGTCCACTCCTCTTCAGTCACAACCTTCCCATTAATGTGATAGATCAGATCTTGATCAGTCGTTCCTGTAATACTAACTATGTCCTCCTCTTCAGGGGTATTTGAGGGTGTTGTAGCTCCTCATGTGTTCTCCACTGTAGAACCTGACACTGGCACTCCAAGGTTGGCAGGGATTCTTCTGATGGGTATTTCCTGATAGCAAGCCCTGGTTGAAGAATTGGTTCTATCAACCAAATTGTGAATGAATATTCTTATCCCCAATTCTGGACCTCGCCTAGGGCCTCGACCACCTACAACGTTAGTGTTCTGTGGGATTCTGGGATTTATAAGATGATCATGCTATACCCTTCTTGTATTCATGCAACCCAAATCATGCAAATGGAAAAATAACTGAAGAAGACTTAATAGAGATGATTACTGGATGCAACTACGATAGTGTCTAATACTTATCCTCCCTGGCAATGACGCCAAAATGTTAGAAAACCTATATGCAAGTTAATTAAAGCTAACATACAGAGTGTTCAATATTTATTGTCAACCTAGGGAAGTCTTTTATTTCAAGGTTAATATGCACTATATATGCTTAAACACTAATTTGTTGTAAGTAAATGATCCTACTTTCCTGTTTAGCCACGCTCATCCCATAATCCACTTAATCCGATTTACTTTCTCAAGAATACAACCACAAATACCCTTTACGATTATTAATCTAGAATTGAAAGATTTGGGAAGTAACATCTAGATTAATCTTGCAGAAAATGAAATCCTGATTGCCAAATCATCTAATGATTCACCCAATTATCTTGGTTTAGTTATTCTAGAAATCCAAAGGACATAAATTGAATTCAGCTATTCTAGAAATTCAAAGTACAGAAATGAAATTCTGCAACTATAAAAGCAAAAGAATGAACTGCAAAGATCTATGGAAACAACAATTGAAAGAACTAGGGATGAACAGGGTTGTTACAACTATCACACAGTGCATAAGGGACAATTACCTATACAGTCGACTGACACACATTACCACTGCAATATTACAAGAAATGCAGTTACTATTTATCCAATAACACTCTGTCAATCAATAACTATTGCAGATTACTATGAAGAAAGGAAATTATCACAAAATCACACAATAGAATAAATACCTAATTAACTCAGCAATCCCTGTGGGAAGGCGGGCCCAACCTTCACATAGAGATGCTGGAAATAACACACATTAAAACACAGAGATCTAAATCAAACGCCTTGTATTAGAGATGGTATATGAATCACGCAACCTTAATCAGCTGATACAATAATTTAGTTAAATGTTCAACCCTTGGCTCAGAATAGTTCCCCATATTTATACAATTACAGCCATAACATCCTCTTCCTATTATTGGGCAGCCATGAAGATCTCTAATCTTCAGGCTACCCCAATTACAATAAACTATTACAGTCATGGCAGGATGAGAGTAGAAGATATAGGGAAGCTATTATTTGACCCATAAATAATGCTCCTAATTCATTAAGAAGATATC
The DNA here is from genome assembly GCA_001517045.1 of Pseudotsuga menziesii. Classification (NCBI taxonomy): domain Eukaryota; kingdom Viridiplantae; phylum Streptophyta; class Pinopsida; order Pinales; family Pinaceae; genus Pseudotsuga; species Pseudotsuga menziesii. Next base: position 22,202 of record LPNX010937206.1, on the reverse strand, counting down.
CCGAATATTACAGCTACTTTTGAGCAATGCTACACTGTTGCCTCCAAATCTGTCGGAATCTATTGCAGCTACCCTTGTACAGCTCGCATGGACTAATACACTGGGACCGCGTTCTTTAGTCAACGATGGAATGGATGGCAATCAACTTTAGCAATGAATTTCCATCCCTTCCTTGGCATGTTCGGCCCACTACACTTGTATTCTCTATATCTCGAAATATCTTTATAAAACCATCATATGTTAACATAATTTAAGATATAGATCCTTGATTACCACAATCCTAAGCATTAATAAAATAAGACAATGATTAACCATACCTTTATGACTTGAGGGGCCAAGTGAGGGAAAAACATCTATTTAGCATGCACAATAGGGTAGGATGAGGCAAAAAGAGGTGGATAAGGGTGGTCAAAAAGGGGCCATTTCTGGGCCCAACAGTATGGGGATATCATTGTATATTTGCAAATGTTGAAGGTCCCTACTCACCTTTCATGGGAGGAGCGATGAGAATTATGTCATGTATCTAGGAACTACCTTATAGTGGATAACACTTTGTACCGCCGTGGGGTGGATTCTATTTTGCGTCATTGTTTAACCCATGATGAGGCTGAGTTTGTGCTGAATGATTGCCATGGAAGGGCGTGTGGTGGTAATTTATCTAGGCTTTCTACAGTCCAAAAAATCTTGAGAGTGGGATATTTTTGGTCGTCGATCTTCAAATATTGTGTCATTGCGGTCAAGAAGTGTCACCCTTTCTAGGTGTTTGCACACAATATGCACTCGCATCCTGTCCCGTTACATCCAATTATCACCACCAAGCCCTTCACCAAGTGGGAGCTTGAGTTCATGGATTGCAACCCAGCTTCAGCTGGGGGGCATCACCACATCATAGTGGCTGTCGATTATTTCACGAAATGGGAAGAGGCTATGCCCACGATTAAATCTGATGGTGAGATAGCTGTGCATTTCATTTTCAACCAAATTATTACTCGGTTCGACATTCTGAAAGAGCTTGTCACTAATCATAGTAGGCACTTTCAGAATAAAATTATGGAATAGTTGGCTTCAAAGTTAGGGTATAAGCAGGAGCACTCCTCTTCTTATTACCCTCAGGTGAATGGACAGGTTGAAGCAGTGAATAAATCACTTAAGTCTATTCTCCAACGAACCATCACGCAAAGCAAGATCAATTGGCATATCATCTTATATCCTACTTTGTGGGCCTATAGAACTGCGGTTAGCACTGCCACCGGTTTCTCTCCATATTAGCTCGTACATGGGGTGGAGTCTGTCTTTCCAGTTGAATGCAAAATCCCTTCATTGAAGCTAGATATAGAGCTTTTACCAGACACTTCCGCATTAGAGGAACGTTTGGTCCACTTAGAGTAGGTTGATGAGTAGCACTGGGATGCCTTAGTGGCTCTAGAAGTAAATAAGTGTCGTATTAAGGTTCAATATGATAAATCTATCCGTCCGAGGAAGTTTAGTGAAGGTAATTTGGTCCTTTTATGGGATCAAGCTAAAGAACCCTTGGGGGCAGGGAATTTTAATCCCATGTGGCATGGTCCTTACGTAGTCAAACATGTGTTAGAGAAGGGCACCCATGAGCTCATGGATTACGAAGGGACAGCCTTGGCGGAGCCTAGAAATGGGCTCTATCTTAAAAAATACTATGCATGATCTTTAGCCAAGGCTGATTATTGTATATTATTATACAGTTTTTTGCATAGTTAGGTTTTCTTATGGCGATTAGGTTTGTTGATTAGCTTTTGTTTCTTATGGCAGATGTCAATGGAGTCTTTTGCTTACATAGGATTCACTAATGGTGCTAGCTGTCACACTCAAAACTCAACTTCTGCTGCTCCGGTGATTTATACTCCTATTGGTCAAGTATTGTCTTCACGAGGTGTATGTTTACGACCTTGTTCGAACAATGTTGTTGAATATAGTGTCATTATCGAGTTATTGCGGGATGCCATTTCACATGGTGTTCTCTCTCTTGAGGTACGTCTTGATTTTCAGTTAGTGGTTTCACAACTTAATGGCTTGTATCGTATTAGGGATCCGACATTATTACGAAGATTATTACATGTGAGATTGCTAGAACGGTAATTTGAGAACATAACATACATACATGTTTAAATAATTTTTAATCAAGTTGCTGACTCATATGCTAACTATGTGTTAGATTGGCATTTGTTTCATAGACCATAAGCATATCACAAACATACATTTTTTCACACATGTAAATAAATAAAATCGATCATCATAAAAGTTTTTCATTAAACATCCAAAATGTGATTTCATAATACATAAGTGTCATAATATAAAATTGGGGCTTTCGAGCCACCAAAATATAATACACGATAGTACAAAAATGAAACACTCTTAGGTCTCTAAGCCTGAGGAGGAGGAGGGGGGTTCTGATCATGGTAGCACACCACAGCTCCAACTAGCCGTTGAAATAATCGAACCCATGCCCATGGTACACCAACCACCTGGCGCTGCATGGCCTCAGGCAAGTCCTCGACTTGTGCCATGGGTACCCTATGTGTCAAGCATACAAAGTTTATGTGGATTCTTTGGAGCATCCATTCCGTATTCGCACCCATGATTTCGTCTCCTCTTCCCCTCCGTCTATGACGAGGGAAACCGTCAGGTCACCGTGGTCCAACATCTGCATACACATGATATATTGTCACTATGTGTTGTCACACGAAAACATGTCTTTTGAGTCAATATATCAAAAAACACAAAAAAATTTAATAATTCAAAAAACTTAAAAAGAGGGTTTGGGATTTGCTACCTATGTCACCCTATGCCTCTCCTGGTGGTAGGGGCATGTTCGAACCTCCCCAGAAATCTATCCTTGCATAGGGGTAGTCATCGATGGCAATGATCTGTCACCACCACCATGGAAATAAGTCCCCTGGGTAGGGGTTAGCCACCCTACCTCCACCCAGTTTGCGCATAACATTTTCCCAACGTCGTTGGGCTAGATCTCGAACTCCGTTTGGAGGAATGTCCACTCTAGGACTTATCCCTGGTACACGCTTAAAGAAGAACATGCTCAGTATTATGCCGAAACTTAAGTTTCTCACCCTGCCCATATTGCAGTCACTGAGCTTCTATTTCATGTTACTCAACCACATAGTGCTCCAGTCATACACTATGGGTCCCATACACTCCACTGCATAGAACATCAATGGCCATGAGTCCTGGTGGAGTGAAGCTAGACCGGCTATCCCGTCGAGTGCCAATAGTATGGCCTTCCGTCCCAACACATGGATCGAGTTTGTTGGTATTTGACTCCCAACCTTTTCTGTGTCCAAAAACTAGTACACCGCAATGTACTCATCAATAGTCAGCCCACCTCTAGGCCCGTGAGATCTTAGGTTTACCACCTCTCCATGCACGTAGAGCTTGTTGGGCCATTAAGTCACCTTGAACAACCTCTTCTACATCACCATGTTCCCTCTCCCTCCATTCTAAAACCATCCTGCACATAAAGCATGATTTTTGGTCATTGTTTACCTTAAAAATACTTATTTGCATCTGCATATGCGTCTATTTGCAAAACCACCACGTATGTACGTGTTTTTGGGAGGGTTTTCAGCGTATGGCCAGCTCTATACACAGAAAAAACCCCGATATTCCCATGGGCCGAAACGCATACTTTAGATTGGCCTAGAAAATAAACTTGACCATGGAAACTGAAAAAAATTGCATGAAATGGGAAGAGGAGTAATGAGGAGTTACCTGGAACAAATGGTGTCAAATTTCGCCAAACGATGCTCCCGAAATTTGCATTGGAAGTTTTGAGCTCAAATGGGTAAAAATTTCAAATGATATGGAATTTTTGAATTTTTACTATTTATAGAAATTTTTGAAATTTTTTACCCACTTTCTATAGTTTTTTGCCGTTTCTGACCATTTTGGACCGTTTTGGACTAATTTGATGATGTAGGAGTCCACTTTGAGCATCGTTTGACCGTGGTTTTGACCCATTCGTTCCGATTTCAGGTATTATGTCTAAACTAGCATATAGGTTAGCTTTCACATATGTTTGCACTTTGCATGACCTTATGATTGTTTCATTATAACCTTAGGTACGAACCCATTCTATCTTGTCACGGAACCTCCGTGTTTCTTTTAGAAGTGACATGATGTGAATGGTAGAGCTTGACCATACATGGGTGCCCTAGTTAGCTCTTGTTTTGCATTTGGCACCCATGCCGACATTTTTCCTTTAGGGTGTGGCCGTTCTTTGTATAGTATCGCCATGACTTTGCACAAGAGCCTCATACTCCTCTTGATCTTTTTGCTGGCATTTTTACCCAGGACTCCCTTATGTCAAGTTGTAATTGCATTATCATGAGTTTTGCTTTCCTTATTGAGCCTTATGACCAGCTTCCCTGACTTTGATTATCAGCTATATAGCCCGATCTTGTCTTATGTCTAGCCAAGCAGAGCCATTTTACATATCTTTTGCAGCTTGATTCCCCATTTTTTACCGGGAGGGGACTTTCCCTCGAGTGTCGTTATCCTACACAGGTTTCCTTGCATTGAGCATAGGTACGTTCTGCTGCTTGGAACTAGTTTGTTTTCCCCTTGACACTTGTCTCCTCCTAGTCTATAACTATAAAGCACTTTTATTCTTTTTCAAGCTTTTTAAAATATTTGAAAAAGTCCAAAAAAAAAATCAAAAAATTAAAAATCCAGACAGGAAAAGATGTTATCTTTGGCAGTAGTCGAGTCGTGTCACCTTCGAACAGAGCACTTTATATCACATCCATTGGTTGGGTTAATAGTTTGACTTTAGGAGCTGTACTTGTTTCTCTGATTTTATCTCCACTAGCTAGTTAAGCTTCCAGTCCCTATGGAGCCTTTGTTGATGCCTCCTGTGTCATAGAGATGTCCTAGTTTTGTATATTGATTCTATGCTACCTACATTCAGTCACCATTTTCTTTTATGCTCTTGTTCGAAGGAAGTTGAAACCTGAGTCGGCCATTCCTCAGTTCTTTTGACTTTGCATGTCAACGATTCCTAGTATTGATATTGGTTCATGCACATTATGATTGAGTCCTTCCACATTATACAGCTTTGCTGAGTACCTCATGTTGGATGATGAGGGATGCCTTAATTCCCTCCTTCCAGTGGATTTCATCCCATCAACTTCAGATCATTTATTTTGGGAAGGGAATCCAGAGTCATTTTGAGTGCCTTGAGACTTGCAGTCATCATTGGTGGGTTCTCTCGCCATCGATAGTTTTTGGGAATACATCAATGTCCCCTGATCAATGGATTCTTTCAAGTGTTCGACCTCAACACATTTATTCACACTTGTTAGTTTGCACTCTAGTACCTTGATTCCCATTTTCATTATCGGTGGGTAATCTCGCATCTCTTAACGTTATACATCAATGATCAGTAATCAAATGATGGACTACTATGTTCGACCTCAACACCTCTATTCACATAGTAGGACATGTACTCATAGCAGATTGTGTAGAAGACCTTCCAGATTGGTGGCATTTCATATATGCTACCTCCTTGATCGTGCCAGTGTTCATGAGATTTCAGCTCTCGTGACTTGATTCCAATGTATGTCAGATATTTTTCAGCCATCATGGAGATCATGATCCTTCGTATATATTCATCATGGAGATTCTGATCTATCTTTATTGTACGTGGTGATGACCACACATGTCATATTTTATATCATGCCTATTCATGGCCATTGTACTCTTATATATCTAGGACTGTTGTATGTACTTACAGTCATGTGCAGAGTTTGATTATTGTATTATACTATTGGATGGCTGGTTCTTCCACCTGGTTCTTCATCACTCCACTTATAGGATGGACTTGTATTGTATTTTGGCCATCGTATCACCCCTCTGACCTCACACATTAGGGGGCATCTGTTACAGCTGATTTTACCACACATGGTGGATCACACATCTATGGCCTTCCGTGTCCCTCTGCAGACTCTTTGGACCCCATGGACCATTTTTGTACCTTTGATGTTTCCAATATCATCCCTAAAAACATGCATTATTTTCCATACATGAATTTTAAACCTATTCTCGCGTATATACGTGGATATGACCCTCAAACCCGCGTACATCGGGATGTGTGCAAAGGCCAAATAGTTTTGGAGTTTTCCTTGATGTGGATCTAAGTCACTTGTCTCTTGGCCTTCCATATGCCTTGAGATTGCTCAGATTTGACCTTCCATTACCCCATTGAAGCACTGTATAAGGAACCCTTTTGAGACATTAAAATGGGAGGAATTGAAGAGCAAGAAAACTATAGTCCATTGTTGTCGGAGCTTATATTTGAGTCTGCATCCCTTTGTCCCTTGGAGCACTTTGTGTTCTTCCCAAGCTTGCCTTTGCTTGTGAGCTTGCTATCGAGAGATGGAGGATTGAAGTGGTGGAGGCCCAGGTGGATGAATCAGTTTCTCCTGTTCGCAGACGTGCCAACAGAGGTTGTCACCATTCTAATCTCTGATTTATATTAATAGAAATATATTTTCCTGTCCAATAATGTGTATTTAAATGAATATTGAATCCATGGATGCTTTTAAATTCTTATATGTTATTGATTATATATGCTAGAGTAGGTCTAACACTATTATATAGCATGCTTGTCTTGTTTGCTGAATGTTGAGAGAGCAAATTGCTAATACAAGCGAGATTGGAAAATCTCAACGGGGATCTACATCAACCATCCGGAATAAGGTACGTTTAGAGATCCTTTAGTGTTAGAAGTTTTATTTCTCTTGCATATGGGAAAGGATTGATTTCTGCGGTTACTCTGTCTGTTGTGGTACCCCAAGCCATAGGAAGGTTTCTCCATAACAGGAACAACTTTTCCAATTATATTCCAAAAATGGTGCCAGGTTCTTATTTTATGTTTTAAATTCACATTACAATGTTTTCTTCTAGATCTGAATGAAAAATGTAAAACCTAGTATGCATAGTTTAGTCTAGATTCAGTTGTCAATGCCTATTTAGTCATGTTGATTATAAATGTTAAATGGTAATTAAGGAAGTGTTAGATCAAGCATCCATACTTCAAGTAGGATTTTTGTTACTAGTTTATATGCTACAAGACAAAACTCGTACTTAATAGATGTTAAGAAATTATTATTTATGTGACAGATTTAGTGTTCATAGATTTCTATCCTATTTCAAACTTTTAATTATCGATATTATAAATATACAGACATAGTACATAACTTAGTTCTTACATATCAAGATTTATGTTAGTCCTAAGAGATCCCTTATGAATAGAGTAGACCTGTTACAAATAATCCATATGAATAAATCCTACATTACGATTATAATGCAGTATTTATCCAATCTGTATGGATCCAAATTAGTTATTCATTTAATTAACAAACATAATAAAAATATAGATCCTAGAAACCATATTTATTCAGATCGAGGATCCAAAGTAGAAAAACATCTATGATTTAAACACATATAAATTATCAACTAATCCCTTACATATCCTTAATCTAAGAATAACCTTCAACTACAATGGCAGAGGACAAACAACTGTTAGCTAGCAGAACGTATCGCTAAGATCTAATAATCTATTGAAATCCTTCACGGATCTAGTAGTTTATAAATTTAAAGTATTTCAGTAAATACATAAACTAAAATCACAATCAGTTACAACTATTGAGTTTCATTTACAGTATACAAACTAACAAACAGTTGTATATCCACGAAGTGAATAGAGTTTAGATACAATCCAATCAATATAAAATACAATCCTAAGCATTTACTCTAGTTGTTACAGTTGTGTTTACCACATCAAAAACTAAGTCATCAAACAAATCTTTGTTTCCTCCAAGGACCAGCATTAAATCCATCGTTGATGGTAGTCGAGCCTTAAACCAAAGTTTCTATCTACTACACAAGTAATCGTAGACCCTATGGGTTTCTTTAACATTTCAACAAATTCTAATTAAAGTAAAGAAATGGTCGTAAGTCCGTCTAATGGCTACCATTAATTATGCATAGGACAAACACTTAATACAGTATGCAATAATCTTCACTATTTTTACAAACGAAGGAAACATTATAACATTTAAAATAACCACTGTGTTCATGGTCGTAAGACCATTGATTATGGAAGACATTGAATTTAAAATAAACAGTATACAAGCTTAAACACAAAACAAATCACATATTGGAATCACACAGTCCAGAAGACCAAGCATCACTAATTATTATTCAAATCACATAACAAGAAGTGGTTGTAATACCATCTTGGATGGATTCCACGCTCTTTAAAAACCGGTGATAAAAATAGTAAGAGATTTGGAATAAGTCCATTAAAGATGGAACCCCAAACCCTATCGAGAAATATTACAGAGAATCTAAGCACATTGCTGAAGCAATGGATACAAAGCGATGGAGGGTAAACCCTAAGGTTTTTACAAACATGTGTAATCAAAATTTGAGAACTTATCTTAAAAAATGGTTGTGGCTACTACTCTTGACCCCACACTCAGATTCACTTGCAACCAACGTGTTATGGTTTGATCAGTATGCCTCAACCAAAACTGTAGACAAAATCAGAATTTTTAATGAAGGGTTTGAACAAGGCTTACCTGGGAGTTTAAAAATGCAGGACTGGGAGGCAATGACCTTGTCGTCTCCCTATCCAACACCTTCAACCTGTACATTTCATTTTATAGTCAGAAACAAAAATGAAATAAACAAAAAAATTGAGGAATTTTTGGTTTAAAACCTTACCTTGGCATTTTGGATAGACGTCTAGGGGTCGGCTCCTATGGAGTACCCTTATCCCTCCTCTGCTTGCAAACACAAACAAAAACTTTGTTAGTACCATAAATACTATTCATTTACCAAGTAAAATGCAAATAGCAAGTTTACGAAATGTCTCTTACCCGTGAAGAAAGACTTTATGGTCGGTGTATGGACATGCGTTTTTGAAGAAAAAGCTTTGTAATGCATATCGATGGAGAAATATTGGACACCCAAGAACACCTCAAAAAGGTTAAAACACCACATAAATTAACCCTGTGTTAAACCAAAAACCCTTATGCCTTAACCTTTTCCAATGGGAAGAGCATCGGCTCTCGTCGGCTTCACAAAACCAAAAAACTTGTAACATTTCCACTAGGAATAGAGAAAATATCGACTCTCACTTTCCCCACAGGAAAACAAACCAAATGGAAGGTTCAGACAAGTTCCCCCACATTAAACCACTACCTAAACACTTACTGCGATAATGGACACATGGAGGGTGGAGATGTTGTTTAGAAGTTGTGTGGAGGGCCTGGTTGCACTGTTAACTCGTATCCAGGACATTCCATTTATTACCAAATTCAACCAAGTATAGGAAGAAATAACTTACAGCTAAAACCATCATGAGGCTTAATCATTGGTCATATTTTTCATCAAAATCTAGACCATGCTGTATAACCCAACTTTAAACCTTATAACATATCATATGAACCATGGCATAAATCACATATAATGCCAAATATTTTACTCAACCCAAGAACCATTACATCATGGATAGTGGGGTAGGGAATGCCATAAACAAAAACTTTATATATTTCCAAACAAAACATTGTTTTAAACCTAGAAAATTTGTATTATTTATAACGAAGGTTTACCATATGTTTTTACAAACCCCAATCCATTGCTCTTAAGGGGAGAGTCACCACACACCATAGCTTAGGCTACATTAAGGCCTAAGGCCTTTGAATTATATTTAACCAGCTTATTACATAAGGGTTGGGTCCAAGACTATAGATAGTATCCCAAGCCCTACGACAAGTAAGCCCCCCATAAAAGTAATCAAAATAAAAACAAGTAAATGAAGAACATCACCTGTATCGGCATGGCTAAAAGTTTAGAAAGGGGCTATCCATTGCCTCAACCAACAAAACCTATCATAACAAACAAGATAATTATATTCATACCTTGCACATGAGTAATCTGCTAGTAATGACGGTAAAAACTGTGCATGTAAAAAAAATCATTTTATGATTTTGAGGTGTGTTACATAATGGTATTAGAGAACGGTTACAACACTAGGCCTGAATCGGCTCAACCCTTAAATTGATAAAGAAACTAAATAAACTAATTTTACTTTAGCTTTTTGGGTTTAAATTCTCTTACAAACAGAAAGAGAAGGATAACTATATTTTGCAAGAAAACATCACAGAAGCAGAGATGCCTGCAGAAGAAGAACGTCACCCAAAAAATCCTTTAAATAATGATGAGGGAAATTTAAGGGATGGGGAAATATGGGTAGACTTAAATGACAGTCAAGATAATAAATTTGAAATGTGAAGAACGATGAAAGAACTTAGATCAGAGCTAAGAAAGGTTAAAGAAGATAATGAACGAATCCTAAAAGATCTAGAAGAATTAAATACTATTCTATTAGCTAAGATACATAATGATGACAAAGAAAAGAATAAGGAATCTAAACATGACCTACCAAAACCTGCACCTTACAAACGTAAGGGAAGAAAACTGGAATTTTCCAATCATAAACCTGAAACTTCCAGTGAAGAATAAGTCGATCATCACTCATGAAAACAACAAGATTCAAGTGAAAGTAGTGATGATAACAAAAATAAAAATAAATAAATACCCTATGAGGAAATATCTCGGGATTTTAAGGAGATTAAACCACCAATATCTAATGGGAAAATTGAGAAAGGAGAAGAAGCGGAAGCCTGGTTGTCAGGAATGTAAAAGTATTTCCAAATATACAATTATTCTCACGAACTAAAAGATAAAATGGACATCTATAATTTCACTGGAAAGGAAAATATATGGTGGTAGGATATAAATATGGTCAAGGGAATAAAGGAAAGATATGTAACTTGGAAAACGTTTAAAAATGTTTTTAAAAGAAAATACTTGTCAGAACAGTACTACGAAGAGAGGGTCAAAGAATTTTATGAGTTAAGACTAGGAGCCATGACTATGAAAGACATTTGTAGTCCATTTTTTAGCCTACTTCGTTATGTACCTTAAATAATTACACGGGGGCGTCACCTAGGGACCAATACGATATCATGTTCGTTCATATTGGGGGGTTAAAAATGAAAAAATTCCAAACCAATATATTGGTGGTATATTAAGGGTAAAAAGGGTTTATTTATTTATTATATAAATATCCAATTTGATGGGGCATATTTTATTGCAAAGGGTTTCCGCCTTCTACCATAACCCTTCCATAAGCCTGCTACCTACCTGATGCTGCATCGTTTTTTGTCCTAGATTTGGAGGGTGGTTTCTCTAATGCCCATGTCTTTTGTTTCATTCATTCCTGCATCTTCCATTTCCTTTTGTCTTAGAAATGGGCATGGAAATGGTGAAGAGGCTTCCATTTTCGGTGGAAACTTGGAAAGATTTCTCTTTTTCTAAGAATAGATACCATTTCTTAACACACTCCCACAAGTATCACACCGGGGGAATCGCAGCGCATGCCTCCTACCTTGTCTACTGCACCTCTGTCACTAAACAGATCATACACCATCACTACCCCACAGTGGGTGCTAATTTGTTCCTAAGATGTTTTCTTTGGCTGATATATATTGGGTTATGGAATTTATACTGCCTAACATAGATTGCATTTCTTTGTCTCATAGCTGGACGAGAGTATATTTGTCGAATTGGAAATAGGAGAGTCATTGCTAATTGGTTCCCTAGATGAACCCTTCATCGTCATTGCATTTGATGCCGACCATTTCCCAAGTAAATATTAAGGGTTTAAATCCTAGTCATTTGATCTAAATAAGCATTTAGAATTTTGTTGTGTATCGCATATTTTGGATTTGGTTGTAGGATCTGCACCTAGGGTATGTTTATTCAATTACATGGATTCCCTATACAAATTCTTGAATTCATTGTATGCCAATTCAAGTGTGATATGGAATACTTGGTTATATATTATGGATAAGACTTATAGAAGATGGGATTATCCAAATTTTATGTTATTTTGGTAACCACATTCTCACCATAGCTTTGAAGGTCTCCATCTTCACATGGTAATTTGGGCAGAAATTCCTTTCACTCTCACCCAAAGAACCCCTGTTTCTTTGTGGTGCATGAGTAATAGGAGAATGGTTCAGTTGGAAGGCCAAGCATCCCAACTCTTCACCTTCCTCAAGCATAGCATTGGTTTCTCCTCTTCTATCTTTTCTCAGTAAGAACTTGAGGAATAGTTTCTCATGTTTGAATTTTCAATTCTCCTTCTTTTCATCTTCGACATCTCTCATACTTACATTAAGAGTACGATGTTACTGTAGGTGTGGACGTTGGTTGAAATGGTATGGGGATTTTCTTGCCATCTATTGGAATATACATGAATACTGAGAGGGCATAAATTAGTATTTGACAAATTTTAACAATCATCACATAATCAATCATATCAACCAAGATCAACACCAAGGCACAATATACAAATATTTATTTTACGTGGAAACCCAATAAAGGAGAAAGAAAAGGTTTTTCTTATATTAAACAAGAACTACATTCTTTACAGGTTTCGACTATGAGGGACACCAATCACTATAGTAAGTATCCACTTGCACCTTTTTAGCAGGGAACTAATTCATCCTTTAACCAAGGGAATAAAGGCTTTTAGCCTTGAACCTTTTTTCTTCACCGGGAGCTTTCACCTTTTTCCTCTAATATTTAGACAAACGAGTCCACCAAGTGATTGATTTTATTTATGGCCCTTATTAAAGTGGTGGGGCCATCCACCAAATGGATGGAGAGACATGTTTTTATGTCAGCAACAAAATCCCAAGCTTATGGCATTGTTGATGTCGTAGTGGAAGGTTGACCTTGTAGCAAAAGATCATCTTTGCAATTTATTTTTCAAATGAATTGTAAAGGAATCAACTTGTTGAGCTATTGAGGACACCAATCCTCTTTGTAGTGCTAACCACTTACATTACTCAATATGACAAGGCATCAACTTGTTGAGCTAATGAGGACACCAATCCTCTTTACAGTGCTAACCACTTACATTGCTCAATTTGATAGGCACCCACATGTTAACATGGTAAGGACATCAATCCTCACTATAAGCACATAGTCACAGTTTGCAAGCACCAACGTGTTAAGAAGATGAGGACACCAATCCTCTTCCTTTCTCCACCCAGCCACCTTTAAGACAATTTTATATGCAATTCCAACCGAGATATGTATCTTTTCTTCTCTTTTGCTTACACAATCATATTACCTACAGATTTGAACTCAAATCTGCCTTCACATGTCTGGTGATCAAAATATCATGTTCAATATGTGTCAATACTTGATCAGTCACAAAACTTCATGCACCTGAAGTCTCCTCTTTAGAGCCTCATATACATACTATAAATATGCAACTAAAACACAAGCCTCGTTCCTTTTTACACCCAGTCCTTAAACCTTCTTACTGTAATGTCCCCTTTTTGGAATTTTTTTAAAATGCCCAATTTTCCAATTTTTTTCTCAATTTTGGCTCTTGACTAGTTTTGATGTCTAGACCTCCAAATTGACCCAAATGCTAAAACATTTTATCTTAAGGTACATGACTGATAATATAACTTAAATATCATGGTCATGTATATTTTATGACCTCCCAAATACATCTACAAACTTGTTTAATGTTCTGTTCAAAGTAGGAGTCTTTACTAGCAAATTGGGGCTCCAATTCCCCTCGGGTAATGGCCGGAAATGGCTTCACAAATTATCCCAAAGTCACTTGAATTTATTAACAGAGGCTGGGTATGTGTAAGGTACCTTTGCAAATTCTCATTTTATACAGGCTGTTATGACTCTTTCCAAAACAACTCTCAAGTCACAATTTCGACCCTTGGGGAAAATGCACCAAATCTTCTCCCAATGCAATAAAAATGAGTAAAATGAATTTCAATGCTTAAGTAATGAACAAGAGAATTTAAATACACATTAATTACAGTCCATAAATCATACATTTATCAGAGATACATTCCTCCATTCGAAATAATAATCATTACCATGGCATATATCAAAATAGAGTGGAAATGGTCATTGTTTGCTCATTAAAAGTCATTTTGACATACAAATCTTGGGAATTTCGACTTGAAACTTTTTGAGAATGAATAAAATAAAATATTTAACTGATTCCAATCATAAATTGACAATGAAAGGCTCTCCCAATTTGAAATCATCGGCATTACAATGGTTCACAACAAGATAGTGGGGAAATGACACTATTTCTTCATTGTTCAACATTTTTACATGAATTATTTTGGGTATTTCAACCTGAGAGTATTATGAACTTAAAATAAATAGGATATACATCATAACATAAGATAATGGGCATTATAATCTTCCCCAAAGAGATCAATAGCTCACCCAAAGTGCAATCCCTCCATTGGCATGAATATGGTGTGAAAACTGGAAATAGTTGAGAGAGAGTGTTGCAATAGAAGAATCCACATGATTTCCTATAGATTAAACCTGAAAATAAGACTCCATTAAATCTCTGTGAAATACTTGAGTGGCCTCTCCAAACACCAACTAGGATGGGAATCTCTCACCCTCGAAATTGGCCAAGGCATGAACTAGTCATCCACTAGCTCTCTTTCTTCACAATAGAAAATTTCACAAATGATCAAAAAAGGTTCTTCTCATGGATGATCCCTGTATTTTATAAAAATTATTGGTATTCTAAGGTTCCAAATCCATCCATATACCAAAGCCAAGTCGAATTGGTGTGGTTGCTCATGCTATGCCATTTGGCCTCTCTCTTCACCTTCCCTCTTCTCCCAAATTTGAGTAGGAGCCTCTTGGCCTTCTCCAACTCCCAAATTCGACCTCCAAGAAGATCTATTCAAGCTTGAAATTTTATTATGTCACTATTTTAGCCTTCATATCTGAATTGTTTCATAACTATCATAGAATATCCATCATCGGTGTCATAGATGTCATAAATGTAAGGGGAATCTAGCAAAGTGTCCATGAAACTCCCATTTGGCTCTTCCTCTCCCATGTAAGTTACAATTCATCCCAAATTAGACCTATGAAGTATATGGACAAGTATAGTAACCTCATAATCCATCCCAAAACATTAGTCTTCCCATAGATTCGAAATTACAAGAGGAGGATGCCATTTAACACTTGAATTCTAGCTTGAGTGGGCCCCACAGTCTCCATGTGTCTCCATTCTCCATAGCCATTTCATTTTTCACTTGAATTCATTTAATTAACTACATTAAATAAATATTTATTCATTCTAATTTATAAACATCATTTATTAGCTCCCTTATGAACTTCCCAATGTTTCCACCCAACCTAGGGAACTAGTAGGATTGATGGAATTTTCCCGCTATGCAATTATTTGAATGGGGACATTACAATCCTCCCCACCAAATATTGCTTGTCCTCAAGAAATTTCAGATTTCCATGCTGCAAAATATTCTCCTCTTCCCATGTGGCATCTTCACTTGGTAGATCCTTCCATTGCATCAAGTATTCTTTGATTGTTCTGCTCCTCAATCTTCTTTCCCTTGTCTTCAAAACTTTTTCTGGAATAAGTGTGAGCTATCCTTCATCATCCAAAGGAGGGAGTGTATCTGAGATGACAATTTTCTGACCAATAGCTTTCTTGAGACAAGAAACATGAAATACATTATGAATTTTACTCCCTTCCGGAAGTTCCAACTCATATGATACTTCTCCAATTTTTCGGATTACCTTGTAGGGCCCATAGTATCTTGGCTTTATCTTTTCTAGTCCATTTATTTTGAGAGATGTTTGTTTCTATGGCTGAAACCTCAAATACACTAAATCATCAACCTGAAATGTATTTTCCTCTCTATGTTTATCGGCATATTTTTTTTGCTGATTTTGGGCAACCTGCAAATTGCCTTTTAAAAGCTTTAAAATTTCTTTACCAACACTAATGAAGAAGCATAAGGGCTAGAGCTTGGTCTAATGAGTCCCAACTCTAAGAGTTCTTGAATGGTATTCTCAATATCATCTCTGAACTTCTTGGGATGTCTATAAGGTGGTATATGAATGGATGAAGTACCCTCCTCCAAAACAATGTTATGCTCAACCCCCATATCAGGTGGTCTACCATGTGGAAGATCTCTGAAAACTTTTTCATATTTGTGCAAAAGTGTCTCTATCTCCTTTGGGTTTTTAAAAACTCTGATTTTTAGCTTGGGAGAGGTGATATAAAATTCAGCAGCCCATTAAATATCACCATGCCTCAATATAGATCTCATATTATTGCAATTTACTACCTGTTTTGGGTAAGTGTGTTGCCCTCTCACAACCCTTAGTACCCTTGTTGAATCTTGAAATTTCATTTCAGGAATTTGATAATTTACTGAATTCTCTCCTATATAATACAGCCATTGCACTCCCAATACTACATTAGTATCAACAACATCAACCACATAAAAACTATCAACAAAAATATAGTTACCTATGGTGACTTGCAACTTTGGAACCCATGTTTTGCATTGCATGGTGTTGTGACCTGGAATGACAACTGTGAATCCATGGAATGGTTAATTTGGTATCCTTATTTTATCCACCATATATTCATCAATGAAATTATGTGTAGCTCCTCTATATACCAAAACCGAATCTCTTCGTCCCAAAACCACACCCTTGCATCGAATTGTGTGATAGCGAGAAACTGCTGAAAGTACTGCCATTCTTGCTTTGTCCGATGAAGGCTGATTTTATTCTTGTCTTTCTTCTTCAGCTGCTGTCTCATATGCCTCTTATTGATCTGAAGTGTTCAGCTCTTCATCCATACCCCCTTCATACTCATCATTATCAAAAAATACTTCTATGTATTGAGCCTTTCCTTTAGCACATTTATGCCTCGGTGCCCATGGTTGGAAGCATGTGAAGCACAATTTTTTCCTTCGAAGTTCATCCCTATTTTGTCCTTCTTTATTATTATTTTCAAATGTATCCTTCTGCCAAAAATTCTTATTAGGTGCATCCTTTTTCCAAGTCTTTCTTTCAAATTTGAAGTTAGGCTTGGGAGGAAATCTTGTTCTAGGAAGCACATTTTGAAGATCTCTAGTCAAGCTCATTGCATCATTTAAGTTAGTAAGATTGTGGGATTTGACCAAACCTTTTAAGGGCTCTACCAAAAATTCAATGAAAAGAAATACTAACCTTCCCATAGATAAATAAGCCACCTTAACTGACATTCTTTGGAATTCCAACATATATTCAATAGGAGTCCCTACCTGCTTCAATTGTGCTAGTTCTTTGAAAGACAATTCTTTCTCAAGCCTTTCTAATACCTTTTCAATAAATTCCCCATATGTTTTAACCTGATCATGACCCAATTTTTCAGTCCATGGAAACACCATTCATTGGCATCTCCATCCAAGTGCAAAATAGCCATTTTTAAAGCACCTTCTTCCACCATTGGATTCAGCTGAAAATACACATCTAATTTTTGCACCCAAGTGTTAGCAGAACTTTGAGATGAACCATCAAAAGTAGGAAGTGGCACATTACCTATGGCACAATTCAATTCTTTGTTTTGATGCAGAGACTTATTTTCTTCCTTCTTTTTGAGTTTGTTTTCCATGGTGAAGTACTGCTCAAATGTTATACTCCTCCTACACTCTTCATCCAATTTAGCCCATTCTTTTGTTAATGTATCAATTTCAAATTGAATGTTAGTCTCTTCTTTGGGAATAAGAAATTTAGGTGTAGTAGGCCTTGGTGTGCTCTGAAATTCATGGGGTCTATTATGGGGTCATGTTCTTGAGAAAATTTGCTCACCCATTGTCTTCTTTTCTTCTGAGTGTGAACTATTGCTATCTCCCATTAATCCCAATTTGCGTTCAAATTGGCTAACCAACAATTCGAATAATTTCATAAGCTTCTGGTTCATGTTCTTGGTAATTTCATCAAATATAGTTTGTATGAGTTTAATATATTCAATCTTTTCATGATCAGTGGGTCCCTTCCCCTTGCTAGTCATAGTTTCAGCAAAATGTACCTCTTCTTCTACTACTTCTTCTCCTCCAACAAAAACACCTTCAACTTCAGGATCTAAGGGTGGTGGTTTATTTATTTGACTCCTTGTTACTACCATAAGGTTCCAATACCATGCTTTGATACCACTTTTAATGTCCCCTTTTTTGGAATTTTTTTAAAATGCCCAATTTTCCAATTTTTTTCTCAATTTTGGCTCTTGACTAGTTTTGATGTCTAGACCTCCAAATTGACCCAAATGCTTCCAAATTTTCTCTGAAGGTACAGGAATGATAATATAACTTAAATATCATGTTAATTTATGTTTTTTGACTTCCCAATTACATCTACAAACTTTTTTAATGTTTTGTTCAAAGTAGGAGTCTTTACTAGCAAATTGGGGCTCCAATTCCCCCCTAGGTAATGGCCAAAAATGGCTTCACAAATGATCCCAAAGTCACTTGAATTTATTAAAAGATTCTGGGTATGTGTAAGGTACCTTTTAAAATTCTCATATGCATCATGGTTCATTTTATACAGGCTATTATGACTCTTTCCAAAACAACTCCCAAGTCACAATTTCGACCCTTGGGGAAAATGCACCAAATCTTCTCCTAATGCAATAAAAATGAGTAAAATGGCTTACAATGCTTAAGTACTGAACCTGAGAATTGAAATAAACATTAATTAAATTCCATCCATCATACATTTATCATATATAAATTCCTCCATTCGAAATAATAATCATTACCATGGCATATATCAAAATAGAGTGGAAATGGTCATTGTTTGCTCATTAAAAGTCATTTTGACATACAAATATTGGGAATTTCAACTTGAAACTTTATGATAATGAATAAAAGATAATATTGAACTTATTCCAATCATAAATTGACAATTAAATTCTCTCCCAATTCTAAATCATCAGCATTACAATGGTTCACAACAAGATAGTGGGGAAATGACACTATTTCTTCATTGTTCAACATTTTTACATGAATTCTTTTGGGTATTTAGACCTGTGAGTATTATGAAAATGAAATACAGAGGATATACATAATAAAATAAGATAATTGGAATTATAATCTTCCCCAAAGAGATCAATAGCTCACCCAAAGCGCATTCCCTCCATTGGCATGAATATGGTGTGAAAACTGGAAATAGTTGAGAGAGGGTGCTGCAATAGAAGAATCCACATGATTTCCTATAGATTACACCTGAAAATAAGACTCCATTAAATATCCATTAAATATCTGAGTGGCCTCTCCAAACACCAACTAGGATAGGAATCTCTCACCCTCGAAATTGGCTAAGGCATGAATTAGTCATCCACTAGCTCTCTTTCTTCACAATAGAAAATTTCACAAATGATCAAAAAATGTTCTTCTCATGGCTGATCCCTGTGTTTTATAAAAATTATTGGTATTCTAAGCTTCCCAATACATCCATAAACCAAATCCAAGCCGAATTGGTGTGGCTGCTCATGATATGCCACGTGGCCTCTCTCTTCACCTTCCCTCTTGTCCCAAATTTGAGTAGGAGCCTCTTGGCCTTCTCCAAATTCGAAATTCAACCTCCAATATGCTCTATTCAGGCCTGACATGTCAGTATGTCAGCCTTCATATCTGACTTGTGTCATAAATTTCATAGAATCTCCATCATTGGTGTCATAGATGTCATAAATATAAGGGGAATCTAGCCAAGTGTCTATGAAACTCCCATTTGGATCTTCCTCTCCCATGTAAGTTACAATTCATCCCAAATTCAACCTATGAATTATATGGACAAGTATATTAACCTCATAATCCATCCCAAAACATTAGGCTTCCCATAGATTCGAAATTACAAGAGGAGGATGCCATTTAACATTTGAATTCTAGCTTGAGTGGGCCCCATAGTCTCCATGTGTCTCCATTCTCCATAGCAATTTCATTTTTCACTTACATTCATTTAATTAAATCCATTAAATAAATATTTATTCCTTCTAATGTCTAAACACCATTTATTAGCTCCCTTATTAACTTCCCAATGTTTCCACCCAACCTAGGGAACTAATAGGATTGATGGAATTTTCCCGCTATGCAATTATTTGAATGGGGAAATTACACTTACATAGTCCTCAATATCCCAATCTATCCTATGGATGCCACACAGTCCTAACACTTTCAAAACATTCACACATCTGCACTTTCATTTTCAGTTCATTACACAAAATGAGCATATCAGCAATTTAATCTTTGGACAATGGATCCTCTGTCTTCCTGGAACTCCTCATCTACATACAAATTTTGAATGATATATTCATTTGGACATGCTAGACAACATATCTCTTATTCCTGTAGCTACAACATAGTCCTCAAAGCTCCTCTAGATTTTCACATAATATACAAGTTCTCTGGATCACTTCCTTTTATATGTTCACTCATGACTTCATGCTCTCAAGCCCTCCAAAAAAATAAAGTTATTTAATGCTCCTAGAGGCCCCAAAACAGAGTAATTTCATACTTAACACAGAGAGTCATTTCAGGCTCTCAAAACTTCTCAACACAAAGAATCGCTTCACTCTCTTTATTTGCTCATACCTTAATATCATCAAAGCTTTCATAGGCAGGGAATCATTTCATATGTTCAGTATCTTGACTGTCATTCCATGTGTCACACATCGCAATATTATAGAATTACTTCATTACTGTAATCAGATTGCTTGTTCTGCAGCCAGTTTGATCTTTCATCATACAAATCCTGTGTTGATTCAAGGATTGGTAGTAACATACCAACATCTCATAATATTTTATAGTATAGTTTAAAATGTGGAACCCTTTTGCAATTTGCTTCCATAATCTATCAAATCGTGTTCCATAATTATGCTACCTATATTATTTCCTGTGTATATACTATATGCAATTGACATAAATCGTACTCAGCACTTGATTCATAGATCACATTCCTGCAATTATAAAGAACAGAGATTTACTTGCAATTTTTTCATTTGCTATCTTCAATGCCTGCATTTAGAAACAAAGACAAGACACTAAACCTCCATCAAACCCAGAGGCACAACGGAATCACATTTCTTCATGCAACAAAACTCAAAGTGTTTTTCCCCTTTTCCTCAGCATGCCAATCCATGCATACATGCAATTTTAAACATCACACACAAGCCAATACCAATGCCATACTTTTAGCTAACATACCCAGAACCTCCAGCGAACCAGAATCACGATTTTAGAGCCTTTTCATTTTTCACTGACACATTCTTATTCAAATTTGTTCACAAATATATATGTATTTGTGTGGACCCAATCAATTCAATTAGTTGTGATCCAACCAATGTGTGAGTGTTCTTCAACTATTTAAACAATTTCAATTTCATTTGTTGTGCACTTTGTGGACCCATCCATGGACAATTGAGGCCATTTTGTGGGTAATATAGCACTAAACATATGCATAAACGTTAGCCATTTCGAAGGAGTCCAACTTGTTCATGGAAATTTTAACATTGTTAAATCATAATATTCATGTCCTATTTATATGTAATCCAATAGATGTTCATCTGAAGTTGGCCTTAAGCACACACAATTCGCATCCTCATTTTCAGCAAAAATGTCCAACCCAACTAATCCACAACCTACAGGTGATTTGATAATTGGGATGTGTGTTGACAACATTGGAGAATTAGTGGAACTCATGTAGCTTATTTCGGTAATATGTGTTTTGCAGTTCCGACAATAACTATGTTCCGGTAGTAAAATAGGTTCCTGTAGTGCCTGGTCTATTACCGGAATTCAAGTTCCTGTAATTATGGATTTTCTCTTGTACATATGGTCAACCATACTCCAAACACTTTGACATCAATGACATGTTGTTACTCCTATGTATTTTGATGCTTCTATTACTTTGACCTAAATGACAACAATACTTCAACACATGAGTAAATAGGAGAATGATAAGTTGGGGGATTAGTTGGAAGGCCAAGCATCCCTGACTCTTCACCTTCCTCAAGCACAACATTGGATTCTCCTCTTTTATGTTTTCTCAATAATCACTTGAGGAATAGTTTCTCTTATTTGATTTTTCAATTCACCTTCTTTTCATTGAAGCGAATAATTATTCGCTTACACAAATAATATTACCAAAAGACTTGGAATATTAAATAAGCCATAATAATATATAAATTGATGATAGAATAGATA
>LPNX010937198.1:1915649-2016343 GCA_001517045.1 Pseudotsuga menziesii | reverse complement strand
GCAACAACAAAGCAAAGGCTGAATGGCTGTTAATGTGGTCAACTGTTATACCCAATTTACAATTAATTTTTTTTTTTTTAAATTAACAGCCGTCGCTTAAGCAACGCTTATAAGTGTCGCTTATCCGACAGTTTACAATTAATTTTTTTTTAAAAATAACATACGTCGCTTATACGACGCTTCATCCGTCTCTCTGTCGTTTAAGCGATGCCTGTGGGTCTAAAAGTTTTTAAAAATTTATGTCATTGTCGCTTAATAAGTGTCGGATAACCGACGAGTTAAATTCAAGCGACGGTTAATTAAGTGTCGCTTAAGCGACGGTTGCTTAAGTGTCGCTTAACCGATGACAAGTTTCCGACGCTTCAAAAAAAACCAAAGTGTCGTACATGCGACAGGGAAGTGTCGAAAATCCGACATGATGGCCGTCGGATTTTTGGTCAAAATGTAGTAGTGTTCAAGCAATGTAAAATTGAGAATATGTCCACTCTTCTCTTTGAATTGGAGAAATGAAGCATTCCACCCGATGGTTTTAGATTCCACTTAGTGATAAAAGCGCACAAAAAGTTATGCAACATTGATGCAACTTTTCCATTATATCATGAAATGGAAATGAGAGAAACTTTGCCAATATCTTTAGTCACACCAACCTTAATAATGGATTTTGACATTGCAATAAAGGTAGGTTGTAAGAAGCAATCAAACTTATAGAATAAATGCTAAAGATGCATTTATTTATTGGCTATGCTGCATGAAAATAACGCCATTCCCCATATTTATTACGAGGCTTGTGGAAATGTTATCTATGGACACTGACTTTGGCGACTTGTAATTGAAGAAGATAGATATGATTTGAACAACACATTGGAAAGAGGAAATGAATTTGTCCTCAAATAAGCATGCATTCCTAGGAAGCCACATGTTGAGGCTACCACCAGGGAAATGTATTTAAATTCTTTTAGTTATAGCTTCATTTGCTAGGTTTTGAAACATCCTGGTATTGTCTCCCCTTTCCAAACTCCTTTAACCCCTATCATATTGTCCATCTCATCTCATACCTATCACTGAATAATCACAACAGATTAACCAAATAGATTATTGTTAATCCTTGGAATTCTTAATTTTAGTCATTAATTTTAGGTCAGTTAATTTATACAATCCATTTAAGGATCTTAAAACAAAAAAGAAATATCTTGCAAATATTTTATAGTGGATTTATTATTGGTTTGAATTGTTATATGTTTAGTTTCAATTTGAGAGTTTAATTCTACAAGTTGTTCATAATTGCTATTTCCAACAGAGTTTTCTCTAGTAGTTAAAACTAGAATAGCTCATTAACATGGAAAACGGATACACACATCCTTCTGCATGGATTCATGTGGAACAATTCTCGAATTTTATTTTTCCTTTGTATCAACGATCGTAATAAATTGTTGGAGTTAAAGAGAAAGTTGGAATTCAGAGAATTGATGTACAACATAACAAGTATGGGTTGTGATATGATATAATTTACTATCCCTTAATAGCTAATAAAGGTAAAACTCTACAAGGTGTAATAAAAGATGGCAAATCCATACTATCAACAAAACCCAAGCTTTAATTTATGAAGGTAAAATAAGAGAAACTCCCATACATGAAAAGCATTATATCTTATGCATGGATTAACTGAAAGTAGTTGGCAGTTTATTGGGCACTGATAAGAGACCCTCGGTATCCCACGCAACGAAGAAATAAACATTTAAAGGAAGCTTAAATGTTGTATAAATGGAATTGAAAAGTGCTAAAGGTGGGTATTGATTGAACAACATTATGAAGGTGCGTAAATGTAGGTTCTAGTAGTAAAAGAAAGAGGGGATTCACAATCATTGCTTACCTTTGATATCTCTTACAATCCTTCCACTTTCATTCCTCTTACATGCTCTCAATGCTTTCAATTAAGGCCCTAACCAATTCTTTCAATTTACACTTAAGGATCAAGAGAATAGACCACCTAATTTCTAAACAAATGGGATGTGAACATGTATCCATACTTGTAATTCAAAATCGTGCATGTATCATTGTATTTTTGGCATGGAAACCATGAGGTCATATGCAAGAATGAGTATCATCAAATTTGTCTACACAGAGAGAATTGGGTCCTGACGCATACCATAGATTTTGCACTGTTGTTGAATTTCCCTTGACACGATAATCCAGCTGGAGGAAATATGATTCCAAGAGTAGACTCTTGAATTTCCATTGCTACTCAGGGTAAGTCTCCTAATATGTCCTTCTCAGAGATCAGATGACATGAAAGTAATCCCATCACTTATGATGATAGCATCAGTTGTGTTCATGCCTGCATTGGAAATAAACAGTTCACCTCCACCACCACTAACCGCATATTGTTGCATTGGAAATAATCAATTCGCCTATCACCCATATGCTCATGAAAATAACATTTTTAAGGTCTTGTAACACACAACCACTTATGTGTGACCAATGCTTATTGCTTATAGTGCTAATTACACTTGTTTATCTAAGCATGACCATTGCTTTATGTATGGTACACCATGCATCTTATATCAAAATCTAATGCTCATGGTATCTTAAAAAAATCACATCCAATTATCCATGTCATATTAGCTCTCTTTTATATTGGCATTCCAACCATTTCAAGTGATCAAAATGAGCTATCAATGATAATTTTAGACATATAATATAAATGCACTAAGTAACTCATTTCTAGGAATGATATGATTTGATTTGATTGTTTGGTGTTTATAAGGCTAAGCTTGTAACCAGCTCATTAATTACATTTGATCACTATTTCTTATATATATGTATATATGTATGTATGTATGTATAGTGTAATTGATTTTGTTGAACCGAAGAGGTGAATTCTCGAACCCAGTAGGGGAGAGATGTGTAACTCCTTCCATGCTCATCCTAGAATTAACACGTGTCCTTTATAAAAAATAATAAAATATTATTAAAAATAACATATATTATTAAATTAGATTTAAATTATTTAGAACTGTATATATATAAAACAACATAAATTAGATAAATTAAAATCATAAACATTGGATTACACATTTCCACTCTGAAAGAGGGTTTGCATGTTGACATATTTGATCCCTCATGATGATTGTAGATCTGCTTTAGATGGATCTATGCTAGTTTCTGATTTAAATATATCACAATTTGCATTTCAAGAAGAAATAAATTACCTTCCATATGTGTAGTATGACCCTTGGAATGATTCTATGTTAATAAATGTTGATAATTTTATCTTGGCCAACCTCAAAAATCCAAAACTAGGGAATTGTCTTAGACTCAAGGTCCAAGAAATACATAACAGACGTGGTAAAAACTTCTAACTAGGGTATACATTACCTATAAAAACTCATAATATAATAGAAAATAGATATATAAACATCACAGCTTCATTAAAAACAAATGCAAAGAACATGTAAGGATTTGATTACTAGCTTAAAAACGCTATAACTAATGTTCTTTTAGAAATATCACTACTTTCATGTTTAGCTACTTCTAAAAGAGATTTACCCGATAAAATTTATATTTTAATCAAGGCTATCCAAGAAAATAGTTGAGAATTAACAATTTTCCACTCAAGTATGGGTATGTAATGCAATTAAAGAAAATTTAAAAGGCTAATTTCTTCATTGGGCTATTTTCCATGTTAATAATAAGGTCATATTTTTGTGAACAACCTCATTTGACATAAGGAGCAAAGTATGTTAAGACTTAAAATATATTTCCATGAATTGGAACTCACAATCAATGTGAGATAAGATTCTTTAAAGTCATAATAATTATTCCAAGATGTCAAATATGTGATACTTAAATGCTTATATCTTATCTTAATATTCATTAAAATCTCAACAACAATAAGTTTTTTTTATTGTTAGTCTCTCCTTTAACTTCATTATAAAACCTTTTGAAACACTATGTTCACTATTCAAGAAAAATGATACTGCATGGAAAGTAGATGCATATAATACTTTTAACAAATTATATAATTATAATCAAATATGTTAGCCAAATATAGACTAACTTAAATTTGTATTATCTATCTAAATTTTTTTTATAGAAGAGAAGGAGACTTATATACATAACTAATATAAAAACTGTTATATAAAAATGTAAGAAGATAAATACCAAATTTAAACATTAAAAAGAATAATATTTACTTCAAAATTATAATTTAAAAAGAATTATCTTAACAATAATCAAAATTAAGTTTTTACAGGGCTTTCGATTGAAGGTCTGAAAAACTCACTTCAAGATCATTTTTTAACTTCAAGCTCTTAGTGGATGCTGGCTGGGTTGAGACTTGTTCCTTGTTGGCTTGTGTATGCCTCTTGGCGTTTGCATGAGCGTATAGGTTCTGGTTACTCTTATGTTGGTTATTGGATCCAATAATTGAAGCTCATGGAGGGTGATTTAGAGCTTAGCAATCCATGAAGTCTTCTGCATTGCTTTGGGAGGTTGTTTGTTCTGGATTTCTCAATTATGGGCGAAGGATTTCTTGAGACCTAAGAATTCTTCCTCGTTTGGCTGGAGTTTTAGATAAGACTTCTGCATTGCTGCTTGTTCGTGGTTCTGTGGTTTTTGCTGTGGAAGATTTCTTTGGCTAAGATCTGTCCTCACCATTGGTGGATGGATTTCCCGTTGTGGTGTTGCCAGAGGATTCTCAGCTTTTTGGTCTAGAGTTCGGTTGTAAAAGGAGAGTTGGTCTGAGTTTCTTTGGGAGCTTTGCAGTTTCTGTAAGTTTCCTGGATTTCTAGTCTAAATGGATCCTAAAGGGGTTCCTCTGCTCTCTCTACCTCTTGATCTAGAATCTTTCAAAAGGCTGATTGCTTCCAGTGGTAAGAGAAATGGGGGGGCATCTAGTAAGTTTGTAAAGAAGGTAGACATTTCTTCGGTTGAGCTACCTGCTGAAAGGATTTGTCAATCTATGTTAAACCTTGCTGAGCGGGGGCTCATTAGTCAATTCACTGGCCTATGGCCCTCCCCCAAGGCAATCAAAGGATGGGTGCAGAGGAATTGGAAGCCTCTTTTCTCAGAGGATATTCGCAGTCACTTTGTCGGACGAGGTTTCTTCGTGTTTGTCTTTGAATCAGCTGATGATAGAGATTTGATCTTCCGGAATGGCCCTTACTTCATGGGTCCTCAAGGTATTTATTTGAATAAATGGACTCTCGATTTGGACCCTTCCCAGGACGTTCCGTCTGCAGTTCCGGTATGGGTAAGATTACCCTTCCTTCCTCTGCGTTGCTAGAACACTTAATCTTTGGTTATAATTGGGAATAAGCTCTGCAAATACATAGATCGGGCTGAAAGGAAAGATCAATTTTCCTGTGCTAGGATTTGTGTAGAAGTGGATCTGAAGATTGGTCTACCCAAAGCAATTCAGTTAACTGTAGCAGACTAATCTTACACACAGGAGCTAGACTATGAGCAAATTCCGTTTAAGTGTAGATTTTGTCACGGCTATGGCCATTTTGCTAGAAATTGCAAAAAAAAATCTGAAGAGGAAAATGTTAAAGAGAAAGAAGACCAATGGACTCAAGTCCAAAAAAAAGGAAAATCAGGGCAGGGATTTAAAAAGAAAGGAAAATCAGTAACTGGTGAATTTGTGGCTGGGACAGCTTCCTGGGCTGGTGATATCCTTAAAGGTGATCACAACTCTTTTGCTGTCCTAAATTCCTCGGAAACTATCCTTGAAGAAGGCGAATTGAGTAATGTGGAAGTGATTGAGCCTGTTTTAGAAGACATATATGTTCTTAAGGATTTATCTGGTCCTTCCTTTGTTTCTCTTCCCCCTGAAGGTGGCTCCCTTCCCTCTTCTCCTATCAATTCTTTCTCTCCTCCTTCATATGCTGAAATTGCACGGAAGAAAAATGAGGTTAGTGCTGACTCTTCAGAAGATTATTCCTTTGAGCAAAAAAAAACATTTGGTAGGAAGTCTAAAAAGGAGATAAGGGAAGAAGAGGCTGAAAGGCTCAAGACTCAAGGTAGCCAGGAAACTATTGAAATGTCTTATGGGAGAAATAAGAGAAACAAGCCTCCTAAGGGATTAATTACTCCCTCTTCTTTGGGCAAGTAATGCTTTTAACTTCTTGGAATTGTAGGGGACTGGGGCATTCTAGTAAAGCTGAAGCTATTAAAAATTTAATAAAATTGGCTCCTCCTGATCTCTTATTACTCCAAGAGACTAAAATAGAGGAGGATGTTCTTCTTCTCATCAGCAAAAACAAGTGGAATATGAATTCTGGTAAGGTGGTCAGTGCTAGAGGTTCCTGTGGGGGGCTTGCCACTTTATGGGGCAAAGATAAATTTCAGCTTTTAAATGAGTATGTAACTCAGCATTGGATCTTTACAGAGCTTGTTCATTTCAACAGTAAGTTAACTATTGCCCTATTCAACCTTTACGTTCCTGTTAATTACGGGGAAAAAAAAGATTGCTGGCAGTCGATTTTTTATTTTCTTGTGCTCCATTCACCAGCAAACATTATTATCGTTGGTGATCTAAATTTGACTTTAGCTCCGTGTGAGAAGAAAGGGGGAGTGCATGGGAAATATTTCATGCATGATGTTGTGGAAAATATGATACACAATTGGGACTTGGTTGATATTAAGCCTAAGGTTGGCCGGTTCATGCAGTCAAACCAACGAGTTGGGGCAGCGAGTATTTTTTCCAGATTAGACAGGTTCTTAGTGCAGGGTCCCTTGTTGGACAGCAAATGGATGATTTCATCTAAAATCCTTCCCAAGCTAGCGTCAGATCACCATCCGATTTCCTTGCAATTTGAAA
Source organism: Pseudotsuga menziesii (assembly GCA_001517045.1). Classification (NCBI taxonomy): domain Eukaryota; kingdom Viridiplantae; phylum Streptophyta; class Pinopsida; order Pinales; family Pinaceae; genus Pseudotsuga; species Pseudotsuga menziesii. Next base: position 2,009,523 of record LPNX010937198.1, on the reverse strand, counting down.
TTGAAGATGAGCTCGGGCCAATTCCTTTTAGGTTCTGCCCTTTATGGATAGAACGTGAAGGGTTTATGGATATGATCTCTCAGGCGTGGTCCAATTTTGTGGATGGATCTCCCACTTATGTCTGGGAACAAAAAATGAAAGAGACTAAATGTACTTTGAAGAATTGGATTAAACTGCCCCTTCTAACTCCAATGAGTGTCAGGAAGGATAGAGTTGCAGAGATCTCAATTTTGCAAGTTGAATTGGGAAATAAAGAAGTTAACTCCTCTCATATTTCTCTCCACCATATCACCCAGCTTAAAACTAATATATCCTTCAGGCAGGAGGAAAAGTATCTCATATTGAAGTCAAGAAGTCTTTGGCTGAAGGCTGGGGACAAGAACAACTCTTTTTTTCATCGTCAATGTAAGGCCAGGCTTTCCAGAAATCACATCTCACAAATCATTGACGATGAAGGGGTGACTATTAAAGGACAAGACCTTCTAAAGCAATCAGCTAGTAAGCATTTTCAAAAGTTATTTAAAGATGATGGTTGTTCATATGATGATGTGTCTTCTGACTTTCTGCTCAATGTTCCTTCTTTGGTCAGTATTGAGGATAACTGTGACTTAATGAAGCCTTTCTCTGAGTAGGAAATTGTTGAAGTTATTTGGGCCATGGAGTCAGACAAAGCTTCGGGGCCAGATGGTTTTTCGATTCATTTTTATAAAGTTTGCTAGCCTATAATCAAGTCTGACTTGCTGAGAATGATCATTGCCTTCCAGAAAAAAGCTAAAATGGGTGGGTGCACAAATTCTACTTTTCTTGCCCTCGTCCCTAAAGATGTCAACCCTTCTTCTTTTGATAGGTTCAGACCAATTTCTCTGTGTAATTCTTCTTATAAGATAATAGCCAAACTTTTAGCAAAGAGACTAAGGCCTTTGCTTGGTAAGTTGATCTCTCCTCTTCAAGGGGGTTTCATAAAAAGCAGACAAATAATGGACAACGTCATACAAGTTCAAGAAGCTTTACACTCTAGTTTCATTCGGAAAGAGAAAGGCATGATAATAAAGCTTCCTTTCCTATATGAAGTATTGCATTCTTTTGGCTTATGTTCAGAATTTGTTTCATTGATTAAAGCTTATACTGATAAGCCGTGGATCACCCCTTTGGTAAATGGTAGACCCACTGATTTCTTTAAAGCCACTCGAGGTCTTCGTCAAGGTTGTCAGCTGTCCCCCTTCTTGTACATCTTGATGGCTGAAACTCTTAGTAGAAAATTATTAGCTAAAAAGGATGTTGGATATATTCCAGGCATTAAGGTCGCCAGGGGTATTGAACCAATCAATCATGCTCTTTTTGTGGATGATTCTCTTCTATAGGGAGGGGCCTCTATGGCAATTGCTCGGGCCTTTAAATATATCCTCAACAATTTCTGTTTAAGCTCAGGTGCTTTGATTAACAAAAACAAAAGTGCAGTATACGGTTGGAATATTGATCAGCTTGCTTTGCTCCGGATTTCAGATCTCTTTGGCTTTCCTGGTTTTGTCAAGTGGGAAAAAATCAAGTATCTAGGCCTCCCCTTAACTCTTGGTCCGGCTCCTCCTTCTCTGTGGATTGAAGTGTTGGCCAAATTTAAGGCTAAAATAGCCTCGTGGGGGGGACAGTGGCTTTCAAAAGCTGGGAAACTGATCTTGATTAAATCGGTTCTTTCAGCACTTCTAGTTTTACATTCAACTCTCCTTCTTGCTCCCAAAGTTGTCTCTGCTCAGCTTTCAAAACTAATGAGAGATTTTTTATGGAATGGAGGGAAAGGTGGCCAAATAAAGATGCATTTGGTGAGATGGGAGGTCCTCATGCGCCCTACTGCAGATGGTGGTCTTCAAATACGTGATCCTGGTCTTGCTAATTTGGCAGTGGTAGGTAAGCTGGTTTGGCGGCTTTTTGAGGATCCCAAGCACCCTGTTAGTAAAATATTCAGGATGAAGCATTTACATGGGGTTTCTTTATGAAATATTTCTTCTGAAAATTCTTCTTCTGGCTCTGGTATTTGGAATTCTTGCAGGAAATGCCTGGCATTTTTCAAACAAAATTTGTATAAAATCCCTGGTAACGGGATGAAGACCCTTCTTTGGGAGGATTCCATCTCAGGCACTCCATCTTTTTCCTCTGATTCTCAATTTCATGATTTAATGTTTTGGTTTAAGAATCAAGGTTTAAATCAACTTGCCGATATATGTAAGTGGGATCTTGAAGGCAATTGGTCTGGCTGGATTTTTCCAAAACTCCCTGTCCATTTATCTGCTCAAAAATTGTATCTCTCATCCCTTCTCACGGGCCTGGCTCCAGTACACATTTCAAGCAAAGATCGGTGGGGATGGGGCGCTGAAGGGTCTTACACAGCTAAGTCTGCATTCATGTCTCTCACGTCAGCTCACAATTCGACCTTTCATCTAGCGATTTGGCACTCAGTATGGTATTCTTGCTTCCCTAAGGTTAATTTATTTGTGTGGCTGCTGTTAAAAAACAAAATTTTAACTGGTGATAACCTTCAGAAACATGGATTCAACGGGCCTTTCAGATGTTGCTTTTGTTAGGTTGCTAATGAGATGGTCGACCATCTATTGGTGATTTGTGAATTTTCCAAACAAGCTTGGCATCTGGTTCTTCATTATTTTAATCTTTCTTGTCCAAGGCAAAACTCCGTTAATCAATTCTACTATGTCTGGCATGACCGGCAACCCCCAAAACGTAATGATGCAGCCTTGCATAAACACTGGCATTCAATTTCAAAATTTTTGTTGTGGTCTTTGTGGATTGCCCGGAATAATTGTCTATTCAGTGATCAGCAGCCTAAACTTCAGCTTGTTGTTATGAAAACATTATCATGGCTAGCAGAAATAATTGGCCACTCAGCATCTTCTTTGCCATATTTGAATTATTTGGGTTCTTCTTCAAATGTTATGGGGAATATCAATTTGAAACCTATCTCGCCCCCTTCGTAGAGATTTCGAGGTGACACTGGTGCTCTCAACTCTTTATGGACAAGTTCATCTTCAGCTGCAATTTTTTTTTATGGTGCTTCGAAAGGTAATCCCGGGGTCTCCGGCGTAGATGGTATTGTTATCTCTCCGGATGGTTTGTCTTCTATCAGGTTTTGCTGGGGGCTCGGCATTATGTCCAATAATCAGGTGGAGTTTTACAGCCTGCTTCAGGCGAGTCAGTTGGCCAAGAGTAAAGGATACAAGTCTGTCCAAATTTTCAGTGATTTTGAAATTTTGATTAAAGCTTTAAATACCTCTGATAGTTTAAAAAAATTTGCTTTAATTGTAACTCTGCATAGAATTAAGAGAGTTTTAAATTTTTTTGATAAGGCGGATTCCTATCATATCCTTCGAGGATTAATTTCTTCTGCGGATGACTTGGCAAATCAAGCTTGTCATCTTTCTCAAACTTTTCTCAGTCTTAATGGGGAACTCAACCATTTTTACCCTATTCCGTAATTTCTATGTATAGGAGACTATTTGGGAGTCTCTATTCCTGTTCAGCGATATGTAGCAATTTCTCGTGAATTTGTATCCAGGTTGATTGGTGTTTTGCCAAAATAAACCTGCTTTTTCCTATTTCAATAAAACTACCCATTTTTGTTAAAAAAAAAAGTTTTTACATATTTATATTTGCATAAATTATAAGTTCTATAAAATTAAATTTACATAAATTGTGAGTTTTATAGAATGTAATTAGATAATCTAGAAATCACACTTCAAACCATTCATTTTCAATAATGCTTAATATAATATGAATATTTATTAGTTCTTAGTTAAATAACTATATAATTTATTGAATTTGGTAATTAAATAATCATAACATATTAATCTTAAAATCTTGTCAATCACATCAAAACTAAATGAATTAATAAGTAAGCAAATTCAAAATTAAAATTAATATATATATTATTGCTACAAATACAGATCACATAAAAACTAAATGAATTAATAAATAAGCAAATTCAAAATTAAAATTATATATATATATATATATATATATATATATATATATATATATATATTATTGCCACAAATACAGATGGTCCAACATTTAAAAAAAACACTCTTTGTGATATTGGAGTTCTATGCGACACTAAGTTGGAGATTCACACGCTTACGTTCATGATATTGGAGTTCTATGGGACACTAAGTTGGAGATTCACACGCTTACGACTCTTCTATTTTTGTTCGATGGGGCAAAATCTAACTAAAATGACCCCACTTTCCAGCGGTTTTGGTTTCCTTTCGGGTAAATGTTTGGTTTATTTTCCTGCAACCATTTTAGATACGTCATCGTATTCCTTATTTGCTACAATTTCAGTGATGGAGATTGCCATCCTAGCAGTTTTTATATGTTTTAAAGCAACCCAAATGCTCCAAATTAGGATCTAAACAATGTACATTTCAAATTTTACACATATGTTGTTCAGCGAATTTCGTCTATGCAAGGCGATTTGGTTGTGGCATTCCGATCTTCACTTTTTTATAATTGCTCATTTTCTATTTATTTGATTATTCAGTTTCCCTCGATATCAGTGATTTGGTTGTGACATTATGATATTGACTTTTCTATAATTGCTCATTTTATATTTATTTGATTCTTCAATTTCCCTTGATATCAACTTTTTTAAATATTTATTAAAGCTTAATTATAACACAATATACAATTTATGCTTTGTAGAAAAAGAAGAAAATGCAACCGGCATTGTTGAATGGAATTTCCAGAATATCCATTGGGTTTATTCTTGGCAATGCATCTCATTGAATCCATAACTGCAAAGGGATCTTCCCTTTGTATCTTCCACTTGCGAAATCATAACGGAAGCAATCAAAATTTTCATTCATCTTTGATTTTCGTAAGGCCTAGTTTTGGAAAATCATAAGGAATTACTAAAACTCTGTTAGTCTACAGTCCAGAGGATCATACCTTTGTATCCTGTGAGTATATATAACCCATGTCAGATTTTAATTTTGGTTTTAGTTTCATTTCTTCTAGTTTAATCATTCAGTGGATTGGATTTAACCATATAGATTCTATAATTTTGAGCTCAATTCCCTTTTGAGCGAGATCTCATGGTTTCCAGTTCTTTTCTTGTGCAATTTAATAGGAATTTTCTTGATAATGGTTATCAGTGTTTCTCCAGTGTATGTCAATGAAAGTATATTGTCGTTATTGAAAGAGAGATCATAGATGTGAGAGGCGTATGTATTTCACTTTGGTTAAATACCAAAGCAACGTCGCTTGGGAATCGCTACTTTACGAGAAGGATGGGCCTGGCGGAGCAGCATGAGTGGAAACCAGTGGAAACTATCTAGGACCAGTAGACAATTCACAGTATACACACACAGTAAAAGGTCATTGATGGGAGGGGACACCCGCAGAAATCAGTGGAAAACAGACGAAAAACAATGGACAATGCCCAGCTACTGAGGAAGACACGTGGAGAAAAGTTATTCGCTAGATAGACGACGAAGTGAACAGTGTTTGCAAAGCAAACTTTATAGAGAAAAATGCCTAATTATTGTGTAATAAAAAATGAAAGGAAAGTAATCATTATTATATTTGGGGAGGATATTTTTATTTATTTGAATAGTTTTCTAATTGATCAACTTTTATCAGTAAATTCCCTAGAGTAGAATTGTCTTTTTGTCTACCAAACATCTACCTACCTTGGCTATTTTTTCATTTTCATCTCTCTACCCTTTTTCTAATCATTGTGACTTTGGGGATTATTTTTATGACATAATTTATTTATTTTTAAAGTTAAATGTGTTTTTATTTTTATTATTTTATTTAATTTTTATAGTATTATTAAAAAATATTTTAACCATGGATGCGGTTATATAGGAAGTAAGGATAGGTAGAGATGGAGATCTGTCCGACCTTTGACACTTTCTTTATGCATTCAATTTTGTTTTGTAGTGCATTATTTTGTCTCAAGGGAAAGGGCATTAGTGGTCAATGAGGCCAACTTGTATTTTGGTGCGTTCTTTAGTTGGTGATCAAATTGGAATTGGAGCTTGTTGGTTAACATTATTATAGCACGAGGAAGGTTCTTCTATAGGATTCTACTTCATGTTTTGACTATTATTGTCGATAACCTGATAAGAAAGCTATGTTATGGACCTAATAATCCTGATCATCTCAAACATGCCAAAATTCTTATTTCCCTCCAGGTAGCAATGAACAATCGAAGCATTCACAGTGGTATGAACCTAGGTCAGAAAATTTTAGAGAAGGGGAAATATCTACTTTTTTGGACTTAGACGGAGGGAGGAATCCTCAGCCTAATGGTGTCTATCATGGTGAGGTCGAAGGGAGTAAAGAAAGCAGGAAAGAAGAATTCCCACATGCACAGAGGAGAAAAGGAAATTGGTGAGGCCAAACAACATTTTTTTTATGACATTCCTAAATAGGTTCGCAAGCATCTGGATAGAATGGAACATGAGATTGATAGGATTAAGGATGAGTCATATACTCAAAATCCCCAAATGGAGTAGGAAGTTAAAAAATTGGATGTTGGTTCATCTCGGACATTGGAGACCAAGCATGGAAATACGACTAGTTTATACTGGAAAATGAAAATGTTAATCGGTCTAGCCATGGCGGAGAATATGGAGATTGTAGCCAGGCATAGAGGGAAAGTTACATCCAAATTAGCCTAAATGAGGAACCAACTTCTTCGTATTCACTCCACCTTGAGTCACATTATTGAAGCTATCAAGGAATTGGCTAGGTGCATCAACATATTAGCAAAATATTCCATGGGCAAGGTCTTTGTGCCCACGATGGAGAATGAGGAGCCTAGTAGCTCCATCCAGCTACCCATCGAACAAGTGGTAACTATTTCAAATCATGTTTAGTCTCGGGAATGGCTCCATCCCTCTGCTCATGTGTCTCTTTGTCATATTTGTCTTTAATTTCAATCAGTCTTTCCAGTCATGTTTTTGTCTTAGCTAGCATCTAGTTTAAGTTTGTTTCAAAACTATGATGGTACTATTCAATCTCATAGACTTGAATTATTTTAATAGGATCTCTGTGAGGCTGGGAAGGTCGGGTTTCCCATTGGGATGGTCAAGCCTTGACACTCTTGCTCTTAGTATTTAGTTGTGTGCATGGTTTCTAGTTGGAAAACTGATGGTTGATAGTTGTAATCCCTTTTGATATGATAATATAATGTGAATAACTTTTAATAAAAATGAAAATTTGATAAATATTAAATGAATTTAAAATAAGATTTATTTTCTCAATATTTATTTGATATAATGATAAATAATTAGAATATTAAATTTTGGCAACTTAATCTAATGGGAACATCAAGTGATACCCTCAATATTTATATTGATACTTGATCTTGTGACCTTTTATTTGTGACTCACAACACTTTAACCATTTTAGTGAGTCCAACATACTAAAAATTACACAACAAATTATTAATAATTATAAGTCTATTTACCCTTTTTTTTGCTAGGGGAATCAGTCTCCACTGGGCTGGTACTCGCGTGACACGGGGTCCAAGGATCCAATCCCGCTACCACTATACCGCTAGGTGACCCACACACCCCGCAAGCAGGGGACATAGGTAAAGTCGGGTGTGAATTGAACTAGTGACCTCCAATTTATAACATGTGACTTCATAACAAGTGAACCGCCAATGAACCACACCCATGGGAGCAAATCTATTTACCATTAAAAAGTTAAAAAATAAAAATATAATATAATAAATTCAAATATAAAAATGTTTTTTATAAATTTACACCTATACATATTTGAATAATTTTTACTAAAAGACTTTGTGTTCGACCATAAATGATCCTCTGTTATACAATAATATACTATCATTTCCAAAATTCTTTTAAGATAAAGTAAAATATATCCTCTATGGTTAGGATTGGGCCATTTGAAGTTCACTGCGCCTTTTCACCTTTTCATTGGATTTTTTTTTTTCAAAAAGAAAAAAGCTTGTCCTTGTTATTCATATTGAATCAAAGGGCATCTACTGGGCCCACCCAATAAATGGGCTACATTCTTAGAGCAGTACATAAGAGGAGGTCTACTGCCTGACTTCGAGAAGAGACACGTCTCAATGGTTCTTTAAGGGAGAGGGATCAGTGCTAAACCATAGTAAGATACCCATCAGTAATATATACTGTCCATTCTAACCCATATCTACCGTGTACAAAAAGAGCAGTAGAGCTGCAATCTAAAGGAGCCAGCTCCAAACTAAAACAATACAGGGTGCAATATGAAAAAAATGGAGTACATTCTCCAAGCACCAGCTCAGATGAGCTTGAGAGTATCCTGAGTGATCAAAAGACCATCAAAAAATTCAGAGAAAGTGCACAATCCCCAAGCCAAAGAAAGAGCAAATTTAGATAGTCGGTCTGCATGTTGATTATGTTCATGGTAGATATGACTAAATGACAGTCCGATCAGTTCTGCTTTGGTATTGGTGCACTGTCCCGTTCCCACAACAAATTCAAAAGAGTGTGTCTCATTCAAGTACAAGCAGATACCGACTCCTCCAATATAATTTGTTGATGCTCCATCGAAAAAACCACAAGGATATACTAGATTAGGCCCAGGACCCAATACTCTGGTTTTTTTCCTCTTCTTAACTGGTGGACCATACATCTGTGAGAGGTAACCAATCTGTTGAATAATACTGAGGATGGACACCTTCTTCCCTTCAAAAATACAGAGATTCCTAGCTTTCCATATGATCCACATGATGAAGAAGGGAAGGTAACAACCAACTGTGTGCTCTGAAAATCTGTCAGTCCATGAATCTAAAAAATCCCAGAGATTATCAGACTGAACGAGGGGTGTAATATGGTGCCGATCACATAAAAGATGGAGCACTTTCTTCCATATCTGACAGTGAAAGAATAAATGATGGATATTTTCATCATTTGCATAACAAAGAAAGCAAATACTCAACCTGGTCCACCCCCTCTTCTGTAGATTATCCCAGGTTAGCAATTTGTTCATTAATGCCAGCCATATAAAACAACAAATCTTCCTAGGAATTGTGTCGTTCTAGATAAGGTCGAGCAGTCTGCTGCCCACCGGAGGATTCGATGAAAGAACAATGGATTCGTATACCAATTTAGCAGTGACAAAGCCATTATGTTTATTGAAAGCCCAAATAAGAGAGTCAGCTCTAGTGTAGAGTTGAATACCATCCAGATCCAAAGCATTCGTAAAGGAGTCCTAGGCTGATTTCCATGTGCCAGAAATACAAAGATGCTCTGCATTATACCAGTAATGAGAAGACCCAGGAAGGGTATTACGTGCTCGAGCAAGAGTATTAATCTCCATATCATCTAAAAAATCAAGCAGCCCTGAAGGCAGAGATCCAAAATATGATGCACCAACTATGGGATCGATGCCAAGCAGTATGTTTTCTCCATTGCCTACCTGCCAAGAAATATCATGGCCCAACCAAGGAAGCGTTTGTAGAAAACCCCTCCAAATAATCGAGACACAACGAGAAGAAAATTTTTTGCCTCGAAGCCATTCCATAACCGTGGAATTCTTCAGATATTTGTTCATATTAACCTGATGCCATAAACCATGACCTTGAAGTACCATCCAAAAAAATTTAAGTTTTAAGGCAATGCTGAACCAATGCAAATTCTGGATACCCCATCCCCCATTCTTTTTTGGCCATGAAAGGTGCTTCCAATTAGACAGATGATACCTATGTTTTGTGTCTAAAGAGCCCCATAAGAAATCAAAAGCAATACTTCTAAGCTTATTTATAACCAAAATAGGAATGGGGGCAAGACCAAACCAGTAAACAGGAATACTAGTTAGCACTGCTTGTACTAGGATCAGATGGCCACCAAGAGAGAGTAATTTGTGTGACCAATGAAGTATCCTATTCTCAAATTTCTGAATCTGCCAATACCAATCAGTGGTTTTATATCCCAAAGGCTTGAGTTGATATCCTAGGTATTTAAAACCAGTAGAGATTGGTTCCATTTTGTAAGGCAGAATCCGAGCAATGTCCATACCAATGTCCACATCCATATTGTTGAAGAGAAAGCACGATTTATCCATACTAATACACATGCCGGATACTTTGCAGAATGTACTCAAGATAACTTCAAATGCCATCCATTCAAATAGAGTACCAATGCCCAGCAGGATAACATCATTCACAAAGAGAAGATGTGTTAAGGCAAGTGAAGAAGATATTTTGGTACCCTTAATGAGTCCATGTTCCCTTGCATCCGTAATAAGTAGGCTAAGCCCTTCAATAATTCAAATGAAAAGCAAGGGAGATAAGGGACAGCCCTGTTTGATACCCCAAGAAGCTTTGAAGAACTTCGATGGAGTGCCATTGATAAGGACAACAAAGTTTGCTGAAGTGAGACAAGCCATAATCTAGTTGACCCCAAGGAGAGGGACCCCAATCTGAATTAATATGAGTCGAATGAAAGACTAGTTAACTCTATCGAACACCTTTACTAGGTCCAATTTCAAAATGAGAGCACACATGTTCTTGGTCTTAACAATATGGAGAGTCTCCTGTAGGATGCCAATAGGTTTGACAATCTGGCGATCTTTTAGAAACCCATACTGTTCACATGAGATATGGGTGTCCATGTGGGGTTTCAATCTAACAGCAATGACCTTTGAAATCAACTTGTAAAATAGATTACATAAGGAGATTGGCCTGAAATCAGCAAATGAAGTCGGTTTATCCTTCTTAGGGATCAATGCTAGGAAAGTAGAATTCGGGGAGGATGGGACACATCCCAGAACCCTAGTAGAAGCTACAGCAGACAGTAGTTCTTTTCCCAATAAGTCAAAAAAATGAATATAAAATTCTGCAGGCCATCCATCAGGACCGAGACTCCTGTCTTTTTTAAAGGAGTGTAAAGCTGCTTCGATTTCTGAAAGTGTAACAGGTTGAGTGATTCCGGGGGCATCCTTCGGTGTGATCATATTGGGAAACAGCATGACAACCCTCAGCTGATCAAGCAAGCTGGTTTGCTTATCATCACTAAAGATATGGGAAAAATGGCACCAACCCATCTCCTTGAGGGTACACTCGTCCTCCACATTGTTACCATTCTCATCCAATAGAGACCAAATAGAATTCTGGTTTCTTCTACCAGAAGCCAAGGCATGAAATAATTTTGTGTTGGAATCGCCATAAAGAGCCCATTTAGTACGACTTTTAAGCTCCCAGGTCAGAAGGGTATGATCCAGTAGCTTTTTTTTCTGGGACCGGAGCAAAGACAAAGCATACCGTTCAGCCTAGGAAAGAATACCAGAGACAGAGCCCAAGAGAATGGAACATATGTCTGAATCCAATCTAAGTGCCTCAGAATCCAGGACAGCTCCCTTTTCCTTTATCCAAACCTTAACATCTTGTTTAAGAGTGCAGATTTTATGTGTAATGAGTACACAGTCACAGCTAGAAGGTGAAGGATATAGAGCAGACCATTTTGAAGACACCCAGGAGGAGAAATTAGAGTCATTAAGCCAAGACCTATTGAATTTGAAGGGAAAGTTATGAGACCCTATCTTCTTGTTCCATTCGAGGCAAATGGAATAGTGGTCAGATATGTCAGATGGTTGAGTCCATACTCGGTGGTACTGGAGTGAGGGGATCAAAGAAGATGCAATGAGGAAGCGATCAATCCTCTTACTGATCCCATCCGAGCCCACCCTCCCATTTCTCCAAGTAGGACCGGCAATGGGTGTAGCTATGTTCACAAGCCCTAGTGAGTCAAAAAAATGGTTAAAGTGCGAGGAGAGAGGATCAATGGCTACCTTAATCCCCCAAGTTTCAGATGCTCTCAAAGTAAGATTCAGGTCACCCCCTAAGATCAAATTAGGTGAATTGAGGAGGCCTCCCCGACGAGCTTTCTCCCAAAATGAATCTCGATTTCTGTAAGGACCATAAACATTGACTATGTCAACAGGATCAGGCATACCCCTAACAGTGGCCTTAACAAGGATACTGGCCACAGTAGAAAAAGCACAACATCTGACATGATGAGGGTTCCATGTGGACAATAAACCACCAGAGAGACCCGAAGCACTTAAGGCACAAAATTCCCAGTTCGGTAGGAGTTTGGAGAAGGCATGGAGTGCAGGGTATGTGCTACACATGGTTTCCTGCAAGAGAACCATATCAAGTTTGATCGTTGGAAAAAGTGAGCATAGGTTACATTGTTTGGCCTTACCCCCTAGGCCCCTGACATTTAGTGATAGGATCAACATCAAGGAACAACGGGGCGGGGAGGAGATGCTCTAAGTCCCCTGGAGGAGTGACCCCTCGCAGCATCTTTGATGCGTACCGAGAGGGGTATATAAGGAGGAGAGGCAGATGAGAGGTCTCCAATCAGTCCCCTATTATCCTTTTTCTTCTTTCTGACAGTGACATTCTCAAACCGTATCGAGTTCAGGTGTAAGGTGGAACGGGAAGTAGGTGTAGAGGCCGAGAAGATCGACAACGATTTCTGCATAGTGGGATTAGAGAAGGAGGGAGAGGAAGTAGGGCTGTGAGGAGAGGTGGGATGAAGGTGAGATGAGCTAGATGCGGGGAGTGGGGGAAAGTCCACCTGAGAAGAAAAGGGAGGAATGGAAGGTGGTGGGTGATGGGTCGTGGTGATAGGCGAGGTTTGAGGAGGAAGAACCAGTTCGGGGAGAGTAACTGTAGAGGGGGACGTAGGAAGTTCAGAGTGTACGTTCGGTGGGGAAGGTTGAGAAGGAAATGCAATCACTGAATCAGACATCGAAACCTCCATACCAGCTAAGACAGGGTCATGCGTCAAACCATCTAAAGAATCAAACATAGAGTCAGGTATATCATCAAAAAGTGAAAGGGAGTGTGAATAAATACCGTATTTTGGATGCTCTGGTGCAAAAGATGCAGAGGGAGTCGTTGCCACTGGAGACACTTCCGGACTAGTAGCAGAGTGTACAACCAAGAGATAGGGACAGGTCCTCCGAAGATGCCCAGTATCACGGCACTTACTGCAGCGAAAAGGCACATGCATATAGTCCAGCCTCTGGACCAATAGTCGCTCTTTGCACAGAATTTCCACTTCTATAGGTAAGCCAAAGGAGATATCCATCTCCACTAACACCCGGGCCACCCTTTTGTCGAATGAGAGGTGGAAATCTTGATCCACTGCCACAAATCTACCAATGGTGTTCGCTATACCTTCAAGAATATTCAAATGCCAAAGTGGAAAGGGGAGGGAGGGTAACAGCACCCACAGGTGGCGCTTCGTAACCCTTTCACGGAGAGGATCGAAGTGAGGATGCCAACACCCCAAGACCAGAGACCCCGCTCCAACACACCATATTCGATCAAGAATGAGGTCTGCATGAGCCTCTTCGAGGAATACAAAAACAATCCAACCATTGGACAGAAGACTGATGGTGGGTATGTAGGTGAGCAGCGGCTTCCAGAAATCACATGCCCAGTCTACCTAGGCATACTTTCCAAGCTTGCAGTATTCCAAACGCCCCACAAGAGCATAGGAGCATAAGGATGTAACCCATTCCATAAATACGTCATGTCCAAGGACGTAACGAAAACGCCCATCATGTGTTTTTATATTCTTTGTATGTCTCTGACGTCGGAAGCGTGATGCAGCCTCACAATCAGCCATGAGGTGGCTACCAAAGTCAAACCAAACCGTAGAGCAAAAAACCAGCCTGTCGAAACCCAAAGACCAAACCACCAAGGAGGAAGAAGACGAAAACCCCCTAAGGCCACCAAAAAATGGGTACCGGAGAAACAAACCAAAAACACAGGCACCACAAGGGTGCAAAGTCAACCCAAATCGCGTAGCACAAAAATAGCCCACAAGAACCCAAAAATCCAAACCACCGAGGAGGAAGTAGGAGGAAACCCCCAAAGGCCACCAAAATACGAGCACCAGAGAAACAAAACAGATCACAGGCTCGACTAGGGTTCGAACAAGAAACCCTCCAGTTCAACTAGAAACAAAACCCCCGCAAAAAGTAAACCCGCCTGCAGAAAGTGATAAGCACAAGCAAGAAACCCCAACAAACCGACCAGCTAGTACAAAAGAAGAAACTATTCCACTAAAACCGGAGCAGCAACCAAACCCAAGAGTCACGAGAGGAGAGGGGAGCAAAAAAAGTCAACCAAGGGCACGCTGACAAGAGCAGATAATAGGAGACGTGGCCATGACAACGAGAGAGCCCATGTAGGGACGAAAAACAAAAGGTGACAAAAAACCCACAACAGCAGCGACCGAAAATACGATAACTTCCCACTTTGTTCACTTGGTTGGTACTAGTCCCCCTGGTAGGGGGAGGGACCCCAGGAAAATCCACCAACTGTGTGCAAGAGATACCAGAGAATACCCAGAATCTGCAAGGCATCTAAATCACAGGAAATGTAGGTGGTATGCGAAAGATAAGTCGGAGCCCTACCAGACGAAAAATAAGGGAAACCCATGAAGCAAAGGCCCAAGTCCAGTAGAGAAGGAGGAGGTTCAGGGTAGAGTCCGCCATAGAAGCAACCCAGGAACTTGCAGAGCAAGCCCTCGACAAGGCAACGCCAACCCTCCAGCCATTTTACTTCAACATTCTTTCAAGTTGTCCCACTTCAATCTTGTAAATTCTTCACCTTTTCATTAGATGTTAAGGAGTTGGTCACATAAAAACTAGGAAGGGTTAGGGTTTTGTATTTAAAACATGTGCAATATTTGGATACTGATGTGTTAGGGCCATTTGAAGTTCACTTCGCTCTTTCACCCTCTCATTAGAGGTTAAGGAGTTGGTCACATAAAAATGGTCATTAGATGTTGAGGAAGGGTTAGGGTTTTTTTATTTAAGAAACAATTTAATATTTTGGGTATTGATGTGTAAATAGTCATTTTTAAAAAAATTGGTTGATGGAGTGAAAATCTTTTTCTTATAACATGGTTTGGAAAAAAAAAACAACTAAGAATGGGTTTCTATTGAGATACTTTTAAAATTCCATAAGAGTGGGTTTTGGGATACTTTTAAAACTCCATCTAGATTCTCATGAACTAAAGCGTCGACTATGTTGTTTGCTCGATATTATCAATTCTCTTTCTCCTTTGATATAGCTTTCATTAAATGTTTAACTGTATATAATTCATCCAAAGATATTGTGTTTTTGGCTTTACTGAACCATGTTACAATGGATGCCAACTAACGTTGAGAGACATATTTTCTTAACATCAACTATTCATAGTTTTCCATTTATCAAAATTGTTTTGTTAGATTCAAATTAACATAGATTATTAATTTCTAAAGAAAATAAATATTGTCATGAAATATAGAATAAATATGTTCACTTATGATAATCTCAAAATTAAAATTCATCTAACTCCTCACCGATTAACAAAAATAGTCGTTATCATCCACACAAAAAAAACATATATATATTAAAACTCCACAAAATTTTACAAAAATTGTTGACGTCCATTGGTATTTTACAAAAATTCAACATGAATAGTAAGAGTAAATGAACTAATCGAGATAATAGATTGCACACGTGTCCAAAGAAAAAATCTCCAAGGTTGTGAGAGCTAAAGATTGTTAACTTGTTTTTTTAGGAGTTTAAAAAATATGCATTGGAAAATGATTTTTGATGTCACGTTGACCTGACCTTGACCTTCCACTTGTAATATAGGAATGTAGTCATTATAGCAACGTAGTCATAAGTGTTGAATTTAATAGGTTCCTAGGCATTTCATTTTTTTTAGTTTATATCAATCTTTAATGATAATTATTATAAAAAAAAATAACTTATTTTTAACCTATAAGAAAAACTATGAAATTTTATTATGACCTAGGTAACATATTATTGTATGCTTAATTATAATTGCATTGTCTTGTGAATTTTTTTTTAAAATCAACGTCATTCCATTTTCAATGCCATCATCCCATTTTGTTTCAGCGTCCAACATGTGCCAACTATCCATACCCATTATTCTTCCATGCTTGGCTATTGGTCTCAAGCCAACAATCATTCAAACCAGCAAGTAATAGAGGGAAGAATGTATGGATAGTTTCACTACTATGTAAAGATAGTTAGTATTGGAACCAACAAGCATTCAAAATGATAGAGCTAGTTGATATTTATTCAAAACATGATATATGAACAACTCGTTTGGATTGAATCCATTCATAAGGATTTGAAATGACCTTCTCCATTCTCAACTAATATTGACATTGCTAGAATTCATGCTCTTAAACATGTATTTTTCTTAAAAATGACCATATCTTTCAAATAATGAAATGACATTTGACATATTTATCTTGTAGAGATTACCAACTTGTTCTTTTAGCCTGTTTAAAAGATTCAATGGAAGAAAAATTTTGATGTCACCTTGATACAACCTTGACCTTCTCCTTGTAGTATAGTAGCATAGTCATAAGTGTTGTATTTAACAACTTAAATGTTGGTTCCTAGGCATTTCATTTTTTTTCTAAATTTATATCAATCTTAATGATAATTAATTAGAAATTTTCAATCTAGAAGAAAATTTGTGAGATTTTTTGATGGTAGGTGTCAAGGGGGGCATCTTTGACCTTAGCATAAATATAGTAAAAAACTATGCTTGTGGAACAGGAATTGGCACAAATGGCTAGACAGAGCGTTATGCTTTGTTCTTAGGTATGAAGTAGTCTCTTGCTATAAGGGTTCATTATGTGGTGGTCTTAGGAGATTCACTTCTCATTCTTTTTCAAATTAGACATTGTCAAAGAAGATTGGATCAAATTGTTGGTAAATTACACAAGCATATCAATAAGATTCTTCCCCACTTTCAATCTTTTCAATTATTCCATGTTAAAAGAAAAAACAACTCAATTGCAGAGGGTTTAGAGAACCAAGCCTTCAACTACCTTAGGGAGGTTTAATTGAAGATAGGGGTCACTTCCAACATTGTTGGATTCCCTAGTGCTTGTCCCTTCATTTTAAATGATCAATCTAATTCTCGTAATTATTCAAATCTATTGGCAGATGATCATTAAAAGGTTATTCATGCATGAGGACAGGTGGAGTTGTATTAGCTTCCTTAATGTTTGTTGTTATCATTGTACTCTTGATCAGCTTATTCGCACATGCAGATGTAAGACATGTTTAAATCCTCAGTCTGTTGGCAGCACTATGAATTGGGGTTCAAAGAAGCGTTGTGTGTTGTGGTGGGCATTGTTGCTTTATTCGACTCTTTGGAGGTATCAACTCAGAAGGATTTTACCTCTGCAATGGTGGTCAGGACACCTCGGAACTCTTATGCCTTCTCCTTAGTTCGAGGAGATAGGTGCACTGGTTTAGAGGTCGCTTTCATATTGGGCTCTCTTACACGGGTATGTCTTTTTCTTTATCACGAGGGTTCTCCAATTCCCTTTTTGCAGCAAGTTTGGGACACTGGGAATCAAGAGGTTTCTGTCCTCGAGTGTGTTGATAGAAATTTTAATTTCTCCTCTGATTTATATAGTGACTCTTAGGGAGAGTTTCTTCTGTTTACTAGTTGGGATGGTATTGATTCTGATTTTCTAGGCATAAATTGAAACTGGACTATTTATATTGTCTATCCCAGAGATAGGAATCATTTGAACTTGTTTTCCTGCATCTTCATCGGCAACCACTCACATGATGGCTTGGAGTCTCTGGTGGAGAAGACGTTATAAATATTCCTTGATGTCCCATTAATGCACCAAGTCAACAATTGGTTAAGTGTCATTGTTGTTGTTTTAACGTCTCATGAGTCGATGCATCATGCATGACATCAATTGGAGGGAATATAAATATGTTTTAGTCTACGGTTATTATAGTTGAATTGTGCCACCATTACTTCTTTGAAGAAGTCAATGAGCTTTTTTCTAATGGTTTGGGTTATGGTGAATTGTCAACATTAATGATTGCACCAAGAGGTGCTCTACCAATATGAGGGAGATCTTGTAACGTTTGTCGATATTTTGTTACTAACAAAATAATAAAAAATAAACTTTTAATTACCTGCCAAATTAAATGTCGGCCACAAAAAAAAACCTAATATGGGGGAGATGTTGTAATGTTCCTACCTAATAAAACAATAAAAAATTAAAATTTAATTATCCGCCAAAAAAAATGTCTGGCAGGCAAAACAACAAAATATGGGGGAGATGTTGTAATGTTCCTACCTAACAAAATAATTTAAAAAAATTTGAATTATCCGCAAAAAAAATGTTGGCCTTGCACATGGTTTTAAAACAATGTGCAAGGCTTCCTAAACAACCTATGGTTTTATTGTACATGGTTTAGGAGGGCCTTGCAAATGGTTTTCAAACCATGTGCAAGGCCTCCTAAACAACCCATGGTTTTATCGTACATGGTTTAGGAGGGCCTTGCAAATGTTTTTAATACCGTGTACAAGGCCTAAACAACCCATGGTTTTAGGAGGGCCTTGCACATGGTTTTAAAACCATGTATGGGGGAGATGTTGCAATGTTCGTTCCTAACAAAATAAAAAATAATAAAAAATATTATAGTCGGCCATAAATAATATAAAATATTATATGTCAACCTTAAATAAAAAGATGTGTCTTTTAGTTTGAATCAAATCAATGGCTATATTTAGGAAACACCAAAGCTAATAGCTCATTAAATGCAATACTTAAGAAGAGGTTTGCACCTCTAGAGATTTTATCTCTCTCAGCAATTGACGGAGCCTAGGATTTGGATCTATGATGGTAATACTTACAATTTATGCTTTTGGGTTATGGTGAATTGTGAACATTAATGATAATAATTATGCTTTAGAGTGAGACCATCCATATGGATATTTTCATTGTGTCATCACTTCTTCTTAATTGTTTTTTCTTTCATGGGAATTTGAGACTCTATATTATTAGGGTAAAATATTTATGATGTTTTGAGCCAATGCTTTATATCAAGGAGACAACATGGTGTTATGCGATTGCACTTTATTTTCGTTATATGGGTCAAATTTCACATTTTTATGTTGCTATATTTTATTTTACGATTGGAAGACATGCTTATCCATGCATAGTTCTTAATGTTTGATTATGGGAACATTGCACTCATAAACTATGTCCTTAATGTTTGAGTATGTGAACATTGCACCGATAAATTTCTATTGTTCACACTACTGGTTTTTCTATTCCTCCTTAAGTTCGTTTTGTTATTGTTTATTGCCTTTATATTGTTGTTAATAGCTTCATAATTCACTAGATTATAGAAACCATTGTTGACATTTTGAAGACAAGGGAGGAAAAAAACACTTAAATATAAAAATAGAGAATGTTGATGTGAAAATATTGCTCACCTTATGTTTACAAATTAAATAGAACATTAAAAAATCGCATTTGGAAGGGGTGGGAGGTGTGGGGATCATATATGATCTCGGTGTTGATGTATTTGTAACTTTGCAAGTTATTATAATGTATACTATCATTTTATGTTGTTGTACCCTCATCATAGATGTGATTGTCTCCTTTCGGGATGTCATTATTGTGTATAGACCTTAAGGTACAACCTTCGGTGTAAGTCGAGGAAATAGTCCCTAGTGAAACATCATGTAATGTATTTTTGGAGTCTCTCTAGGATAAGTCGGCCCTTTTAGGGTAAGAGGTCGGGCCTAGGCATGTAATAGGGAAGTCATTTGATTAGTATAAATAGGGAGGCACCATCCCTCTCTTACACACACCTCACACTCACTCAAGTTTGCATGAGAGAGAAGAGAGATAGAAGGAGGAAAAATAGATAGTTGTTGGAGACTTCTTATTATTGGGTTTGATCATCTTATGACATAGTCTTTGTGACTGTACTAATCTGAGGAAGTTTGCGGGGTTTTCTCCTTTATGGTTTCCCTGGTGAAAATCTTTGTGTCTTGTGTATCTGTTTTATCTTATGCATATTGTTGTACTTGTTATTCTTTCAGATAAAGATCCTAACTAAGCTAATGAGATCTAAGCAAAACTAACATGGTATTAGAGCCTCTCTGAAAGAAAGCAATATGCAGCAGTGGAAACTAGGGCTTCCTTGTTCAATTTATTCTCTCCACAGATCATCAAGAAAAGAGGGCTAGGATAACTCATCTCGGTAGGGCGCATCTTTTGGTGGAAGTGGTTTCAGATTTGAAGAAGTTTCAATTTTGACCCTATCGCTCGTGTCAAAAGAAACTAGGGCATCAAGTTTCAGGGGATTCCCACCACAGTTTTCAGGACAATACCTTGCTAAGTAAATAACCTCAAGGAGGTGCATCTTTCTGTCCAAACAGAATTCCCAAACTCCAAGTTTGGAAAATAAGTGTTTCTCTAACAAACCTGAGGTTAGCCAGCTCTAGAACTAGGTCAGACACCTCAAATTAGTAATATATAAATCTTTTTTTATTTCCATTTAGGGTTCTTATTTGAAAATATGACTCACCATACTCAGCTTGAGCACAAGGGGCTGATAACTTTCGAGCATGGAAGTACAAAATCTCCCTGGTCCTTGAAGAAAATGATTTGGACTAGTACATCAATGGAGAAGTTCCAGAACTAGAGGGAGATGATGCTACTTAAGGCTACTCATAAGAAGAACTTGGTTAAAACCAAGAGAAGTATTGCAGATTCAATCAAGGATCACCTCATCCCCCATGTGTCATCATTCAAGACACCGAAGGAAGTAATGCTTTAACAAAGATGTTCAAAGGGAATAACATCAACCAAAATATGAATTTGAGGAACCAGTTGAAGAATGTAAAGATACAGAACTCAGAGACTACATAGTCTTACTTCACAAGGGTTGATCAAATCAGAGAACAACTTGAAGCAGTTTAAGAGAATGTCGAAGAAGGAGAAATTGTGATGACTACCTTGAACAGTCTCCCTAGATCATGGGATTCATTCATTCAAGGAATCTGTGCAAGAAGGAAGCAGATCTATTTCAGGAAACTCTGAGAAGAATGCACACAAGAAGAAGCTCAACTCATAACAAGAGAAGAGAATATGGGAGCAACTGAAGATCAAGCTCTCGCAATTCACACCAAGAAGAACTATAAGAAGAAGGAGAACCATCATTAAGAAAAAAAGGCAATAAACAAAAGAAGATCAAGAGAGATACTTCCAATGTTTGATGTTATACTTGTGATGAAAATGGACACTTTGCAAGAGACTATCCCATCAAGAAAAAGAGACACCATGCTCATATTGCCGAAGACGATGAACTAACAAACAAAAGATTCAGAAGAGAGAAGGATGATTTAGATGAAGAGTATGTGCTAACCTCGGTACTTACGGGCACTATCTCACATGAAGAGAAATGATTGGCTTGTGGATAGTGGGGCATCTAAACACACGACGAGATACAAAGAATCATTCGTCAATAGATATGAGCATGAATCACCTCACAAGGTGAAACTTGGGGATGATTACCAATACCCCATAACAGGGAGTGGAGAAGCTTCATACAAGCCACATCCTGGGAAATATTTAAAGATGAAGGATGTGTTATATGTTCCAGGATTAAAGAAGAATATTCTCTCCATCCCTGCACTAGATTCAAAGGGAATGATAATTGCATTTGTCGATGGCCAAGTCATGATGTGGCCTAAAGGAAATCCAATAGATGATGCAACGGTGATTGGAGAAGAAGACAGAGTCTTGTACAAACTAAAGGGATGACCTGAAAAAATCATTGGTTCATGAGTCAATAGAACCAAGTGAATTATGGCACCGAAGGCTTGCACATGTGCACTACTGATGGAAAGCAAAGCAGTCTCTGGACTTCTAGAGATCCAAGAAAAGCATGAAGGCATTTGCAAAGGATGTGCACAAGGAAAGGATGTAAAGAAGACATTTCCTAGCAATGAAAGCAAGGCTAAAGGAATACTAGAGATCATACACTCAGATGTATGTAGAGCCATGTATTCTAGCTCATTAAACTAGTATGTGTACTATGTTCCTTTATAAATGATTTCTCACGTAATACTTAGGTATATTTCTTGAAAGGGAAAAATGAAGTACTCAGCAAGTTCAAGGAATATAAAGTCTTGGTTGAGAACCAAACCGAAAGGAATATTAAGACTCTGCAGTCAAATAATGGCAGAGAATTCACCTCAAAAGAATTCAAGGAACTCTGCAGAGATTCTAGGATTAAGAGGGAGTTTAGCACTCCATATAATCCTTAGCAGAATGGGGTTGTGGAATGAAGGAACTGAACCAAAATGGAAGCAGTGAAAACAATGCTATATGACGAGGATCTTCCTATGCACCTGTGGTTGGAAGAAGCAAGGACATCTATGTATGTACAGAACCCTACTCCTCATCAAGTACTTAACAACAAAACTCTGGAAGAGGCTTTCTCAGGAGAGAAACCAAAAGTCAGCCATCTTAGAATATTTGGTTTCCCAGTGTACATACATATCCCAAAGGAGAAGAGGACCAAGCTCAATCCTTCTGGGAGGAAGGGTATATTTGTAGGATACATTGATACATCAAAGGCCTACTGAATATACTTCCTAGGATTCAAGAATGTCGAAATCATCAAAGATGTAACCTTTGATTAAGACTGGACATACTTCAGATCCAAGAGGCTACCTATTCAAGAGGTTGAGGAACTTGAAGAAATGAGAGTCTGAGACATGGAAATTGGAGAAACAATTTCAGGAAGACCATGAAGATCATGACATGGCAGAACCACAAGATTCGGTAGAGACACTTTTCGAGAAGGACTCCCACAAGAGGAAACCAACATGGGCACGAGAGCTCATACAAGAAGCAGAAAGGTATGGCGCTCCAGAAGGAATGCATAGAGAAAGGAAAGGGCCAAATCCTTATAACAGCTATGTGGCCCTATTGTGTGAAATCATTGACAAGGAACCTTCCACCTATGAAGAGGCTACAAAAAAGAAAGAATGGAAGGATGCTATGATCAAGGAGTATTAGTCGATCATGAATAATGATGTCTGGGAGATAGTTCTGATACTAGAAAAGAAGTCTATCGTGACTTCGAAGTGGATATGTAAGATCAAGCATGCTACAAATGGAAACATAGAGAAACATAAGGCAATATTCGTAGCACGAGGCTTCTCACATAAAGAAGGAATAGAGTAAGAAGAGACATTTGCACCCGTGGAGAGGTACACTTCCATTAGGACCATACTTGCATTGGTTGCAATTATGAAATGGAAGATATGCCAAATGGATGTCAAGACAACATTCTTGAATGGTGTAGTTGAGGAGGAAGTGTACATGGAACATCCACTGGGGTTCAAGACACATGGCAGGCAAATAGAAGAAGGCCTTGTATGGATTGAAACAGTCACCGAGGACATGGTATGACAGGATGGATAGCTTCTTGATGAGCCAAGGACTTACCAAGAGTAAAGTCAATTCCAACATTTACTTCAAGGTTGAAGGTGGAAGACCAGTGATGCTCCTACTATATGTTGATGATTTGTTTCTAATGGATGAGTATGAATGCATTAAAGATGCAAGGAGGAGGACTTATACAAAGTTTGAGATGAAATACCTAGGGATGATGCACTACTTCTTAGGTATGGAGGTGTGGAAGAGCATAGATGGGGTTTTCCTTGGTCAAGGAAAGTATACAGTGGAGATTCTGAAGAGATTCAAAATGTTGGAATGTAAGGCGATATCCACACCTATGTAATCAAACTTGAAGCTTCTGTGTGATGCTTCATTAGAGTCGGTTGATGCCATGATGTATCGTCAGATGATTGGTTCATTGATGTATCTAATGAATACGAGACTCGACATATGCTTTTTTGTGAACACCCTGAGCTAGTTCCTAATGGATCTTAGACATGTTCACCTAATAGCTGCAAAGCATATATTTAGGTACCTAAAATGTACAGTGGATTATGGGCTCATGTATGATGTAAATCAGAATATTAACCTACTCGGTTATGTTGTTTCAGATTGGACAGGTAACGCCATTGATAGAAAGATCACTTCAGGTTACTACTTCAGTTTGGGATCTGACATGATCTCATGGTTTAGTAGGAAGTAGTCATGTGTGGCGTTGAGTACAACCAAGGAAGAGTATGTTGTCACTTGCTCAGCTAGTTGTGAGGAAGCGTGGATGTGGAAGCTACTATCCAATTTGATCTCCAGTTAGATGTGACTTGTATCTTCTGCGACAATCAAAGTTGCATGAAGCTATCAGAAAACCATGTGTTCCATGACAAGTTAAAGCACATAGAGATCAAGTTCCATTATATCAGGGATACGGTACAGAGAGGAGCAGTGAATCTCCAATACGTGGCAATGGACGAGCAGATAACCGATGTGTTGACCAAGCCTCTAGCCAGAGTGAAGTTCCAGTACTTCAAAGAAAGACTTGGTGTGGTCTAGAACGAGACCCCTCGAAAGAGGGAGTGATGAGTTCTAGCATAGATGGAGAGATAGGTTGTCTGAGCATAAAATTTTGGCGAAGATCATAGGTTGATCAGAGATAATCAGTCCTGTAGGTTGTCCTTGGATGTAATAAGTCCTGGCAAAGCTCGCAGGTTATCCTTGGATGTAATCAGTCCTGATATGTTTATATGCTAAAAATAGCGAGAGACCAAAAGACGTGGATGCATGATATCTCACATGGGAAATGAGACTGGTTGTCCGAACGAAAAAGAACCTAGTATAGCAGGTTGCTCGAACGTAATCAATCTTGTAGGTTGTCTGAGTGTAAATACGAGTCCTGGCATGATACACAGGTTACTCATACGTAATCAGTCTTGAGACAGTTTATATGAATGTAAATATGAGCCCTGGTGTGATAAGCAGGTTTTTCGGATGTAATAAGTCATGTGGGTTGTCTGAGCGTAAAAAGGGTACCTAGCGTGGTACGCAAGTTACTCGTGTGTAATACGCCCCGAAGGTTGTCTGAACGAAAAAGATCCTAGACACAGGTTGTTCAGATGTAATAAGTCCTTGAGGTTGACCTGGAATGTAAAATCCCCGGTGTAGCAGGTTGTTCGGTCATAATCAATCCTTACATATATATCTATATGTGCGTGTGTTCCCATGTTGGAGATGATAAGGTCACGAAGCACTTGAGGTGCACCTAGGCAGTTCTTCTATGTTGGTAGAATGCATGTTGACCGTGGAGAGACGTAATGCACTTGGTGTGCTCCTAGGTTATTCTCGCATAGTGTATGTTATAGGTTATCTTGATGACGTGAAAGATCCTGGCATACTACTATGGCGAGATAACGTAGGTGGTCTTGATCTGGGTTGTGTTGTGTGCTCTGTATGTTTTTTTTGTGCAAGACAAAAGAGATGATCTAGAGACAAGGAGATAAAGTTAGGAGACATAGGTTATTGTCGTGGCAATGTAAGGAAGGTCCTGGACAGTTCCTATGTGATGGCTTGCTTGTAGATGTGATGAAGACCTAGATGAGGACTAGGCATACACCCAACATGAAAAAGGCTTGGCTCTGTAGAAACTTTCGATGAAAGATAGTACCATTTGATGATCGATAAGAAGATGATGGTGACAACAACTATGATGATGACTCTATAAGGATCGCTGGACCAGATGTGTTGATGATTGTTGAAGAGAGAGAATACCTTCCTAGTTAAGAGGGAGTGTTGATTTATTTGTAACTTCAAAATATATTTTGATATATATTATCATTGTATGTCATTATTGTCTATAGACCTTGAGGTACAACCTCTGTTGTAAGTTAGGGAAATAGTCCCTAGTGAAACATCATGTAATGTATTTTTGAAGTCTCTCTAGGAGAAGTCGGCCCTGTTAGGGTAAGAGGTTGGCCCTAGTCATGTAATAGGCCAACCACTTGATTAGTATAAATAGGGAGGCGCCCTCCCTCATTTACACACACCTCACACTCATTCAAGTTCGCATGAGAGAGAAGAGAGAGACAAGGAAGAAATATAGATAACTGTTGAAGACTTCTTATTACCAGGTTTGATCATCTTATGACATAGTGTTTTGTGATTGTACTATTCTGAGGAAGTTTGTGTGGTTTTCTCCTTTATGGTTTCCCCAGCGAAAAGCTTTGTGTCTTTTGTATCTATTCTATCTTATGCATTTTTTGTACTTGTTATTCTTTTAGATAAAGATACTAACTAAGCTAATTAGATCTAAGAAAAACTAACACTTAGGAGGCTGTAAGAGTAATATACGAATGAGGATTAGGCAAAATGAAAAACAATCAAGGACAAGCATATGCTCTCATGTAGGGAATTAAGACAATCAACCCTTCCATAGTGAAGTGAATAATAGTCATAAAATATTTCTCCATCATTATCCACTTCACGAATAATGACAAAGCTCTGAATGATGAAAAATTATCACAAGAACTGAAAACATATCCTCTAGTTTGATGAATTTAGTTCTTCCGTGTTCTAAGATATCTCAAATGGTGCTACAAGGTTAAAGGAAGGTATTCTAAGGAAAAATAGTGTGGAATTGAATTCCTACCCGTAGTTTCAAAGACACCCCTTTGATATGCATGAAGCCTAATCACATGGTATTGACACATTAGTTCAAAGTACAATGTTTTAAATGGAAAAGGGATGAGGCTAGCATAATCGTCATACAATCAAACATGCCTAGGTGAATTTTCATTGTCGACTTTTTGAAGTGATGGCGAACTATACCCTGGTCAAAGATGTATTATGTTTTATGTTACACTATATGGACATAAGACAAGACATGAAACATGGGGAAGATGAAGAATCGACAATCAAGCTCCTTGGCCCCAACAAAGCATTTGGGTAAGTCATTATCTTATATTTCTATAGTTTGGTTTCATATCTATGAAGATAATTTAGAATTGGGCTTGGGAGTGCGAATAATTATTAGTGGATATTGGGGTCATGATACTTAAGACCATGGTCAATAACATTCATAGGAAGGTGGTTTCCTTGTTCATTTGGTTTAAAAATTGGGAAGTTGGTGTGGTTTTGCTTGTTGAATATTCAAACTAGGGTTGTCCATATTTTTATTTTTTGTAAGGGTTGTGGACTTCTATACAAATTTGATTGCATTTCGACAACAAAAATTGGGGAGATAATCACAATTACGAATAACTTGTTAATGTTATGTTATTTCTTTGTTCAAGTAGAGGACATATTGGGATTTTGTACGTATTTTTGTTTCATGTATCTCTTTCGTAATTAGATGTTTGTGAAAATGGATTGTTATGGAAACCACCCCAAGTGTCATAGATAAACCCAAGAGATTTACATGACCTTGCTTAACGACCTCCATTTTTTCTATTGCCACTAAAGTCAATGAAAATGAACATCATTGTGTCTCCCATACTGCATTAGTTATGGACACTCTGGTGTAACAAAAGTGGCAAATACATGTGCTAGAAGCACAATGCTTCATTGTAAAAAATATGGTTTGCAACTTGAACAAAGAATCCTAATATGTGGGCTCCAATCTAATCGTCAATGGGATCAGTCCTCAAGGAGATTAAAGAAGAGGAAACAATCCATGAGATGCTTAAAGATATGGACTTGGAGAAAATTGAATCCCAAAACACTAATCTTGCCCTAGATGAAGTTAGCAACAAACTTGTGTTCTTCTAGTTTATAGTTTAATATGATATGTAAAATTGCATTGTGTTTAGGTGTTTTTATAGAATTTAAACTGATAGGAACTTTTTGAGATGTTGTGCAAAATATGGCACTAATTGTTATGGCTCACGTCCAAATTGATGAATATGCAAATTGCATTTTGACAAAAGAGACAACTTCATTTTATTATTATTACACTAACCCGCTCCATTATAACTTTTTTTAATACAAATACATAAGCATTGTGGTTTCAAAAAAATCACATTTAGAATTGTCCAAAGCATTAGAGACTAAACAAACAAATGAATTTTAGCAGCGAAGTTGATTATACCTACCTTTAGAAATCGTGCAAAACATTGGAGACTAGATAAACAAATGAAATTAGTAGCAAAGTTGATTATACCTACCTTTTAGAAATAATTTAGAAATGTTTTATTTTAATAATTGTACATAAACCAAAAGTAAAGCTAAATTAAAAAATAATAATTGGATAAGAAATCATAATAACTAATTTGTTTTGTAGTATATGGTTATTAAAATAAACATAGTTATATTGTTTCCTATAATATAGTTGGAATATTCAATACAGGCCTACATGTCTTTATTAAGATAGATTGTTTGGTATATAAAGGGTTAGTTGTACAATTTTTAAGGGATTTATGGTTAGTGGTTAAGTAATAGTTAAGATGTCAATAAGTTGGTAAACCAATATTGTTAAGGAGTTAATAAGTTAGTAGTTATGGCATATGAGTAGGGTGGTTGGTCAATGGCTCATAAAATAATAATAAAATTAAACCAATGTAGATCCATCTTAATGTTGGGTCTATCAAGCACCAAGAATGGTCAAATTTCTTGAAGTGTATTTTTTTCTTGAGAAGTAAAAAATTGAATGCCTCTATGTGCTAACTTAAATCCCTCTATATGCTTGATAGATCCACATTTAAAATAGACATATGATGATAGTATCTTAG
The DNA here is from genome assembly GCA_001517045.1 of Pseudotsuga menziesii. Lineage (NCBI taxonomy): Eukaryota > Viridiplantae > Streptophyta > Pinopsida > Pinales > Pinaceae > Pseudotsuga > Pseudotsuga menziesii. Next base: position 1,980,985 of record LPNX010937198.1, on the reverse strand, counting down.
TTAAAGTAAAACTAATATTCACTTCATTAAAAGGAATTATCATTATATGGTTTAATAAATATTAATAATTCACTTGTCTCTCACATATAATAGAAAATGTTATTTAAACTTATTTTAATCAAACAAAATTATACATAATTTTTTCAAAAAATGGTTATAAATATGAAAAAATATTATTAAAATATATATTAATTAAATAAGAAAAGTATTTAAAAAAGTGCTGATTAAATTCAAAACATTTTTAATCTTAAAATTTAACTTATAGTTAAAATATATAAAATGTTATAAATAAAATATTTTATAATTAAAATAGGTTATAAATTAAATTATAATTATTTTTTATTAAAAAAAATTACAAAATATTTTTCAATTTTCAAAATATTCAAATTTTTATAACTTAAAAAAACTATATTATTCTTTTAATAATATTCAAACTCATAAAAATTAGAATAGTAAACTATAAAGACTTTTCAAATTTTTATAACGTTAAAAACCGTATAATTTTTTTTAATAATTTTAATAATATTCAAACAAATAAAAATAAAAAATAAAAACTACAAGCATACCACCATTATTATTTATATTAAATTAATATTACTAAGATCATTATTATTTATATTAAAATAATAATAATATTCTAATATTATGTCTATTTAATAGTCAAACTCTTAATTTAAATAAAAATATTTTTATTTTTTATTATTATTACTTAGAAATAAATAATAATATTATAATATCTATTTCATAATCAAACTCTTATGATAAATAAAACTATTTATATAAAATATATAAATTTATTAAAAAAAATATTATTAAAAAAATTATAATATACCAAGAGTATGACGTTTAAAAAAAAAATAAGTGATAGTTTTCATGAGGAAAGCACGTTAAATCACGCATCCATCATATATAGTCATGCAAAGGAAATTGTTACTAGCTCATCTCATGATGTTTACTTTTTGAGGCATTAATCTTCTTCAATCTTGTGCTTATGCATTTTTGTTTTTAATCAAATTTTTATAATGCTGTAAAATTCAGATTAGTTTTTTCCTAATTATTATACGTGTGAAGGTAGGGGTATATTTTTAAGGAAGTTAAAGTTCTTTTGATTTGCCCGTGTGTTTCAAGACATTAATTTTAACAAAATTTTATAATGTTTTCACAATTTTAATACTAAATATAATATTTTAAAAAATTAAAATAAATTTAATACTTTTTAAAATAAAAATTAAATTTATTTTAATAATTTTTAAATATAATAATTTGATTTTCTAATTGATGTAGGACAATTTTAATGGGACATAATATTAAACACAAGTGATTTTAATTATGGTAATTAAAATATAAATAAAATTAATTTATAAGCTAAAATTTTCATGGCACTTGTTTTTACTTAGTATTGATATTAATTGTCTATCTGTATTAATATTAAATGTTGCATCGTTACACAATATTGTACTAATTGTTGCATTGGTACTAACCTATGTAGCCAGGGTACCTGTACCCATGGGTAGGGCACACGTACCCGCACCAGGTACTCGTAGGGTATGTCTCTTGTCGTACCCTGTCGTACCCCATACTAGGTTCACGTACCTAAGACATTGTTATAAAAAAAGGGGTACTTATAAGCAAAATGGTACGTCGTACCCCGTGTTTGGGTACTCAAGGGATATAGATGACTCAGTAAAATGCAATCCATTGGGGAATATGTAATGACCCTATTATCGGATGAAATGATAGTCCAAGCCACAGGCAAGCATATGCAGAGAAAGTGACCACTATCGCCTTAGTCACTTCTCCTAACTTCTTCGAAAGTCGAAACCTCCAAGGGGAGAGCCCTGTGCAACTCTGCAAAAGACACTTAGTCACGAATAGATCTTGCAACATGTGAAGTTAGTGACCAATGCTTAATGAAGTCAATCAGAAAGTGGAGTAGATGTACTGTGAATATAAATTGTGCAAATGCATTAATACATCTGCTTCAAATAACCAATTTCATTCCTAGATAATACATGTATCATATAACAAGAGTGACACAAATATTATCCAAATTACGAGCATTCATGCACCATGAACTATTAATGAACAATAGTATATCAAAGATAAAGTATGACCTTTACTATGTATCAGTCATAAATCAATATATAGGCCAGCAGTATATATAACCCGTATATTCAAGAAAGTCTAAGACGAATTTCTAGCAGCAGGCCAACATTTTAGTCCTAGGATTTTAGGATGCCCGAGATTTTAGGGAGAACCTGAAATTTTAGGTCGTTGAATTTTAGGGCTCAAAAACTTAGGCCACAAAATTTTAGGACTCGAAATTTTAGGGAGGACAAGAATTTTAGGGCCTCAAAATTTAGGTAGTGAAATTTTAGGGAGGGTCTGGAATTTTAGGGCGTGGAATTTTAGGGAGGACCCGAAATTTTAGGGCGTCGAATTTTAGGAGGGCGCGGAATTTTAGGGTTCGAGATTTTAGGTCACAAAATTTTAGGAATCAAAAATCCCGAAGGCCCTAAATTGGCCAAATATTTGATTTTTTATGAGATTTTTATAAATTTTGCAGACCTAAAACTAACCTAGAACTAACCCTAGAAACTAGGTTTTGAAAATGAAAAGGTGTGAAGACGAAGGGAGATAAACCCTAGCAAATCCCTACCTCAACCTAGGGCGTATAGGGAGGATGGCTAACCCAGAGAGGAAGAGATCCTAGGTCAAGCAAGTATCCTAGAAAACTAAGGGAAAAACCTAGAGGACCCTCACAAGGAGATGTGCCTCGACTTGCTAAGGTGACAAGAAGGCTAGAAATGGCCTATTCTACGAGAAAATGCAACACTAGGGCTACCATTTAGTCTTGAACGTGCATCATCCACCAACATTCAAAAAAAGATATAAGAAGCCTCACTTCCAAGTGCTCGTGTTTAGCCAACAAATCAAAACATCACCTTGCATAATAATTTCACCAAAGAACACCAGAAAAAGCTTTCATTAACCAAGAAAATATCCCTCAAGTGGGGCACAACTCTCCAAAGAGCCCTAAGAAGGGTAAAACAAATGCATAATGATTTATCCCATAAAATAAAATGAAAGTGAGGAGATCTATTTATATGATCTCACACTCACTTTTTACAAAATATCCACGTCGACATGCCTTAAAATAAGTCAATTTGAAATTATAAAATGTCAACTGAAAATTAAAAGAAAATAATAATAAAATATAGCCTATGGTAGGCTTAAGGTAGGCTACCTGGGGTATTTTGTATCCCTAGGTGTCAAAACATGCTCAAATCAGCGAATCACTCTGAACGAAAGGCTTGAGTAAGTTGGAGGGAGGGCGTTATACCCCATCTAACCCCTGGAATGTTGTAAAATCCCTCAACACCCTCCTCAAAGCATGAAAAGTCCTGGCATGGAGGGTGGCTTTCCTCTGAGGAAATAAGACTAGGGAGAGCAAGGACCCACTGACTAAAGGGCCACGAGGGTGTTCAAAGTGGCCACGAATGAAGAAAAGTGTCTTGTATTTGAAGCAAAGGCTACCAGAGCACGTAACTAGGATATGGAGCCATGAGACCTAGTAGTCAACCCTTAGGGGCCCCGAACACCAATCATGAGGTTAAAAAACCCTTTAAAAGGACAGTCAACAGTTCCATTAAGCCATAGTACCCCTAAAGGAGGACCAAAGGGCCCAACCATGACCATCATTGCTCAATAACACCCCTCCTGGTCGAAAAAATGACCTTCTCTCCTTGGGGCACACTTGAAGGTGCGCTGGGTACAAGGTGCAACGTAACACTGGCTCCAACAACGGGACGAGTGATCTTCCTAGGAGTGCTTGAGAACCTGTGAATCTACTGGTACCTATAAACCTACACACATATCAAATGCCCGAGAGATTAAAATCATCTAAGGGCAGGCACTTTCGTCCTACCTTGTTCACAAAATGAGGGAAACAAACTAAGAACAACAAAAATCGACTAGACACTGAAAAATACATCAAATGCAATGCACAGAAATATGCCTAATGCAACTAACCTAACCTAAACCTGGTATCCAAAATAGGTTAAGTAAAATCATACCACCAATGTAAGCATCTGAGTAAGCAATTCATACATGATATCTTACCTTCATCGTTTAGTGCATTCTAGGAGAATACATCATCAACGGCATGTCGAGTACGTACTAGGACCTTCATTTGGATGAGGAAAGCAATCTGGTCCTAGAATATTTGTAACTGGTGCCACGGAGAAGTATCGCTTTGACAAGATTTGTTAATCCATGCTTCTAGTGGACTTATGTAAAGGTCCCCTCCATCATATCCTGATGTCAAGAAAAGGTTTCGCCTGCAATTTATTACCAGACTCTGATCTAGAAAAGCAATTAATAAAGCAGGTATTCGCATATCCTTATATGTCAACAACAACCTGTCCCTACATCCACCTAAGACTTTCTTTGGATATACATGTATATTACTTATCTTCTTCACAAACAAGTTAGTATTCCAAATAATCCTTGAAACTTCAAAATTGTTAGCAGAATAATTCACACCTTCATGCTTCAAATGGAAAGATAAATAGTAAACATTGTGAAGATGAGGAAAGAAAATCATACCTATCCACCTACCTGCTCCGACCTTGTTGAAATGTACCATCAAGGGATTACCAAGGTATGATAGAAAGGGTTGAACAATTTCTTCAATACTCACCACAAGATGATGTGAGGAATGCCAATACTGGGGCCTGATGGACTGGAGGATAGTGTTAACTCCACTGCTGACACGGAAGACTTCCTTTCCCATGATGCTGCAAGGTCTCAAAAATTCATAAATTGGTGGACTGAGGAACTCCCAGTAATTATCATCTTCCATGTTTTCGTAACTTTCTTCCAAGAGAGCCAAAACATCATAAGAAATCGTTAACGGAGGACAAGGAAATTTTATTGATTCTATGCATTCCTTGGTTTCTTCAATTATGCCTTCTTGATCTTCATTTTTAGTCATCAAGGAGTACTTCAGATTCTTGTGAGGCTTGTTCTTCATTCATAGTCTTCAATATTTCCTTCTTAATGTTAGGAACCCACTAATCGCATAAAACTTTGATCAGTTGTCGAAAGGAGGATATCCCCCCAGGGGGGAGTCCATCATATCAAACATCCATATCCTTATTCCCTCCTACACCAAGGGACATCATGAATAATTGTATAATCATGTCCTCGTCCCTAATATCCCACGCCCCAAGTACTTCTTTAAACTTTGTAACATGTGTCGCAACTGTATCTTCAACCTTGTGAAATGTCGGGATAGACTTAAGACAACGATGTTGGTTGAATTTGTTTGGGTAACCTGGGATGTTTGAGAAACCAAATGGGTCAAGCATCCCTATATCGCTTGCTCGAAAATGTTTGCTTCGATCTTCTTTAGTTTTTCTTTAGTGGAGTCGCTAGGAGAGACTTGCCAAGTTAGTTGAACAAATTTCACTGAAGTATCAAAAGCAAAGGCATACCTGATTGATGGGGTAGCCTGATTTCTTTGTGGAGTCTCCAGATAAGCCTGCAGGTTAATCCTAAACATATATACAATCATGTACAATAAGGACTCGAGTCTTACAAAAATCTTGTTATTGCTCGGATAAGTCACCTCAATGAATTTGAGGTCCCCGGCAACAACGTCAAAATCTTAAGCCTTGTCAAGCTTCTTCTTCATGGAGTCATCAGGGAAGATCTGCAAGATTAGCCCTTGACAATAATATTTTCAAAATACCCAGCAAGACTTACCTCAAATTTATTACTGAATGTCGTTCTTGCCAGGGGTGCGAATCACCTCAACAAGTTTGAGGGTCCCAGACAACTGCACCAAAATGTTAAGCCTTGTCGAGCTTCTTATTTGTGGAGTCGCCAGGTAAGATCTGCAAGATTATTCCTTGACAATAATATTTTCAAAATACCTAGAAATACTTACCTCAATTTTCTTACCGAATATCGTTCTTTCTAGGGTGTGAATTACTCTAGATCAACCACTTAAAATTTTGAAATGGCCCTCGGCAACGGCAGCAAAATGTTACCGGATGAAATGGCAGTCCAAGACACCAGCAAGCATATGCGGAGGAAGTGACTGTTGTCACTTTAGTCACTTCTCCTAACTTCTTCGAAAGTTGAAACCTCCTAGGGGAGATCCCTGTGGAACTCTGCAAAAGGCACTTATACACAAATATATCTTGCAACATGTGAAGTTAGAGACCAGTGCCTAGTGAAGTCAATCAGAAAGTGGAGTAGATGTACTATGAATATGAATTGTGCATGTGCATTAATACATATGCTTCAAATAACCAATTCCAGTCATAGATAATGCATGTATCATTTAACAAGAGTGACACACAAATATTATCCAAATTACGAGCATTCATGCACCATGAACTATTAATGAACAATAGTATATCAGAGATAAAGTATGAACTTTACTATGCATCAGTCATAAATCAATATTTAGGCCAGCGGTATATATAACCCATCTATTCAAGAAAGTCTAAAATGAATTTCTAATAGCAGCACATAATTTCAAGCTCGGGATTTAAGATGCCCGAGATTTAAGGGAGGGCCCGAAAATTTAGGTTGCAGAATTTTAGGGCCCAAAAATTTAGGTAATGAAATTTTAGGGCGCGAAATTTTAAGGAGGGTCCGAAATTTTAAGGAGGACCCGAAATTTTAGGGCGTCGAATTTTAGGAGGACCTAAAATTTTAGGACATCGAATTTTAGGAGCCGAAAATTTTGAGAGGCTCCAAATTGGCCAAATATTTGTTTTTTTTAGATTTTTATAAATTTTGCAGACCTAAAACTAACTTAGAACTAACCCTAGAAACTAGGTTTTGAAAATGAAAACGTGTGAAGACAAAGGAAGACAAACACTAGCAAATCCCTACCTCAACCCAGGGTGTCTAGGGAGGATGGCTAACCTAGAGAGGAAGAGATCCTAGGTCAAGCAACTAGTCTATAAAACTAAGGGAAAAACCTAGAGGACCCTCTCAAGGAGACGTGCCTCGACTTGCTAAGGTGACAAGAAGGCTAGAAATGGCCTATCCTAGGAGAAAATGCAGCACTAGGGATACCATTTAATCTTGAACATTCATCATCTACCAACATTCAAACAAAGAGATAAGAAGCCTCACATCCAAGTGCTCGTGTTTAGCCAACAAATCAAAACATCACCTTGGAAAAGAATTTCATTAAAGAACTCTGGAAAAAACCTTGCATTAACCCATAAAATCTCTCTCAAGAGGGGCACAACTCTCCAAAGAGCCCTAAGAAGGGTAAAACAAATGCATAATGATTTATCCCATAAGTTCTAATTAAACTGAAAGTCATGAGATCTATTTATATGATCTCACACTCACTTTTTACAAAATATCCACGTCGACATACCTTAAAATAAGTCAATTTGAAATTAAAAAATGTCAACTGAAAATTAAAAGAAAATAATAATAAAATATATCCTATGGTAGGTTTAAGGTAGGCTACCTACGGTATTTTGTATCTCCAGATACCAAAACATGCTCAAATAAGTGAATCACTCCGAACGAAAGACTAGAGTGAGCTGGAGGGAGGAAGTTATACCCCATCTAACCCCTAGAATGATGTAAATCCCTCAACGCCCTCCTCAAAGCATGAAAAGGTCTGACATGGAGGGTGTCTTTCATTTGAAGAAATAAGGCCAGGGAGAGCAAGGACCCACTGACTGAACAGCCACGAGGGTGTCCAAAGTGGATGCAAATGAAGACGAGTGTCTTATATTTGAAGCAGAGGTCACCAGAGCACATAACTAGGATGGAGCCATGAGACCCAGTGGTCAACCCTTAGGGACCCCAGACACCAATCCTGAGGTTAAAACCCCCTTTAAAAGGGCAATCTGCAGTGTGATTAAGCCATAATACCCTTAAAGGAGGACCAACGTTCCCAACCATGACCACCATTGCTCAATAACACCTCTTCTTGTCTAAAAATTGGCCTTCTCTCCCTGGAGTACACATGAAGGTGCGCTGGGTACAAGGTGCAGTGTAACAGACCCTCAACCAAATCTGAACTAATTTTTTGCTAACTATGTATGGATTTTGATTTAGGACTTATGTTAAATCCTTTGCAACATTGTTCAAATTCCATTGAATATTGTCCAAATCAAGTAGATTAATTTTACATTGATTTACAATGAATGTTTTATGGTTTTGTCTTCAACACTCATAGAACATAATTTGACTACCAAATGTGCACATAAAATATACATACATATTTAATACCGAGAAATAAATTGACATCAACTCATGAATATATTTGGCAATTTGCAATTTTTTATAACAACAGTACAAATAGGTGTTTAAACTAAGATTTCAAGTGTACCTTTATGTCCGACTTTGACTGTTTCTTACAATTGTTCGGTACAAGGATTTGTCAAATTTTATGTAACTTCCAGTCTTCTAATCAATATCTATTGAGTCTATGATTTATCAAATTTTATGTTTTCAAATTTTCAATCTGAATGTTCATTGTTCAAATAATCATCAAATTTATAATTATGAATCATGATTCATAATTTATTAATTTATGAAGAAATCATGATTCATGTCGGTGCTTCCAAATTTTGAATAATTAATGGGATACTACGAAGTTCATGTGATAAGTGTGAATAAATATGCATACTGCATGCAGGTGGTCGTTCATAGCAGGAGGACAGCCTGGAAGAGCTGACAAAAAAATCAAGAACTACTAGAACTCCCATCTCAGACAAAAACACACATTCTCAATCCAAGGCGCACAATCTCAAGAGAAGACCAACATACCCTCCCCTTTCAAAACCATGTGTTGAGAGCGAGGCAAGTGAAAATAAAACAAAACGATTCTTACAGTCATGGTTGCAATAATATTCCTACTTCAGATGTCTCCATTTTTTTATTCTTCGTCTCCTTCAGATGCCTACATTGGGTGCATAGATGAATTAGTTTGAATACATATGCTTTGATCAAAGCAATGTACAATTCGTTAATAGTTATATAGTCTCTATTGATCAAGGAATGGAAGAGCCCTTTGATAACACACAACACATAGATTGGATTCACGAACTTGGCTACGTAATGTAGAAAATGAACTTGGAATCCTTGTATATTATGCAGTAATTATGTTGACTCTGAGTCCGAATAGTTGCATTGGTCTGTGTGTTATTTCCATTATAAATTATAAATTATGTAATTTGTTTCATTTATTATTAATAGCAGCATAGATTCATCTTAAAAAATATCTACCAAAGTCGAGGCTGAAATGATCAAATCTCTAGAAGTGCAAAATGATCAAATCTTTGGAATTGCAAAGTGCAAACCCCTTTCTTAGAGTGGAAATGTGAACGAAATGTTTATGTTTTTAATTTGTAGTCTTAAATATGTAGTTCTAACAAATATTTTAAATTTAAATTGAGCCCACATATTTTCTTATAACATTTTTTTAAAGTACATGTGTCAGCTCTGAAATGAACATTGAAGGACTTACACATCCCCCCTACTAGACTGTAGAATACGCCTCTTCAACACAATAAAATAACATTTAATCTATTTAATTGAAACCTTGCTTCATATCATTCTGATTCAAAACCATAGTTGCACTGTACATCTTGAGCTTTAGCGATGGATTCCCATATCTATAGCGTGATGGATTTCACCGTTCTTACGATATTGTCCTAAGCTTTTTGGCCATGTCAAAATGATCAATAAACCTGTGGTATATTACTATATTATGTACACATTAATTATAAAAAAGAAACAGCCCGTGGGGGCGTAGAGCAAGTGGTAAAGTGGAATTGTTGAAATTGGTTGTAAATGGAAGGTCTCGTGTTCAAATCCCTTCCAAATTTACCCATGCGCCATGGTTCAACCCTGTGGATGCAGCTAGGGGTATAGTGGTAGCAGGATTGGATCCCTGGACCCCATGTCACGCGAGTACCAGCCCGTCCCCAGTTGTCGATTCCCCTAGTAACAAAAAAAAATTATAAAAAATAAACAATTAATTTCGATGGGGCGGCAAAGCTTAACCTAGGAGCAGCAAGATATGGCATGGTCTGTAGGAATTCGATGGGTGAAATATTGCAGTTGTTCTATGGTTCCACTGGGTTCAACACCAATAACTCAACGGAGCTTAAGGGCCTTATCCAGGGTTTCAAAGTTGTGGTAAGGGAAGGATGGCTCCTAGTAATCATCGAGGGAGATTCGAATATTTTGATCTATATGGCTAAACAACTAGCCAATGGAAAAACAACTGAGTGAGTTTCGTCTAGTTGGTGATTAGCTAGCAGGTTGGAGATCCTGCATAGCCTGGTTTCCTCTCACCCGACGATTTCTTTCAGCCACGTTCACAGGGACGCGAATAGGGTGGCTGACATGTTGGCTAACATCGGCACGGAGGGGTGTAAAGCATGTAGGATGGGACCGTTAGAGGACTTCATGACGGAATGATGGGATCCCCAATGTAGATAGCTGGCCACCCAGGATTTTGGTGTGAATCGACAAGTGGTAGACTTCATGCCTACTCATCAGGGCGAGGACAAGAGGTTGATGGAGCCTCCCACAGAGCCGGAATGCGACCACGTGTGACCATGCATGCAAAGGACATAATATTCCCAATCGATCACCTCATCCATAAATTTGGATACAAAGACTGGCTCAGAAGAAGAGAAAGGATGGATTTGCTGCGAAATTGGGATAAGGAAGTTAAGATGGAAATGATGCAAAATATCGAGCAGGGTACGGGAGGGTGTGAGGGCAGGATTTGGGAGATGATGGTGTTGTAATCTCACAGATCACATAAGGTTACCAATAATACACACTAAAACATATATATATATATATAAATAGAGACAAGAGATAAGAACAAATAGGTGAATTAACAGATTATATTATACGAATGAGTCCATACAACACAGAGAACTGAACTGAGTTCTTATCTGGCTCAACAACCTAATATATATGATTACAGAACGGTTACAAAATAACTACCTGTCGGTTCGGTGAACCGACATAACCTTAGGTGGACGACTTAATCTCTAATTTAGTCAGCCAACCGACTTAGTCGGTTGATCGACTAAGTCGACTATCCTTCAACTTGACTTATCAACTTGCTCCTTCTACATCTCCCCCACGAACAAAATGTTTCTTCGTCCTGAAGAAAAAGGGAGGTACAAAATTCTTCATGGTCTCAATAGTTATTGCGGTGGGCTATGAAGTCTGATGTTCGGTCTCTTCTATACGCAGACTTCTACAATGACTGGGGCTATTACTGCGAGGTGATGTTGGAAATCTGTCCAACTCTGTAAAATTTTATGGATGTCGATGGTGAGTGTAGTCAAGCTTGATAAGATCGACATATTCTCTGAAATGGAGACTTCAGCTATCCTCTCCATGTTGGGACCCATGAACTGGTCCTTCTCCTCTGCAATCTCGATAAGTCGTTTCATCTGCGGGCAGATGATGTCGACTTTCTGTAACTTAGGGAGAGCTTTTTGCACCCACTGATGTGCTTCCCTTTCTAGTTTCTGCAATTTGGCATTTTCAAGCACTATCTGTTCTTCTATTGTTGTTCTGAGTGCTTCCTCAGTGGTTTTTCTGCTCTCTAATACCTGAATCCCTTGTCTAGTCTACTAATAAACTTGCCCATAGTGATTAGGCCAGTCTCTTAGTACTTCTTCAGTTACGACAGACTCCTCCATATGATCCTGCAACACTTTATAGGCTTCAGAAATGCAGTGTGCTATGCCATTAGGAGTCAGGCAGTTTCCTCTTTTTGTTCCTCCTTTGTTTCCTGAATGTGAGCTTGGAGTGTCGACACCATGCTCTCAAATAGTTGATACGCCCTTTCGAGCAGTTTGTCTGTGTCGACTTCTATGGGGCTCAGCATGACGGACTGGGCCAGATTCCTGAATTTGTCGAGAAATTCGGCCTGTTCTGTGTTTTTGTCATTGAGTTCTTTATTTCTTTGCTCACTCCTTGTCTTTGCTTCACTTGCGAGGGTCCTGAGGATTTGTCCTAGATCTGTGTTGGTCAGGGAGCTTGCATCCTTCAATCTGATTTGGACCTTTGAAGCTTTTCCATGATGCTCCTTCTTCTGTTTCTCCTTCCGCTTCTTATACTTTTCTTTATCTGCTTCGTGTGTACCTGCAATAGTTGAGGCAAGGTCTTTGGTTTGTGGGATAGAGGCCAATGGTTTATCTGGTTGGGGAGGTGGGATTACTACCTCCTCTGGTTGTTTGGATGGAGATGGTTGTGGTGGGCCTTTCTCTGAGTCAGGGGGTGGTGGTGGTGGTGGAGATGGAGTTGGCGAATGGTCGGCGGTGGCTGGTTTGGGTGAGGTGTGAGTGAGTGGTGGATTTTCGGGGCGAGGGGGCGAGTCTATGTTAGAGAACATTTGGTTAATTTGTCAAGCTATGTCCTCCTCGGTTTCTTCTCTTTCAGTTGGTGCGGTGGTTGATGGGTCGGTTTGAGGGATGGGTACGGTTGGTGTGATAGTCGATGACCGACGTGCAATCACTTTAGTTTCCTTGTCGAGATTTCTCTTGAAAGTCGACATAATGGTTGCAAAGGTTCTGGACTATGCGTCCTGTCCTGGTTGGTACCCCCCAGTCATGAAGAGAGGTGCTTTTGTAGAGATCTTGTGTGTCGACGTAAATATGTCAGGCAGTTTCTCAATGAACGCCTGCAAATCTATATCCTTGTCGAACTTTGCTTTCACGGCCTCCGTCATTGCACTTTTGCATAAGTCGAGGTGGCTGACTGACTGCGGTGTCGGTACTTGTTCCTCGGATATTTTCATCGGTGATGGGGGTGGAGGCGTCAACACAAGATCGACAATGTTTTCAGGCGTCGTCGTAGTCTTTGCTTTCTTCGGTCGACCTGCTTGTGCTCCTACGTCGACAAATCATTGGAACTGGGTTTTGACCGGCACTTTATTTGCTGCGGCATCCTCTATGATGTCGAGGGTCATGGCTGCCAATTCTTCTTCATATTCTGATGAGTCAGCAAGAATAAGCTTGTGCTTGCCTTTACCTTGCTGTTGTTGTTGTGTTTTGAGCTTCTTCCTGGCCGCTGCTATCTCCTTTGACAATTTCTGAATAATGCCTTTTGTAAGAGCATACTCAGGGTTTTCTGGCTCTGTCTCCCCCCCTGGTTCCTGGGTCGGGATGACACTTTCTGCAGCCGAAGGAGTTATCTGCTACTGAGGCTGCGGATTTGCGGTCTAGGGTTCGGCCCTCTTTGCGGTCGGAGGTTTGATGGTTATTTGCAGGCAACCAGTGTGTTCGACCGGTGTCTCCTCCGACACAAATGTGCTGATATAGAGGTTGAGCTCATAGTCTTCCTCTTTTTCTTGGTCTGTGAACGGCTCTTCGATCAAGAAGTTGATCGGATTTGCTACTGCTAGTACTGGTATTTTTGTTTTGGCCTGTCGAGATAGTTCCCGAAAGATCTGGTTGACAGATGGATAGTAGTCGAGGGCTTTGGTGTTTGAATTGTCGCCCTGCATGTACCACACCGAGGTATGGTCGAGCTCCAGTTGGATGTGGGAGTTCATAGGTAGATTTCTTTGGATGTTTTGAGGCACCCTCCATCTAGTTGCGCGAACTTTCAGCTGTTGGAACCAGTTCTCCAACAATACTTTCACGCGCTCAAGCTCGTGCAAGGTTCCTCTCTAGGAGAATGGCTTAAATCTCCACATGTCGAACTTCGATGGTTCCCGAAATATTGGACTCCCCTCTAGGCAGATGTGGTAACTGACAATCCATAAGATGAGGGAGGGAAACTTGATGATTCCCCCCATTTCTTGACATCTTTCACAGATGTTCTTCACCATGTCGGTGACATATTCTGCCCATCTGTATATTCATCCATCGGTGGCAATGGTGTCAACAGCTTCTAGCATGTCTAACTTAAGGTCGATGCCTCGACTTGCCAGCATGAGTGTTATTGCAATGATTTTGGCCACAATCTGTGGCGTTCAGGTTGTGATTTGGCTAATCATCAACCCCTTGGAGTTCTTACCGGAAGATGACCCAGTGAGCTCTTCGACTAGTCCTTCTTTGATTTCGACTGGTACGGGGTTTCCTTCATTAGAGAGACCAGTCAGCTTGGAGATGACTTCTCCAGAGATGTCGACCGACTGGTCGAAGTAGAACCAACCATTGTGATATTGGCTGATGATGAATTTGACAGCAGTTTCCTTGGTGCCACCAAAGCTGGCCATAAGTGGTGCGTTGGCATAGCTAAAGATAGTGTTGTGTTTGATTTTCTTTGCTGCTTGAGTGGCCTTTTTGTCAACAAAGGCCCATTCTTGTATTTCAGTCCATAGCTTTTGCCATGAGCCTTCCTGTACTTCGGTGTTTTTGATGTTTTTCAACTTGCGGACTAAAGGTGTATCTGCAGCCTGTATTCCCTTGGCTTTGGTCGAGGCTCGAGTTTGTTTGGGGGCCATTATGTCGGTTTGTTGGTCAGTTTCAGTAAGGGGTTCTCATCTTTTAGTCGACTGGATGCTCTAATGCTCTCTATGTTTGGATTGCAGTGAATGATCCTTCGGCGATCCAATATTTATAGGCAATGCTGTGGATGTGTGCGTTGATGGGTGTATTAATGGCATACGGGATGGTCCAGCTGGAATACTTATGTGTGTCTTAATGGTGGATTTATTTTGGTGCTCGATGTCATGAATGCGCGATGGGACTATCGGGGTCGTCGGTCGATGTCGGTTATGAGAATGGTCGATGGGAGTGGTCGGTCGATGGTCATGATGGCGGTTGTCGAGATGGTGATTTCCTGTCATAGTTTTATGTAAGTGCGGTATTTTTTTTTGTTTTTGAATTTTTTTAAAGTTTTTATGGCTTTTGGTTGACGGTTATGGTTGTTATATGATTTTTTTTTTTTGAATTAGTTTCTGTAGAATTTTAGTCAGGCTCCATTAACGAGCTTCCGAAATACTATGCCCTGTAACGTCCTTAGTCGGATTGATTCATTAGGATGTATTTCTTCGACAACGTAAGGTCCCATCCATTATGTGTGGATCTTTTTAGGTTTACCTTTGACTCGACTATTGTATAGTAGGGCAAGGTCTTCGACCGACAAGTTTTTTTTCTTGATGTTGCGGTCGTGCCATGTTTTCTGTTGTTGTTTCTGGATTTCTTGGTGTTGTATAGCCATGAGTCAGTGCTCTTCCAGCTTGCTGAGTTGCAATAGTCGGTCCTTCCTTGCTTGTTCGACATCAACATGTAGTATTTCTGCGATGATAGGGGTCTGCTGTCGAAAGTGTAGTGGAACTACTGCTTCTTGTCCATAGACTAGCCGAAAAGGAGTTTGGTCAGTCGATCATTTATATGTTGTTCTGTATGCCCATAAGACTGCAGGTATTTGCTCATCCCAGTCATCCTTATCAGCATTACATATTTTGGTCAATCCTCTTGTTAGTGTTTTATTAAATGCTTCAATTGCGCCATTCGACTGAGGATGGTATGCTGTACTCCGACGATGGTCGATGTGGAATTGGTCGATTAGGGTTTTGATGGTTCTGTTGATAAAGTGTGTCCGCTGGTCACTAATCAGGGTTAGTGGACATCCAAATCTAGTGATGATATTCTCATAGATAAACTTAGTAGCGATCTCACTAGAACATGTGTCGATTGGTTCATCTTTTTCCCACTTAGTGACATATTTGACTGCAGTAATGATATACCTTGCACCTGTCCTTTTCGCTAGTATAGGGAATGGTCCTATGAAGTTTATGGCCCACATTTCAAATGTCAAACTTGGGTTTACTGATATCAAAGGAATTTCTGTGCCAGGCAGAGGTCGACCTAGTCGTTGACATCTGTCACATTGTCTAACAAAAATTTTGCAATCCCTGTGGAGTGTCAGCCACCATAATCCTGACTGTTGGATTTTCTTCGCAGTTGTGTCTGCTTGAAAATGTCCTCCTGCAGGTCCATAGTGTGCTTCGTGCATAATGTGGTCTCGTTCATATTCTAGTACACACCTTCTAAGGATGTCATCTAATCCCATTTTGTATAAAAATCCATTGATAAGACTGTATGGTGTAGCCTTCATAGCTAAGATCTGCTTTTTCTTGGTGCTCATACCTTCTGGTGCATGTCCATCTTCTAAGAACTGAGCTATTTCTTCTAGTTCTGCTGGGACTGCTTCTATTCGAAATAAATGTGCATCAGGTAAGTCATCGTCGACTCCTGTCGGTTATTCTCCTATGTTGATTCGGGATAAATGGTCGGGACCTACATTTAACTTGCCCAGTCGGACAACGACTTCAAACTCAAATTCTTGGAAAAGAAGTAGCCATCGATAGATCCTTCCATGATGTAGTGGTTTATTGACGAGATACTTCAGAGCCTGATGGTCCGTATAGAATATAAATGGATTAGCTAAGAGATAATGTCGATATTTTTGTAGTGCAAAGACCATTCATAGGGCTTCTCTTTCTGTTGTGGAATAGTTTCTTTCAGCCTTATTTAATTTTCTGCTACTGTAAACTATAGGATAATCCATTCCATCATCTCCTGGTTGAGTTAGGATTTCTTCTATTGCTAGGCCTGATGCATCAATATGAACATGGAATTTGATCGACCAGTTTGGAAACTTTAGGATTGGCACTTCGACTAGTTTTCTTTTTAATTTTTCGAATGATATGTGGCATTCCTCTATCCAATTAAACTCTTTATCTTCTCTTAATAGTTCTTCAAGAGGATAGGTTATATCTGAATAATATCTGGTGAATTTTTTGTAATAGCCTGTGTGGCCAAGTAACACCCTAACTTGTTTTGGGTTTACTGGTGGTTTTAGGTCAAGGATAATTTTAATCTTGGCAAAGGCAACCTTAATGCCTTCCTTACAGACAATGTGCCCTAATAATATCCCTATGGGGGTCACAAATATGCATTTCTTGATGTTTAGGGAGAGTTGAATCTGTCGACATCTCTCCAGCATAAGTTTGAGCCATTTACAATGATCCTTTAGCATGGAGTATATTGTCCAGTCATCAAAGTATACTGCCATGGTCTTATAGATATATTCTTGAAATGTTTTGACAACAATTTGAGAGAACACTGTAGGTGCATTCTTTAATCCAAAAGGCATAAATTTGTAAGCAAATGAACCAAATTCACACACAAAGGTTGTCTTCTTCTAGTCTTCTTTAGCTATTGGCACTTGGTTATAGCCTGAGAATCCATCTGTAAATGAGTAGCATTCATGTCCTGTGACTTCATTCAAGATTTCATCTGCATAAGGGGTTGGAAATGGGTCTGTCAGTGTTACTTTGTTTAGTTCCCTGAAGTCGACACAAATTCTTAGTCTGGTCGGATCATGTTTCTTAGGTTGTACAACCATTGGACTTGTCCATTCTGATTGGTCGATAGGGTAGATGATGCCTGCTACCAACATGTTATCAATTTCCATTTTGACTATCTCCTTGTATTTGTGAGCTAGTTTATAAGGCCTTTTCTTCACAGGTCGAACATCAGGTTTAGTATCAATTTTCATCTCTCCCATTCCATGGACTAAGCCTTTTAGGTCTTTGTAATCTCTAGCAAATACATCTTGGAAATCCTTTAATAAGTTCACTATCTCTGTGGTCTATTCTTTGCTCCAGTAGTCACCAATCTTTGCCATTTTTGGTCGATCATCATTTGAGATGTCGAATTCTTTAGTTTTGACTTTAGCATCTAGCCATTCTGGTGCTTTGGCTTCATTGATCGGTCGAATTCTCCTTTGAACTGTGAGAATGTGGCAGGGAAGTCGGCTGCGGTCATTCTGTCGGTATCTTGTTTGTCAGTTGCTTCAACTTTCAGGATTGTGCAAATGGGTTTGGTCGTTTCGACATGGTTGGATTTCCATCTAAAAAATTTTCCTTCTGTGCTTTCATTTTCTAATTTTAATCTTGTCGACTGTGGCTTTCATCTTGTTTGTATATTGTTATATTTCCTTGTTTGTCGGTTATCTTGTAAGGGTTTGTTTTCGATCGGCTGGATAAATTCTTTAATTTGTTTTGTTGTTTCGACCAAGTTTTCATTTTGTGGTATAAATTTGAAATCTTTAATAAAAATTTCCCTGAGTTCATGCCATAAGAAGGTTTCACCTCTATCTTCTTCCATCTTATACCATTTGTTTGGTAAGTCGGCTAGGGTTAATGGGAACAAGTGTGGCCATGCTTGTTCATCCTTGTATCCAAGTCTTCTCCACTCCTTTTCACAGGTTTTGATATGATCCTCTGGGTTCTGTCCTTGAGTGAATACAGGTATCTGAGCTTGTTGGGTTAACTTCTTTCCTCCAAACCTTTCAACAAAAATAATTCGAAGCAGTTGTCCAGGTCTGCAGTCTTGCCTGATGGGTATCCCACCATCTAGAAGCTTGTCCTGTAAAAGTTTCGACTAGGCTTTGAAGTTGGCCATGTTCACCAATATTTTTGGACACTTGCTCGACATGCATGACTGGTGATTCCCTTTCCTTATATCTTGGTAGTTGTGTAGTATTCAGGTTAGTAGGTTGTAAGGTAGGGTGTTCCCTAACTTTCTTCTCAAAGATTTTTGGGACAATGGACGCTATGAAGCACTATTGGGTGGGCTTTTTGTGCACTTTTTGTATAGTCCAGCACCCTCTTGCTTGTGTTTCGTAGTTCTCAATCTCCCAATCATATAATTCAGCGTCGGAATTATAACCAACTGAGTCTTGGGTGCCTAAATGCAGTTCTCCATGGATATTTGGTTCTGTGTAATCTGCATTGTTTTAGATTTGGTAGAGTTGTCGGACATCGAATTCTTCATCAATAGGTTAAGTCCAAGGTTCCCCTTGAGATGGATGAATGCGTACAATGACCTTTTGTCCATTTCCTTTTAATTTGATTCGTTCCTTGTCCAAGGATATGGATGCTTTCATCTTTCTACCCCAAGGTTGACCGACTAACACTGGGAAAGAACTGGATCTTTCATTTGGGTTAATGATTTCGAAATCGACCTTGGTTGAAATTCCTTTTATAGTCATGTCGACGTTTTTCCAGATTCCAATGGGTTTAATTAGGCCCTGGTCGGCTAGTTTCAGGTATATGCCTGACTCGTAGAGTCGAGGTCGGCCCATTTGTTCCCAAGTGTCATGAGTCATAATGTTTACTTGTGAGCCGAAGTTGAGTACTGCTTGTCGGACGTGGTATCCTTCGATTTTCAGGTCGACAAGTGGGTCGGCATCACCTTTGTCTTTTTTATTTAAGCTGCAGATGTTTTTTGTTTGTTTTACAGAGTTGGTACATTTTATTTCATACAACAAATCGATGAACTGGGATACTAAGTTGTCCTTTTGAATGAGCTGGATTAATTCGTTTATTGTGTTATGTCAAATGTCATGAACATTTTCTTGTCGTGCAATTTCTTTGAATACATTGGTTGCTTCTTTGTATGTTTGTTTTTCTTTTAGCGGGTCAGGATAGACATGTTTCTCTTTTATTTTACTGATTCTTGGGTTGTCAGCTCCTGTTTTTGTTCCTTGTCGAGTTACAATATGCAATTTTTTGTGTTTATTATATCATTTTTTTGCACACAGGACAAGACATTAACATTTTTTTTCGTATTAATTTTTTCTAACATGGTAGGGCAATCCTCTAGCGAGTGATCCCCTAACCCACAGTGAGTACAGAATTTGAGATCAGTTCTATCTTTATATGGACAGTCTGCATATCGATGTCCCTCTTTATAACATGTAAAGCATTGGATGGGTCGACGCAGTTGACTGTCGCGATTCCCAAGGAATTGACGTCTTCCTCCGTAGCCTGCGCGTCGATTGTCGTATCGACGCTCGTATCATCGACCATTGTATCTCTGACTGTTTTGATCATTTGCTAGATTGTTTTGCTTGTTATGTTGTGCCACTGCATTGGTTTGGTAGACCGCCTGATAGTTCTGTCGGTTCTTCAGGTTCAAATGACAGTCGGCCGTGTTATGATTTTTGGTCTCACGGATGGCACACCAGGAGGCCTTGTCGTTCTTCATGTTGAACGGGCAGTCTTTCATCGAGTGATCCCCATGCTCCTGGCAAATGTTGCAAAATGATTTGGTCTGCACAAATCGAACATCATGTCGGTTGTATTCCTGTCGATAGTTATCTTTGGAATGGTCGGTCGTCAAGCATTTGGTGCACCAGATCTCCTAATTCTTAAGGTTTAACTCCTTTAAAGACTTCTGTATGTTCTCGACCTGTTCTTCCAATCTGTGGTCCATGGGGTAAGCGGGTATGTCCTTGTCCATCTCCACTTGAAGAGATTTTGTTAGCGCATCTTCGTAAGATTTGAACGTTTCTAGACTGATGTATTGGTGCACTTTCTGAGATAGCCCTGCAAGAAACCACTGGATTAGTAACTATTCATCTATGACATAGTCCAGCTGGCTCAGAGGGTCTTTCCAACGTTTATCATAGTCACGGACAGATTCCCCTGGCTTTTGTTATGTAGTTTTTAGTTATTCTGCAGCGAGGTGTTTGGCATCTGGAGTTTTGAAAAATGACAAAAATTGCACCTTAATCTCGGCTTTTGTTGCTCTAGGTTGTCTTTCTGAAAAGGTCATAGACCATGTCAATGCCCTTTTCCTCAAGGCACCGGCGAACTGTGCCATTTTTCTATCTTCATTTGTAACTTGGTTGGCCTCCCAAGTCGACTCGCAAACGAACCAGTGTCGTCTGGGGTCCTCATCCCCCTCATATAGAGGAATGTGAGCCGATCCGTGACCCATGTCTGAATCACTGTCACTGCTCTCAGGAGGTGGCGGCAGTGGAGGTGGGGGTGGTGGGGTTATTGGTTTATTCGGCTCTGCGGGACTATGGTCGACGGAACTTGCGTTCCTCTCGGTTGTCGATTCTTCGTCGACTTACAGTCGGTTGATGTTGACTTCTACTGTCGATGGTCCACTGCAACTATTTGTCTGCAGTTCTGAATGTTGTGTGTCTTCTAAAGCTGTATTTGGTGGGGGGGGGTGCTGCTTCATGTGTCGGTAAGAGCAAGTGGATACTTCGGTTGGAGGGTGCCGCTTGAAAGGTCACCCAATTCCCTTCCTCTGGTTGATGTATAATGAGGTGTCATCCATCGTATGTTTCATCGTCTAGTCAACTCCATATACTAAAGTCACCAGCTCGTAGTTGGAGGTCCTCTTCGACAATAGTCTGTATCCGAGTACGTGGATTCAATGGGGAGAGGGTTGTTCCTTCATTGGGAGCTCTTAATTGGAGAGCTTCTGGCTGCTCTATCCACAATTCTTCCTCCGTATGCAACGTTTCTTGTTCCACGCCTTACTCATGTCGGTCATGACCTGACTCTGGTGGATTCTCTTCTTTGTCGGTTTCCCTAGGACTCCTTCCTCTGTGCATCTCTAAGGCTCTTTCTTGTCTTGCTTCCCTCCTCTGGTGTCTCTCTTCCCTCTCTATTTTCTGAATGTCTGACATACCTTCGTATGAAACTATTCTCTTGAGTTCCCTTTTAGTCGAATTCTCATTACTGGTGACTAGTATCTGTTTCTAGTCGACTAGAATCCACTCTACTCTATCTCGGCATATGACCAGCTACCCCCCCATAGCCTACCTGACGCTTTCAGAAAGCCCAGATAGTTCGATTTATTTGCTTAGGAAGTATTCCCACTCCCTTTCTGCAATAAATTTTTCCCACTTCCTCTGCTTCTCCACCCAGTTAGAGTTTGATGGCAGTTCGTGAAGTGATGGACGAGGTTCGACAATATGTCCTAATCCCTTTTCGATCAAAAATTTGAACAGCAAGGTCGATAAGGAACACAAAAATTGCTCGGTGAGATCTGTGTAAAATTTTTCCTTTACTGTTTCCACCAAAGTTCTCTCTTCAACTGCTTGCTCCTCACAGAAGTCATTGGCGATTTTCTCAAACCACTCCGACAAGTTTGTTCTACCTCCTCGGATCAGTTTTTCCAACAACTGTTGTTCTTTAATCGCTTCCAGCTTTCTCATCCAGGAGTTTCATCAAAATTTGGGGCACTGATTCGACAAACTTTTCATGCGTTTCTGTGAAAAATATTTCTTTTGCTTGTGCAATTGTTAATCTATTCCTTCAAGCGTAATTCTGCAAATAGTTTGCAACTTTACGTTCCCACCAGTCCTTAATCTCCTGCTCTGGTATCATTTGTTTGCATACATTTCAGTCATGTACTGCCGGCAACGGAACCAATGTTGTAATCTCACTAATCACATAAGGTTACCAATAATACACACTAAAACATATATAAAAAAACAGAGACAAGAGATAAGAACAAGTAGGTGAATTAACAGATTATATTATACGAATGAGTCCATACAACATAGAGAACTGAACTAAGTTCTCATCTAGCTCAACAACCTAATATATATGATTACAGGAACGATTACAAAATAACTACCTGTCGGTTCGGTGAACCGACACGACCTTAGGTGGCCGACCCAATCTCTAGTTTAGTCGGCCAACCGACTTAGTCGGCTGATCCACTAAGTTGGCCCATCGACTTAGTCAGCTGATCGACTAAGTTGGCTATCCTTCAAGTCGACTTATCAACTTGCTCCTTCTACAGATGGGTTCATAGAGAATAGTTAGGGCAATCATGTTTCTCCCCTACTTAAATAAATACGTGGGCTCGATGCCCTTCATTCGTCGTCAATGGAAGAATCATGTTATCCTTGTTTCTCTGAGAGGTTGAGGCTCTTCTTTGGATTCTCATAGTGTTCCAGAGTGGAACTAGGTGGGTTTATGCATGATGGCTCCTAAGTGTTGTAAAACTGTGAAGATGGGTGTGGGTGGGGCCTTGACAGCTAGTAAGGAAACCAGGAAGGGAGTGGTTAAGAGGAAAGGGGACAGGGGGGGTGCTACTCGAGTGTAGTCCCATGCCTAGGCTGCCGCCTCTTTCTTCAAAGACTTCATCCTGCTCACCACCCGCAAAGCAATCGAGATGATGGAGAAGGACCTGTGGGAGCAAGAAGGCCATGCCCATTGAGGAGGTTCGTCAAGAGGTTGAAGACTGGATGGTGGATCTCATATCCATGGTTATGAGGGTGGCTGCCTATGATCATATGCTCATGCTCTATTGGGTAATCATGAACCTAGTCTCACATGTGTCTATCATCCACGAGGCCAAGAAGGAAAGAGATGAAGAGCATGTTAGGGCCTAGAAAGAGCATAACATGGGTTGTGGATTAATTCACAGGAAGATTGACCTGATGGCATCTCGAATGGGCATTCACCTCTATCACTCGGGGATGGAGCATCATGAGGTTGGTGGATCCAGCAGGGAGGCAAGTCGTCAGGGTGCGACAAGTGAGGGTGGCAAAGAACCGATGCTGACGGAAGGTGTGAAGGTCTCCCAGTCGATCGTTGTGTTTTCAAGCTCGGGATTTCATCCCTAGTCTCGGGTGTGATTGCACTGTTATGGTCTATTTCTCTCACTTTATGCAGTGTGATAATGGTAGTCGTAGGGCTAGGGTTAGTTGCTGAAAGTATTATAGTCTGGTGTTTTCTTCGGTATGGAGCTCTGTAATGAACTTTGAGAGCCATCCTTTTTGGGGGAAGATGGTCAATTTTTGGGGAAGGTTGTAAAGTTGTTTAAAGTCAAGGGTGTTGGTTCTATTTTTTTTTAGAATCTTTGTATCTTTGGGATTTTGCATTAATATAAACGTTTTTATTTACATGAGAAGCTCTGTATCTTTGGGATTTTGCACTATTATAAATGTTTTTATATACAAAAAAAAACAATTACTATATTTTTAATTAATTAAAATATATGTCAGCACAACCACATGTAAAGTGGAGCTGATAGGGACATGACTCACTGCTAGACAAAAGCTAAACATTAAACTAATTATGATTGTTATAGTTACCCATTTATGGTATAAATAAACATTAAACTAGTTAATATAAATATAAAACAAATACTACTTTTTTTCACTAGGAAAAGGACAACCTTAAATTTGATAAAGTTGTGTCAAAAATAACAACAAGATACATACAACAAAGAACATTTGTACAATAATGTATCAAATGATCAAGGTATAGCGAAATACATGCAAAATGCCTAGTCAACAAGTAAAACATCGATGCTACAACATCATAGATGTCAGGTATGCACAAAAACATCCATAAAGGATAGTCAATAATACCGTCTTTTAACAAAAAAGACACCAAAGTAGGTCTCCGACATGAGAATTCCGAGAGTACAATTTACCCAGAAAAATCAAATGAAAACGGTCCAGCAGTAATAAAAAAGTCAATAACAAGGCATAGATCCTTCCTCAATAATGTTCCCATGGAGATGTGCCTGCCAGAAAAACACATCAGAATACATACCAATACCCTTCTTAGAAAGTAAATTAGCTTGAGCATTATATTCCTAGAAGATATGTTCAAAAGACAAAGAGGAGCATTGATCGATCAAAGACCTAGTTCTGTCAATCCAATGATGGAGACAAATAGACTGCACCCTCTGCTTATAAACAATGATGGAGACAAATAAACAAAAAAAACAAAAAGTTATATGGAAAAAAACAACCCTAGGGTTAATATTGTCAATCCTCTAAAAAACCCAAAATCTAAAATAAGATATAAACGCTTATGAACATAATTATTAATACGCATAGCTATTTAACTTGTGCAGAAAAAGATATATTAACAATAAAATGAAGTGAAATTGTGCCAATAAGCTATTAACCATAAAAACTTAGACATTGCTATCAATAAAAAATATATTTAATATTTATAAACAATGTTAATACATACAAAATATATATATATAGCATTTTATATATACAATTAAATAACAATTATATATATATATATATATATATATATATTCAATGGATCAATGATAGATTTATAGGTTTTGTTGTAACCCAATCGGTTGCTTTCGATCACGTGAATTAATAATTCAAACCGCACTCAGAGGTAGGGAATTTCCTATTGATATAGGAGCTTTTGGACTAGAAAGAATAGTATTGGATATGCATCGGTACACTTGCTTTAGTCCATAGAGTTATGGATTATTAACTTCCAGCATGACGACGTGGTGGGATATGCATCGGTAAATTGCAGTATGAAGACGTAGAGTTATGGGTTCAACAGCATGAGTCCATGGAAATTGTTTTGATACACACCACCCTTCAGGACCCTGGAGAACGATGATGCGAAATAAATCATTTTATTCGGGTACTCCCAAGGGTGGTCGTAGAAAGGGACACGGTCATTAATTGGTTCCACTTAGTGTATGGATGGCTATCTCTCGGGGACGGGTTGAAGTTTAGCCTAGATGTGGAAAATGGAGCACCTAACAACGCATCTTCACAGACCAAGAACTATGGGATCACCCTTTTCATTCTAGGTAGGGTGATGAAGGGATCGTACCATTCGAGCCTTTTCATGCTAAGGTGGTAACTCCCATTCATTATTGATTGATCTGATCGACCTGATACATAACATTTTTGTTATTGATGATATTGGCAAAACCATATTTATATATTATTAAAGGAAAATATTTCCTTTTGTGTATGAGAACCAATCCTCTTGTTCTTATCTTTGCAGCACATTAGGAGGCCTTCTATAGTGGGGTTGGCTTCTAAAAAGTTGTTTTAGGCTCTAGGGGCAGGTCCCACGAAGAGGAGGCACGAAGCCCTTGCTTTACCTTAGTAATATCATTAACCATAGACTTCCGTAGCTTAGTAACTTCCTCCAAGGTAAAAAGCTCTTTACCAGCGAATTAAACCTTAGGCTCTTTACCTCTCCTCCTATTAGGAATGAATGAGATAGCTCCACCTAAAACATGTTTCAAGCGTTTGATTTGTCAAAGTGGGACATTATATATATTATTAAGTATTAAAACTTATTATATTTAACTATTCTTTGAATATATATAGGAGTAGTCTAACGGGTCGACGATTTCGCCCGGCGTTAGACTACTCCATCTACCCACGTCGTTAACTCTTCCTGTCGTCCGGCACATCCATCCAGGAATGGGTCTCTCCCGAATCTTCTTCTGAACGATCATTGTCCTCCTGCACACGACGTCTTGTCGCCGCAGCCAGTGTGCCAAGCAATTACTCCACCACAGCGTGCAGAGCAATTACTCCACCACCCCGCGGGTTGGTGACTACTCAATCCTCCCGAAGATGCATCCACCCCGTGCTCCCTCCAACAATACTCTGCAAAGGTTTCCAGCTGTGAGCCCGGCTTCGAACCAAACCTTCCCCATTGTGAGCCCGGCTTCGAACCAGACCTTACTCCACTGCATGGCTGCCTTCTCTAAGGACATCACTTCCAATTTTAGAACAACGCCCATCATCTGCAGCAACTGCTCCTTGATGTACCTCAATCAACTCTCGTCTTTTAGATGGATATAGATTGTTTACATTGGTACTGGATATTTGGTCTCAGTATTGTTCTTTTCGTTTGGATTTTTATCTCCATCTGGCTGATCTGCCTTCTCTGCACCACTACTAGAAGCCTCGTGATGATCCAAACCCTCTAGATCCGTATCGCTTATGCCTATTGACCTCCTTACTGAATTCGAAGATAATAGTTCCCCTGAGTGTCTACTGCGGGCATCGATCCATCTAGTCTGCTCAACATCATGTCCATGTCTCGCCATCGCAATTTCATTTCTGGGTTGAGCAGCAACTCTAAGATCTTAATCTCAGACATACGTGGCTTTCCTCTTCATTTATGCATCTATTTTGTCGCAGACAAGATCAACAAAAAATAAACATGAAGAACAATACCATCTTTCTGATGCAATCCTTTTGACATTCAATTATACCTGGGTCGTCTCTAATATCAACACTTCAAACGTTTTCATTGATTTTGTTCGCTCTCAAAATTAACTTCGCTATTCAGAGGCTATTTCTCATTGTTCCACAAATTTAACAACATTGCATGGATTAATAACACTTGAGTTGAACTCCACAAATTTCATGGTGTAACCCAACAAAGCTACACCGTGAAATTTGTGGAGTTCAACTCAAGTATTGTTAATCCATGCAATGTTGTTAAATTTGTGGAACAATGAGAAATAGCCTCTGAACAGCGAAGTTAATTTTGAGAGCGAAGAAAATCAATGAAAACGTTTGAAGTGTTGATATTAGAGACGACCCAGGTATAATTGAATGTCAAAAGGATTGCATCAGAAAGATGGTATTGTTCTTCATGTTTTTTTTTTTTGTTCTTGTCTGCAGCAAAACAGATGCATAAATGAAGAGGAAAGCCACGTATGTCTGAGATTAAGATCTCAGAGTTGCTGCTCAACTCAGAAATGAAATTGCGCTGGTGAGACATGGACATGATGTTGAGTAGACTAGATGGCTCGATGCCCACAGCAAACACTCAAGGGAACTATTATCTTCTAATTCAGTAAGGAGGTCAATAGGCATAAGCGAAACGGATCTAGAGGGTTTGGATCATCACGACGCTTCTGGTAGTGGTGCAGAGAAGGCAGATCAGCCAGATGGAGATGAAAATCCGAACGGAAAGAACAATACTGAGACCAAATATCCAGTACCAATGTAAACAATCTATATCCATCTAAAAGACGAGAGTTGATTGAGGTACATCAAGGAGCAGTTGCTACAGATGATGGGCGTTGCTCTAAAATTGGAAGTGATGTCCTCAGAGAAGGCATCCATGCAGTGGAGTAAGGTCTGGTTCAAAGCCGGGCTCACAACGGGGAAGGTTTGGTTCGAAGCCGGGCTCACAGCTGGAAACCTTTGCAGAGTATTGTTGGAGGGAGCAGGGGATGGATGCATCTTCGGGAGGATTGAGTAGTCACCAACCCGCGGGGTGGTGGAGTAATTGCTCGGCACGCTGTGGTGGAGTAATTGCTTGGCACGTTGGCTGCGGTGACAAGACGACGTGTGCAGGAGGACAACGGTCGCGTTCAGAAAAAGATTCGAGAGTGACCCATTCCTGGATGGATGTGCTGGACGCCGGGAAGAGTTAATGGCGTGGGTAGACGGAGTAGTCTAACGCCGGGCGAAATCGTCGACCCGTTAGACTACTTCATATATATATATATATATATCACAACAACTAGATTAATGGAAATATTGTAAAGTAATGTGGACGACTCAGCGAGTACAACATGACGACACATCATTAGAATCTGCGAGGACACTTGATGATCTAGATGTCAGAAGTCATAACTAAGAGTGAGTTGGTAGGTTAATAAATAATTAGATAAATTTTTTGAAGGAATAATGTGAAGGGCATAGTTCCATCGTAATTATTACATCTTTTTAACTAATCAACAATTAAATAAAAAATTATTTAATAATAATAATTATTATTTTATTAATTTTAAGTTAAACACATAAAACAATTTTTTTTTTAGTTTTATGAATAATAGTAATTTAAACTTGATTGATTACCAATATATATAAATAATAATTAAAAAAAAAGCCTAAAAACTACAATGTTATTAACTTTTGATTGATTACCATATAATAAATAATAATTAAAATAAAATCGAAAAATACAATGTTATTAACTTTTGTTAAGGAAGGTCTGAGGTTGATAGATATTCAAAAGATGTTGTAGGTGAAATGGATGGGGTTTTCCACTATGAGAAACAAGAGCCACGTGGTGGCAATGTCCCCGACATTGTCAACTAATTTTTCACAAAGTTGTAGCGAGGAGGAATTTGGTTAGAGTTAAGGACAATTGATGGATAATTCTTAGACTTATGTTTTTCAGACAAGTAAACTTCAAGAAAAACACTCTAGATTTATTTATTTGCAGGTTTTGTTGCAATGTAATGACTTTATACTAGTTCTATAGATTATCAACATATATTTATATTTCTCATTGTCGTGAAATTATGGAGATGTCAAGATCAAGTCCTAATGAGTTCCTTGGGTTTTCCAACCAATATTTTGGTTGATGATTACTACCATCCTACATATGAAAAATAAAGGAAAAGAGGATAAATCTATAGGGTGGTGGTAAGGCACTAGTAAAAATTACAAAGAAATGAGATTAGTGACATGAAATACTGCAAATTGATTAACATGAAATACTCCAAAAAAGGGTACAACGTTGACAAAAAAGTAAGACATGACAAAATATGTGTGCCATCGTGATTTGTGATTTGATCCAAACTAATGTACCCCTTGGATTCAAAATATGCAAGTTTTTAACACTTCATAGTCAATAAGTGAATTCACAACCAAATTTAAAATAGCTAAGCGAATATTGGCTATCACCATTGGTATTGGATTGAGAATTCATAATAAATTTCAAGATTGGAATGGTAAGCTTTACAATATTAGGTTAGTATGCAAAAAAAGCAAAAGAATCAAATTAAATTTATAATGAAATGAACATAATTACATTTTACAAGATGTATGTGTGAATTCTGAAAACATTTCTTATTTGAGCATCCATGTTGGCAAGTAATCAAGGGCCCTACCAAATCTCGCTCATTACAAGGTAAGTATGCATAACCATACAATACATGTATCATTAATAAAACCATGATCAACTATATGTTCCACACAACAAAGATCATCCATGGTTCCTTATATTAAGAGAGTGTTTCTTACGTATCATTAATAAAATCATGTTCAACTATATGTTCCACACAACAAAGATCATCCATGGTTCCCTATATTAAATTACGTATTTGCAGTCATCGACTTTTCGTCAATTTAGGCGTGTCAGATAAGATGACATTTAACCTAATTTATGTGTCTAAGCCAAACGGTGGAAGGGAAAGAAAGTACGAGTTTGAAACTAAGTATGCCTAAGTCGTTCTCGTGCCAAATTGGAACTGTAGGGATGAAGCTTTGCAACTATAAAAACCATTCAAGGAATTCATTCTACACATGGCTCAAAATAGATTATTAGTGTTATTAGGATTGATTAGCTAAATAAGATCCTAAATATCCCATCTGTTTGGACTAGCTAGAGTGATTGAGTGCTTTGAGCTTCAAGCAAAAGGTTTGGGGATCAATAACCCAAGAAGGCTGCCTCTGGTGTCTCACTTAATGTCTCTTCCAAGGTAGGCAACTTGACAAAAGTGAGCTCAAAACTCTACAAAACTCAGCAAATACAAAAAACTTCAAAATACAGAATATATCTCAGGCGAGTTTGACGAGGTTACAAGTGTTCAGGAAAGTGTTGAATACAGGTACAATCCACCCTTGTGTGTGGAGGTGCCCTTGGCTCTCATTTTGCACGTAATAAAGAAGGGGAAGTGATATTAGATCATGTCAAAAGATTGGAAATCTCCAATGCATCATTTAAAAATATATTTAGATATATCAACTCATCTTTTTCAATTTTTTCAGGAAAATATGTTTAAGAATGTTAGTGTTAAATTTAGATTTAAGATCAAAATAATTGTCCAACAAAGAGATTGTAATTTAGATAAGTTGCACTAACAAATCTATATGCACAACTAAACTTAAACTTGGAAACTTAATTAGGGAAATATTGTTGCAAACCCTTTGTACAAAGTTTTGAGGTTTACAACAATTTTTCAAATAATTATCTTTGAGAACAACAATAAAACTTAATTATTATTCAATAGTGAGAAAAACAAACTGATATATTCTACTAAAAACATAATCTCAATAACATGAACTATTCAATTATTAAAGTTCATATTTATCTTAGAATCATAGAAACTAATATAAATCTATCTTAAATCCAGATTTATCAAGAATTAAGAGGAATAAAATTAAGAATAAAATCTATTGCAGTATATATAGTATATATTGTAGTTGAGATGAATCTATATTTATTTAATTCTCTACAATGATCTCATTTTTAAGTTTTTTTATATTAAGTTCACTTAATTTTGAATTTTTTCATAAGTCATTTTTTTCTATTTAATTTATTTAGGCTGCTCTTGTTGTAATATGCATGTGTCCTATCAAAGCCATTTAAAATAACTAAGAAAAACTCATGAAATTTATCTCAAATCTTAAAATATTATTATTATTATTATTATTATTATTATTATTATTATTTGTTTTGTATAATATTATAATAGGTAACATATATGGACTATTTTTTTAATTTGAAAAAAAATGTTCGCATCCTAAGAAATTTGATATTATTTATCAAGATAGATTTGTGCTAGTTTATTTATTGTAATAATACATTTTTTATTTTTTATTATTATGATCACCTTTTCTTTAATTTTTTAATTTTTTATTTGAGATTAATTTTCAGTATAATTTATAAATGTTGCTCTTTTTATCATAATCTCTTCAATAATAAGTTGTAAAATTTAATATGAATTTATTTCAAAATGTTATAAAATTGAGTAAAAACACAAAAAATATATATATTTCTATTCTACTTCATTTATACTTGAGTGAAGGATGACCTATTTGCTTAATCCACTCCAATGAGGATAAAACAAACCATACAAAAAGAAATGGTCATTATTCAACTTTTATTTTAATTATAATTGATTGGAGAATTCAATGTATATCAATTTAATCCACTTTAATATTAAAGTTTTGATACATATTATTCTTAATTATTAAAATTAATGTCAATATGATTAATATCATAGATATTATTATATAATATTTTGCTTAATATATAGAATTACATTGTAATGTTAAAATACATTACATAGATTACACGTTATTTAATAATCATTTTAATACTATTAAAAGCATTAATATTAATATATATAAATATACATTGCAATAATATTAATATTAATAACAAATATTATTATAATGGTTAACATTAATATTAAAATTATTTATTTATTAATAATATTATTAATATTAATATTAATATTAATTATTAATATTTAATATAATGATTTTTAATATTATCAATATCATTATTAATATTAGTATTAACATTATTAATTACATTATTAACAATATTACATATTAATTATATTATTAAA
Source organism: Pseudotsuga menziesii (assembly GCA_001517045.1). Lineage (NCBI taxonomy): Eukaryota > Viridiplantae > Streptophyta > Pinopsida > Pinales > Pinaceae > Pseudotsuga > Pseudotsuga menziesii. The sequence goes on along the minus strand of LPNX010937198.1, from coordinate 1,949,042 downwards.
TAAATTATTAATATTACATTATTATTAATTAAGTTATTACATTTTAATATTTTCTATATCATATTAATTTCATTATATTAATTACATTAATCTTTTCATATTTATGAATTCAAACACATTATTAAATTAAATATAATTTAAATATAATATTTAATATTAAATTTATTAAATTTATTAAATTAATATTAATTAAATACAATATTTAATATTATTTTTATTAAATTAATATTAGTAATTATATTATTATTATTAATAACTTTTATTGTTTATAAATAGTTTTGTAAATCTTATAAATTTTAAAATATCTAAACTTTATTTCTTGTTTTTTTTAATTATCTAGTGACTAAACATATATTACAATATTTACAAAATATACTTATATAATATTTTAAAATTAAAATTATATAAATATTATAACTTCTTAATATTATTTATTTTTGAAAGTGGGTATGTTGATATTTTAGCTTTGAAATACTCAGTTTTTATCTTTGATCTACTCAAAGGAAGCAGTTATACGATCAAATATATAAATCCACTTGGTAAATGAATATTAAGATGGATGCTACCATTAAAATGCTTCAAGTTTAACCTACATTTCACATTTACATTATAATTTTTGAAGGCTTTACTTTTCAATCTCGAAATGCCCTAAAAACAATAATGTTAGAATCCTAAAAGACCACGACAATGACAGAACCAAAAAAAACTAATTATTGGAACTATAGTAATTTTTCTTGCATCTAGTACATTCCAATTAAAAACTTATATAAATGTTTGTTTCACCTACATTTTCATCTTCATTTCACCAATATTCAATAGTATACATTTTCATCATATTTCACCAACCTTAGATCTTTGTTTTAGTATATAAGCACCAAAAAGTGGAGTGAAGAGGAGATTAAATTTCATGGATTCATAGCATTTGAGAGACCATTCAACATATCGTGGAATGGCAATGAGAAGGAAATGTAAATTTGGAATTAAAGCCAAACTCTTGTATCTTTTACAAAGTCAACTTTTATTTTATTATCCTTCGTCTTAAAAATTCTTTGCAAGTTAATTTTACATTAATTTAAATTTTATCATTCCTTAATTAATTCCATAGTTCTATTTATTTTTACATTTTTTTTTACTGTAAGAAAAAAATATTTCATAAATTTAAGATATAAACAAATAAAAGTAAATGTGAAATAGAATCTATTTTTTTTACAGCCAAATAAGACTGTTAACCTGCATCTAATTTTGAACTATAACAATAATATGAATCTCATACCTCTTGAGAAATCACCAGGGATTAGATTCAATCAGTGATGGTCAAAACGGTTGCATATCAGCTTCGAAATAAGTGGAAGCATTGATTTTATGTATCCAACTAGACCATTTCATTCAAGCTAAAATAATTGAAAAGAACTGATGAGAAAGTTGTCGTTATATGAGGATTTCCAAATAGCTTGAGGTCAAATGCAAAATAAATCGAAAGAAGAAAAAGAGTAAATTTCCCTAAAGATGTGGCTGGGAAGTAATCGCTCTTTTATCCGCAATGCACAAGTCTAAAAAGACCACGATGGATAATTATGTAGAAAGCACACATATAGAGGGACAATTGATAAAAAAATATTATCAATGATATAAGATTGAAGCGAGCCGCATACAATTTCTGGTAATTTCTTTGCACAAATATAATCTTCTTTAATTCAGAATCAACAAAATGATAACCGAACCATTTGAAATACTAAATCTTGTGACAAAATAGTGACTCATTTTCTTTACAGTTCAACCAAAAATCACAATGAAAACATTTAAGATCCAAATGTATTGGGATTTAAAACTTGTGATAAAGTTGGATGGACTTTTCTGTTTTTCTTTATGATAAATTATTTTCAAAATCGAGATATACCATGCCCAAAATAATAACTAAAAAGGAAATGTTCAAAATCCAGATATACACACAGCCAATATACCATGCCTGCAATTAAAAAAACTACCAAATTTGCACTTCTTCAACGAAGATTTAACAATTTTTCCCATTTTAAATCCAAAAAGGAAGAAAATAACTAATCTTACAATGGACCAGCTCCAAGCTCCAGCTCTTCCTTATAAGAAGCGTTAGCCACTTAAAGCCTTAAACTACACTACCAGAAAAGTAACAAAGAACGTCATGGACTTCTCAAATGTTTCATAATTAGATAATAAAAAAACGATCGGATTCTATTATAAAAAGGTGCATAAGAGGCACGTTGAGTGTGCCTTTTCCCTCACTTCAGCCCTCTTTATCTTGTGGTTGAGTTAAATTGTCTCTGAGCATAAATTCTTCCACACGATACAATGAAACATCATGAAACTCATAAACCACCTGTGAACATTGATCTCAGTATCTGAACCACATACATGGATAATATATGCTCTCATTTTTGCTCAATGATCTGTAGGACCTTCTATATTATATTATATATCATGTCAAAAGGCTATCTACAGGGAATAGAATGAACAATAATCTTCATCCCCCTTAGTGTTCATGAATGGAAAGCAATTCAGATGATACGTGAGCATTCCGATCCAGCACAATGGTCCACATCTTCCTTCTAAGAAGCGTTAGCTGCTTGAAGCTCTAAACTACATTAGAGACTGTAAAATGACCTGTGAAAATTAAGACCATTGCAAAATAGCTGAGTTTCAAAAATACCTGGAACGTAGAGGGCTATCCGACATGCTTCTTAGATTTTTTCGGCCATGGATGCAGAATAATTGTGTTGTGCACACACGAACTAGATAACCCTCAAGGAGAAAAATGATAAGCAAAAAAAAAATTGGGAATCTCTTAGAGTTTAAATGAGATTTGAATAAAGCAAAGCATTTTTTTTACAGCAATCGACAAAAAACAAGAACCGTCGATTTGGTTTGAAGGTAGGAGGAGATCAAACCGTGTGTACCAAGCATGGATAGAAGGAATTTGAGGGAAGGTTTAAGAGGGTTGGAATCTAAGATAATGAGAGCAATAGATGCGTGGCATTTAAAAATACTGGGTGAGTTAATGCAGGTCATCGTAAAGAGTCAGTGGCATCTAAAAGACTGTGATTCGAAAGAGGTTGTTCAGAACATTAACTTTAATAATAATAACTTAGTAATGGAGGTTTCAGCAAACCTAAGCCCGCACATCTCCCATCGCCTGCTCTGCAAATTGAATTTATACTTTGCTGATCAGAGCCCGCAGTTGGGTGGGTCTTGGGGCACAAGACCCCAAGCAAACGTCACCTGACCTAAACCAATAGAGAAACCACCGAACGAGAATTTGCACCATTAAATGCCCCTTGAACATGACACTAAGCTAACAGGTGGATCTTATCTCTTACAATAGTTTCCTTGATGTCATTGATTTGACAAAACCATTTAACTATAAATGGTGGAGGCATATGTGGGTGGGTTTTATATATTTGATTTCATTATTCCTTGTGAAAAATTGTTAATAATGTCATTTGTTTTTTTTATTGGATTTTTATTGATTCCTTAACTTTAGTGAGTTATTTTAGTGACACATGTATAATATTCACATATAGTAAACTCATACTTACATATGAGTTTTAGTGTTTGCTTATAATATATATATATATATATATATTTTAATTTTATATTTAATATAATGATTTAAAATGTGATATATATTTTATATATAATACAAATGACAAATCTGTATATCTATGAAATTTCTTGGAATAACATTATCTATTTATTTCAATTCTTTAATTTAAATGTTTGGATACTAAAGTACCTTAATTTTTTTTTAATATTTTGATCCATTTAAAAACTTTTACACATTACATAAATTTGTATACCTTCTATTAACATTAATTTACTTATATATAAATAACAAATATATATATATATATATATAAACTTTCTTTAAATATATAAATATACCTATATGTATATGAACTGTTTTTATATATCTATATATTTATATAAACTTATATAAATAACAAATATATATCTATATGAACTTTTCTTTAAATGAAATTGCCTATTTCTTTCATTTCTTTTATGAAAATGCTATATACTAAACTATTCTTATATGCAGCTGTTTTTACACATTACATAAACTAGGTATATACTTTAACATTAATATATATTGTTCTAAGTTTGATCGGGCAAGAAAATATTATTACTTGTAAGTTAAAATAAGAGAACTTTCTCCATTATCAATCAAATATACAGACCAAAAAATAGTGTTTCTAGCTTTGATTTAAAATGCTATATACTAAACTATTCTTATATGCAGCTGTTTTTACACATTACATAAACTAGGTATATACTTTAACATTAATATATATTGTTCTAAGTTTGATCGGGCAAGAAAATATTATTACTTATAAGTTAAAATAAGAGAACTTTCTCCATTATCAATCAAATATACAGACCAAAAAATAGTGTTTCTAGCTTTAAATGAAATCATTGTAAATATGAAAATTTCACAGCTACTCATTAGAATTTCACATCGATTGCACCTCATCTTAGTCCTACCGTTTAGATAGTTTTCTTATGACTACTGACAGATTGCTGACAAACAAAAGTGTTTAGGGACTATTGGTGGAGGCACCTGCCCATAAGTTTCAATGTCTACAAAATTGATGTTTTGCTTTTAACCTTGTGACAGCATGATAGAAGTGCATCGCCACCTAAAAGTTTTAAAAGTTCGGTACAATGATGTATGGTCCGGTTTGGAAAGGCTACACAATTCACAACACGTGAAAGATCGATGGTCTAGTCCACACGACTGACGAGATATTCCAAATTTTTAGTTGAAGTTGGTTTTGGTTCGCCTGCAGCATCTACCACAGCGCTCAGAAAACGATTTCTATAAGTTTTATAGTCAAGAATCTGGAAAAATGGATGAAGAGCCCGCTGCTTGTGGCCTTCATCACGTGCAAATCATACAAGTCATATCACCATGCCGATCCGCCATGCCGCCCATCCGTTCAGCTGGGGAGCCGTAGGATTTGTATATATTGTTGCCCGCCGGCTTGTCTAATGCCGAGTATGACGACATAATATTTCTTCTCATCCTACTTTTTTGTGTAAATTGATCCAGGGGGAGTATAAATTGATCCAGTGCGAGTGTAGGATGTTGTTCATCTTTGTGCAATTTTTTTTTGTGGATTCATCTTTGTACAATTTTAAGTGTGCAGATGGTTCTTTCATTCAAAATTAAAGTCTTGCTCCTCCATCAATGCACCATTAAAATCTTATTATGTGCCACTTCCCAGTTCACTTAGTCATAGTCAATCTAATCCCTAGTCAATTTAACTGGCATTCCCATGGATTCTTTCCTTACCTTAGTATCTTTGCTTCACGGTCTACTATATTATAGCAAGCTAGGTTAGTCCTAGAATCGAGATATTTCATTATTTACTATCTATCTATTTTAGTGCATAATAAAATATCCCCCCAAAATTGGATGGTGTGAATGATTTCATCACTTCAAAGCTTAATAAATACATATATGCATTTGCAATAATTTTAATAATCTTATTTACACTGGTATTTGATTTCCATATTTACTTCTCATTAACTTCCTCTTGCACTTGCGTACATTTCGGTAATCAAAGGTTAAAATTACATTCATACTAAAACGGTTGATGATGTAGGCCATTAATGAGCATTCCTGGAAAAAAAGAATAGAGGAAAACCATGTGTGGTGACGAATCGAACCTATAGCGTCGGTTCCCAATGGCCGTTCTCCTCTCGGTCCAAATTTTTATTATAAATAAGTAAACATTTTTTTTCATTACATGTTTTACATCATCTTCTCTATCCGATTTTACTAATATTGTATACTCGATTGCTGCGGGTTATTTTATTAATTTAATCTCCATTTCTGGTGCTTCCTGTGATCTAGTATATAGTTTTTTTACTAGTTATATCACTGGGCCTCTGTTCTTTACCTTAATAGAAATGGGATTGGAGCATTTAAACTGCGATTGCAATGCAATATGCGTCCAAGAAACATAAACAAAACAGAATGGCGTTTTACCTCCGGTGGTGGGATTGAATCAAACAAGAAAAGCACTGGTGTTAGATTTAGACGGAACGCTGGTGCATTCGAGCGAGACGCCCATGCCAGCCGGCCATCATTTTATCATAAATCTTACGGCTTTCCAGAAACAATATTACGTGTTGAAAAGGCCGGGGGTGGATGAATTGTTGCAGCAATTGGGCAGCACGGGGTTGTACGAAATTGTAGTGCTCACAGCAGCAAACAAAGAATATGCAGACGCTGTGGTGGACAGGCTGTTAGATTCATTGCCCGCCACTAGTGACAACAGTGACATTCATAACCACAGAAATATAATTCCGCCCACCCATCGCCTGTCCAGAAGCCATTGCAAGAAAGTTGAAGGAGTCTGCGGCGACGTGAAGGACCTGTCTTTGCTCGGAAGGGATCTGCAAAAAGTTATATTTGTAGATGACCGCCCTTACTCATATCATCTCCACCCCTAAAAAGCCATTCCAATCAATTGAGGACAAATCGCTCTTCAAAATCCTTGACTTCTGCCTAAAAAATGCGATAGCAACAACAGACGTGTTGCTACTCCTTAATTACTATATGGGATTGGATCACCAATTGTCAAATTATTCTGCATAACTTCCAAATTTCCCATTGTTAAATATTTACCAAAGTTCTTAGAGTGTATCCAAAAAAAATTCCAAGGCGGCTGTATTCTGTAAAAACTGAATTATAATAAAGGCAGAGATACTTACATCACCATATCAAGGTCCTTGTACTTGCAATTGCGTTAAAAGGGATTCAAACGCATTGCTAGTTTATATAACAATTGCCTTAAAAAGGAGTGTGGAATTATTGTTGTCGATGTCATAGGTCATTACCTTGAGAAACCAACCTCATAACTTTGTCGTGCAGAAGCTGTCAATTCATGACCAGAGCCATTCCATCCATATATTAAAATAATAACTAACGATGTAACAACAGTCTATCCATCATTTTATGATTAAGTAAGCTCACCGCCGGGTCTTGGGGCACAAAGTCCCACGCCTACTTCACCTATATAAACCAATAAAAAGCAAGATAAATCAGTATTTAAATAATTCAAGAAAAAATTAATACAAACGATAGCAAAAATTATAAGATTTTGTTAAAGTTACAACAAATTACTTCAAATAATCGCCTTGAGCGATTCATATATATCCCCTCGGGCGGGGACATAATTATGGGACTTTGGTTATGGTAGAGAGTGGGTCTTACATGTTTTAATAGCTTTTTCCCTTTTTGATTTAGTGTCATCGTTTTGTGGAATTCTTTATTTGTATTTATTTCTGCTAGATTTTGGCATATGTTTATATTTGAGTTTTTGTATTTGGATGTTACTCTTCGAAGAGTTGGAAAGATAAAAGTTTTGACATTTTTTTTTTGTGCTTAATGAGTATGGTCAGCTAGTGAGATAGTTAGTTATATTTTTTTCTCAAACAATCTTTTGTACTAAAGTAATATATGTAACTTTGACCTCAGATGCGGGTGACATGATAGCCATCCACAAGGGACATTTGGCGTAAAGACCACGTGGCGACGACGTGGGAAACAAGGTGAATGCTGGTGTGGTTGAATTCAATGAAAAGGATGGTGAAATGCTTGCCAACCACTCAGGAAGTTGGTCGGTCATTTCTAGTCTGGGCCGTAGCACTGTTAAATTAAATCATGTACATGCTAACACAGACCTCCATGATGGCGGCACTTCAAACTATGAGACTTGCTAGCCTCTTCCCTGTGGGCATTTTAGTTTTCATTTATCTGCTTTCCGCTCATTCCTTTGCGAGGATGCACACAAAATCAAAGCAAAAGATGCCCCGACAACGTGGTACCCCATGCAGAGGCAGCACGGGCAGAGGAGGAGGTCATCGTAAGGCCACCATCGGGGACACTGATGGTTTTGTAGAGCAGGTTTCCATGCCGGTTAGATGTTTGATCGATTAGTGGGAGTCCAAGGCGGTCTCAAACCATCTTACATCTGGAAAAAGTGGTGGTAAAATTAATCATTACTAGATGATCAAGAATATGTTGGGACTATTGATGGAGGATATGACTGTAAAATGGAATGGTGCCAGGGAGTTGGACCAATGTATCCACACCTGTATCACCCAGACGGATACGCAGCTCAAAGCCCTGGAAGCCAATTTTAACCTGAGGCATTATTCGATGTTTCCCAGCATAAACAATGCGGACGATAAAGGAGACATGGACCAGTGAGAGAAAGGTGGCTAGTCCTCAACATCTGCGGTAAATCCTCCAGGTTTGTTGCATGGACAGAGAGGAATTGCGAGAAGCGTTACGCCTATTAAGCGTGGCCACGAGATTCAAACTGACACCATTGTTGCTATGCCGATACAGGAGAGGCAACCTCGGAACCCAGCGGAGGATTATGGACCCTGCCCAATCCTTGAAGAGACATCGGATTTCCTTGTGAGAAATGCAACACCATAGACACTCCATTATCAACTCGGGTTCCCTCTGCAACTCCCAGTTCTTTTGGGTTTCTTTGATATTAAAATGTGTAATTTTTAAGTTTGTTTATAGTCAATTTTTAAGTTGTAATATGTCTATCGAAGTTTTTAGCTACAGAAAGAGCAGACATTTATTTTTCTATGAAAACCCAAACTCTAGTATTTTTGACAGATTGAGTGAGTGATCTGTTAGTTTAAGACCCCTGTAGCAAGTTTTTTATGTTCTGTACTTTTCTTTTGTTATTATGAATAGGAATTTCCACTGTTATTTATAAAAAATATATATTTAACTTTGGCTTCTCTTATAACAAGTTACCATTTTTTCTTCGTGAAAAAAAACCTTTTCTTAAAACGATTAAAAGAATAAAATATTAAAAATAAATATAAAAAACATAACAAACACTTCAAAAGTTAAAAAATTAAAAAGAATTTTAAAACTAAATATAAGAGAGCTAAAATCTAAAAAGTATACATAAAGGTAATAGAATAAAAAATAAACTAGCAATTGTACCTAGGGGTGCAATAGAAGAATGCCGTGTTGCAAGTTAAGCAAGGAGATGTGGACATATACAACAAGACATTATATTCTTCACATAATCGGCCATTACATTATGGGCATGTATTCTTCTCTCATCCAAATGAGAATGGATTGTTAATTTTTGTAGTTCTTATGTTACAATCAAGTAACATTGCATAAATTTATGGATCTATCTACTATAAGGTATTGGGATAGTTTAGGCAAATAGCTATAACAATCATAGAAGTAAGCTGCTAACTGTTCTCTGTACTAAGCTTTGAGTTATCTCTACATGATATCATTGTTAATTACGTAATATGCTATGATTACTCTTACCATCAATCCGTACTATCAAACGTATAAGCTTAAGTAAAGCCATAACAAGTATCGATATAAGGATCATGTATAAGAAAATCACTAGTAACCAGTAATCCAATCAAATGAAAGCTTTGAACTATGATAGATTATGTGGTTTCTATAAGTAGAGCTAAACCATGCTTCTTGTTTCTACTATAAACACTATTCACATTACCATGGCTATTATAGTAATGATGATTCCCTGTATGCACTCAACATAAGTATAAAAAGAATAAATACGAGTACTCTGGATAACGTATTTAATAGAGTTGCTTAGATAGAATGAGTATTGGAACTACATGTTGGAACCTTATGAATATTGGGATCACTATGTTCACGTAATGAATGTAATGACTGTTATTACACCAATACAAGTCCAAGCTATAACTCGTATGTACTTGGTTACTTCATTATCCTTATTTAAGACCATATCAATACTAGTTACATTAGTGATACAAGTAAATCCATATGTATAGAGTATGATCATTGGGACCAGTATTAGCATATATTAAGAACACTATGACTAGAAATATGTAAGCTAACCCATAGCATTATCCGTAATGAGTACAATATGTAACCTATTTTTTATAGGTAAAGCTCAACATAACTTATGGAAAGTGTTATATTACGATTACACATGAACCAATAGCTATGATTTGGGGAAATATTGTTTTTTGTTGTTTTCATGCTGAAATGAAAGCAGAGAAATTAATTTTCTTTGACCTAAAATCAAGTTGGTCACTGAAATTCACATCTAACTGATCCATCAAAATCCTAAATCAACAAATAACTTTGACCTTGTCTTCCATTCTTCTTTTCCACCTTATAGAACCAATCATTTCTCCATGTATTTGATAAATGTAGATCTTAACCACTGGAATTCTGTGCCAACAACTATAGTGGGACCTACACATGGACAAGTAAACAACTGGTAGGAAAATGAGGATGAACCTTATGACCCTTACCCTGTTGAAATTTGAAATAATCGAGGCAGGCACCCATCCTTATGCATCCATCAATGAACGCAAATAGGAGTCCTTGATATGATTATCAACACTGCATCAAAAAGAAAGAAAAAAATGAAAACCAATGCCACAAAGAAAGACACTCCAGACCAATTCAGAAGATTAAGCACAAAACACTGAAATGCTCTTGAAAATAGTCAAACAACAACTTTCGGAAGAGCACACCTGAAATAGTATTCGATTTGTTTGATTACAATAGCAGGCAAAGGCGAAGGATCATGACCAGGCATTACAACACTAGGAGGTGGAGGAAGATGAAAATAAGGTCCACTCCTTATAGGCTCGGGGGGGTGTTGCTGGGACATAGTACATTGGCCCAGCTGTACATAAAATGGCTACAACATTGTAAGTTTGCAATATAGAACAAAAGAAAACCAACATATAAGACAACAGAAAAAACAAAAAGCAATTGTCAATGAACCACCATCATTGCACATAGAGGAGTAATTCCTCATTGAAAGATTTACTCCAACGTGGAGAAACAATAAATGAAGAAGAATCGAATACATGAGGAATCTGTTATTGCTTCTGTCAAAACTTTTACCATGAAATCCTGGAGCATTTATAAATGCTGGAGTTGCGCCAACAAAAGGAGGTGGCGGTTCTCATAAAATTTCTTGGTCCAACTCTTGCTTGCATGTTAATATTTTCTCTGGCATTAAATCCTCGGTGAGAATTCCACCCATGATTAAACCTTCCTCCCTGCTCTCGCACATTGCTACGTCTATTACCAAAATTCTTAGGAAATATATTTGTATCACCTCACTGAAAGGATCCATCGAATCTCTGCTGCGGGAAACTTCTAGCATGGTCCATACTTCCAGGACCTGGCATAAATCCTTTCAATCCAGTTTCCAAGCCAGCAGGACCCTTGAAAGTGAGTTCAGGATGAATTTCCTGATTGGGGATCATTTTATTTGAACCACCTGGCAAGATGTAGTCCTGAACTGGTAAATATGGAGGCACAGCTGCTATCGGAAACATGGTCGGAGTAGGAGCCACTGGTGGCATGCCATTTGCAGCTGCAGCACTACGCCTGCCACCTGACTTATGCCGATTTAAAGATGCTGGTTGGCTCTGAGTATGGTTTCCACTGCCACTGCTTGCTAATGTGGATACCTGGAAAGAGAAAAAGACAGCTTAGAATTATAAAAAAATTGGTATTGTTAAAACCACCATCCAATATACTATACTATTGAGATAAAACCCTATAAATATTAAAAAGTATTAAAGAAATTTACTTGTGCAAAAGAATGTTAAAAGGATGATGTAAATCACAGTTTCAATAATTTTCATGATCAGAAGCCTTGCAAGATATGATTTATTGTCTTGTCCCTTATGTTTTGGCATAACCGTCTCTGTTAACAACCATGCTTTTTGTTTTCAATCTACTCTGGACAAATATATTTTCCAACAATCCTTAGGCAAATGTTATGTCCACTTTGCATTTACAATCGACAATTACAATTAAAAAGATTTTTCAAATATTAAATAGCCGAAAAGGTAATTTTTTTAGTTATTTGCCAGAAATTCTTCTCAAATATCATAATCAGCTGGGCCATTATGAGGTTCCTTGCATGTCTGGTGGATTTCATATTCTGTTCACATTGCATTGCCATTTCTTTTCCAATGTTATTAATATAGCTATTTTCTGACGCGTGTCGCCGATCTTGCATGCATGCCCATCTTGCATGCCGCCCAGTTGCATCAAAAAACACACCATCGATCGCTCCACAGGATGATAGGCATATACGCACAGATTTTTTTTGATAGGGGGGCATACAGAGAGCTACAGAAGCAGATACCCACAGATGTTTGTTTGTAGGAGGATATACGCAGGGCTGGTCTGGACGCATCTGGGGACGCACGGGCTGCGCCTTCAACACGTCAGGCGAAGGGTCCTGCGCCACGGGCGACTGCTTTCACGGCCTCAAGTGCAATGGCGCCGGCGGGGAGCCGCCCGCTACTCTGGTGGAGCTTAAGTGGATTGCCAACTAGAAGATCTCTTGTTGGATCATTTGAAGAATCTCTTTTCTCTCAGGCAGGTTTTCATCAGGCAAAGGCAGTCAGGTTGGTTATTTTTTTCAAAACCAGATATTCCAGGCTGTTCCACATTTTATGAAGTGTTACAAAATGGCGCATTTTGTCCATGGAGTGATTTTTCTATTAGTCCAACAGTTGTTGATGATTCACTGGTATTTGATAGATTTTTACTATCTTGCCTCATCTTTGTAGAGGTGAATGGAGCAATCTTCTGGTAGACTGACACATTTCCATGATTATTTGTTTACAAGCATTACAGAAATCACTCTTTATATTGTTACAAGGCAACTTTCTTTATGAGATATGGAATATTGATATTAACTCATCATTAGTATATTTCTTTATGAAGTAGGTTCACTTATCTTGCAATGCATGATGAATCTCAGTCAGTTGTTCATATCGGGCTTGACTTGTTTGGGCTTCTAAGGTCAAGCAACTGAAGTTGCTGGTTTTCAACATCCTCAAAGCTTTAGGGTCTGATTTGGATTTTTTTTTTTGTGTGCTTGTAAGATCAATGAACTTTCCATCTATTGCATAAAATAATTTTGGCTGAATTGCTTTTGCTATTGTGCAGAGGATAGATGGATTTCTGGTAGTGTTGAGTGTGACCGGAGGAAGTTTTTCTCCACCATCACGAAAGCTTCCATTTTCTGTGACTTGTGTGGATGGAGACAGCTCCTTACTTTACTATGCATCTGTGGATCTTGCGGGGAATTTACCTCAAACCAAGTCCAGAGGGAGCAGAGCCAAGAAAAATGCCAGCTACGAGGACTCCCGAGCTGCCAAGAGTCGTTTTCGAATCCGAGTTAAAGGTCGCATACAACTGGTATTGTGATTTAGATTATTAACTAATATAGTATGATCATACGAAAATAGAATTAGTAGGTTTTAGCGACAAGGTTTTATCTGCTCCTGCCGACAAAGTTTTACCAGCAAACAAAACTGGTGATGATAAGGGGTAGACAAGAAAAGTTAATGTTGGAATTGGAATTCTCTTAGGAAATGGAATACCTAAGAGAATTTAAATTTATGGTTTCACTTGCCTTGACTGTGACTGTGCCTTTAACAGTTGTTGTACTAAACCCTACGAATAAAAAATAAAAGGGAAGGTTGTTGGAGGACCATAAATGGGCCACATGAATATGGTAGATATAGTTGCTCGTCATACCTCTGGATTTTTTTCTCTTTACAGTCGTTTCTCTTGGCTCTCTTCATACATAAATAAAAGAGCCAGAAGTTGCAAACCATCTGTATCTGACTACATGTAGGCCATTTTTCACTGTTAAAAGCTTCTTTCGATTCAGAGAACCCCTCCTCAATCTCTGCACTTAATTTTCCTAGGTATGGAGTTTGATTTGTTTCTATACAAGATTTGCTGTTAATTTTCTCTAATGCTGGAGTTTGACTTGTTTCTAAGCGAGATTTATGATGAATTAATCTTGACCAAATCCAATGCAGAGCAGAAATGACGGTAGGTTCATTGGCTACTGGGATGGATGTTGAAGGCGTCGCGTTTCCTCTGACTGTAATGCCCCCGGGATCGACCAAGGAACTCGTCCTAGGAGGAGCTGGTAAGGCACCTATGCCCATGCAACTCCAGGGAATTTCTCACTTCTGGTTACCATAATTCTTCTTCTATTTGCAGGTGTTCAAGGGCTGATGATCGAGGGGAAGTTCGTCACGTTTACAGCAATTGGTGTTTATGTCGAGAAGTCCATTCTGCCCCACCTTGCTCTGAAATGGAAGAACAACGCTGCCGAAGAGTTGAAGAATAGGCTTGGAGATTGTGGAGATTTCCCAGAGACGGAGGGATCAAACCACTGAGATTATTATTGTCGAGAATGAGCTGCCTCAAACGCTGGAGCTTCCGGAGTGACGAGGGAATGGATTGATGGTGATGGGCACTGTGACGAGGGAATGGATTGATGGTGATGGGCACTGTGCACCTAACCTGATAGTTGATCAACGAAGGAGATTACTCCAATCGTCAGACGAAAACATCTGACGGATGAAGAAAAAAAACGCATTAACTGAGGGGAGTCGACTCCCATTTGTTAAACGCCTTACTGCGTAATTAAAAGATAAAAAATTAAAAATATATATATAATAAAATAAAGGAAATATAATAAAAATAAATAAAATGTAAAGATACATAATAACAATTATGGATGTAGAATAGGAGGTTGGGAGGAATGTTTGTTATCTTATCTCTTTAATTGGAGTTTAAGGACTGTATTCATAGTTATACCTTTATTCTTTGAAATATAAGGGGTTGGCATTATTCCATGTTGAAAATCGTTTTTAAGGCAATACCTTGTTTTCTTAGAATGTGCTTAAATATGAATGAAATTGACATTGTATTCCTTAACTTTGACTTTGATTCATCTCGAGTTTCTTCATATAGATTAAACCACAAGAATAAGGGAGACAATAGACCCATGCTTGTAGTTGTGAATCCGGGTGGTTTTTAACGCATTTGACGAGAAAATAGATAATGCTAGGAGGCCTAAAACTGTTGTTATAATTTTCTTTTCTTTTTCCTTATGGTGATTCTTTTAAGGAGAAGTCTATTTAGACTTTACAATGGGTTTTGGTTGGAATCAGGTAGATTTTTTTTGGTAAAATCCAAATTTGGAAATGTTTAAATTGTGTTTTTGAATTCATAGATAGATTCAACACCCTCCAATACCCCATGGTACCAAAATTATGCAATTTACATAGCTAATATATGTGATTTTAAGATTTTTTAAAGATTTCTAACATCCAAACAAAATAAGACTAAAAATATGTTTGAAAAAAGTTGAAAGCTTGGAATATTTAGACTACACCATCTTTTAGTGGTACCTTAGACATACCAGAGCATTAATTTATGCTCAATGTTAATACCTCACTCATGAACTTTAGGAATTTTGATAGCCTTTTGGAATGCCTTCCTAACTTGCCATTCCTTTTACCCCCTATTTTTTAAGATAACAAGCACACACCGTTTTTCTTGATCTAAGTGCTCATTATTATACATTCTTAGGGTGGAGTGATGAGGCTGTTGACACCAACCAAATTTTTGGATATGGATGTCAGGAGTCCACATGGAGATTGGATGGGTTTTCTCATGACACTCTTGATGGGACATGGAACTATCAACATCCTCAGAGACAAAAGCATGAAGGAACATAATGAAATTGTTATACTCTAATTCCATAGAGATTTGAATATGCTTCAAATAACCATTAAGATGTTCAATATAGTTGTTGAGGTCATCTTTACCATAAGGCCACTTTACATTGGTGTCATCAACATATCTAACCCATAAATCCAATGTCAAAAGGAAAGAATCAATTATCTTACCCTAAAAATTCTTCATAAAAAAATCAACCATCATCCAAAATAATAGTGATCCATAGCAACCCCAAAAATATACTAATAAAATCAAAAACTTTTTTGGCTCCAAGAACATTTTAATTTTCTTGGCTATTATGAACCTTTGGTTCTCGTGGGTTGCTGGTAGATCGACTACTAGAGGTGAGCTTTGGCTCCCCTTGTGTGTGGATTGCACCTTTTCTTCTGGCTCATGGTGGTTGTTCGTGTCTTTCAGGCCTTCGTGACTCCAAGGAGATCCTCCCTCGTGGCTTTGCTAGGATCGGTTGTGCTCAGTTCTTGCTCGGGTGCTACTCTTAGAGGGTCTCCGTTTGGGTGCTTTCCTTTTTTTTTCTTCTGATTTTGGATTTGGGAATTCTATCCATTATCTCTGCAATAAGCTCTGCTGCTCTAGGAGCATCTCAACCTGGGTGCTTTATTTGATTTTGGATTTGGGAGTTCTGTCCCTTGTTTCTCTGCAGTACAAGTGCTCCGAGTGTTATGGCTGACGGAGGGGGTTCCTCCCCTCCTCCTGATTTCACAGCTTTCAGAATATTGGTTGCATATAGTAACAACATGAAGCCCTCTCTGTCCCAGCAGTATTTTGTCAAGAAACTTGACAATATTCCCTCAGTGGATCTGCCTGCAGATCAACCATGTCGAACAGCTTTGAATATTGCAGATTGGGGTCTGATTAGCCACATTATTGGTCTTTGGCCATCTCCCAAGGCAATCGAAGGGTGGGTTCAACGAAACTGGAAACCTCTCATCTCAGAAGGCATATGTAGCAACCTGATAGGTAAAGGTTATTATGTTTTTCTTTTTGAAAACTCAAAGGATAGAGATTTAATTTTTAGGAATGGGCCATATTTCATGGGTCCTCAAGGGCTTTACCTGAATAAGTGGACTCCGGACTTTGATCTAAATCAAGATGTCCCTTCTGTTGTTCCAGTATGGGTTAGACTGCCACATCTTCCTCTTCACTGTTGGAACTCAGAATCTCTTGAAGATATAGGAAACACTTAGGGTAAGTACATTGACAAGGATGAAAGAAGAGGACAATACACTTGTGCTCGAATTTGTGTGGAAGTGGACCTGGAGGTAGGGCTTCCTGAAGCTATAAAGTTAACAATAGCAGATTGGTCTCATGTGCAGGAGCTTGATTACGAGCAATTGTTGTTTAAGTGTCGATTCTGTCATGAATACGGGCACTTTGCCAGATCTCGCAAGAAGAAAACAGATGAAGAAGCCACCAAATAAAAGGGAGAACAATGGACTCAAGTCAAAAAATCAAACTCAACTAAGCTAGGAAATATTTCTAATGGAAACAAAGCAGAAGTGGGGTCGGGTGGTAAGGCCTTCGGACCAAAACAACATGAAATTGGATCTTCTATGAAGGGAGTATCAACTCAAAACAATTTTGAAGCTTTAATCATCCCTGAGTACCAACCTTTAGTAATTGGAACAGTTATGAAGGAAGTAATACCCCAAAATAATTATGATGTTCTTAACATCCCCGAAGAGATTTCTTCAGCACTTGAAGAAGGAGAAGTTCCCCAAGATTTTGATTAGTCTCAAGAAGACAAAGCATTATCTAAATCAAATCTTGGCTACCTTGTTGAGGGATACTCTCCAACATATGTTGAAATGGAAAAAAAAAAGAAAACTATAGAAAACTCTGGGTCATCTGAAGAAGATTCAATTGAAAGGTCTTCAAAAAAAGGACAAAAACCTCTCAAGAAGATTCGAGAGGAAGAAGCTGAATGCCTGAAGATGTAAGGAAGCCAAGCTACAATCGAGATGTCAATTGCCAGGAGCACCAGGGCTAGACCTTTAAAAGGAGGCCCTAATCCCTATGTAAATCTTAAATAATGAACATTATCTCTTGGCATTGCATAGGGCTTGGAAACTCTCCGAAAATGGAAGCTGTAAAAGATCTCATTAAATTGGCTTCTCCAGATATTTTGTTGCTCCAAGAGACAAAAATAGATAAAGACACCCTTCTGTCCTTAAGTAAAAAGCGCTGGAACAAACATGTTGGGTTGGTTGTGAGTGCTCCTAGTTCTATGGGTGGAATCGCTACCTTGTGGACTGAGAACTATTTCTCTCTGACAAACTCTCATTCAACGCAGCATTGGATTTTTTCTGAACTCAGGCATCTTCCTAGTATGACTTCCTTTGCTCTGTTCAATCTTTACATTCCTATTAATTTTCAGGGGAAAGGTGAATGTTGGTCTTCTCTGAATGGTTTTATTGCTGCAAATTCAATTTCAAATGTTATGATTGCTGGTGATTTAAATATCACGCTAGAATCTCAGGAAAATAAAGGCAAAATTTGTGGGAGAAATCCCCTGCTCAAATCGGTGGAGAATTTTATTACTTGCTGGGATTTGATCGATTTTAAACCTAAAAGAGGCAGATTTACATGGTCAAATAATCGAATTGGTGCAGCTAATATCTCTGCCAGGCTAGACCGTTTTCTTGTCCAGAGCTCTCTATTGATGGAAAATAAGATTGTTATATCATCTAGCATCTTGCCAAAGCTCTCCTCGAACCATAAACCAATTTTGTTGCAGCTAGAAAGAGGAAGAGGACCTCGGCCCAATCCCCTTCCAATTCAGCCCTCTGTGGATTGGTAGGGATGGGTTTATGAATATTGTTTCCAAGGCATGGGACCTTCCAGTCTCTGGTTCTCCAAATTTTGTGTGGGAGAGGAAATTTAAAACACTAAATTTGTGTTAAAGGAATGGATAAAAATCTCTCAGTCAAACCCAATCAATGAAAGAAAAGAGGCTTTGAAAAGGCTGGAAGAAATCCAACTGGAAATGGAAGAATCAGAAATTACTTCTTCCTTGTTGGAAAAAGAGAAACAAGCCCAGTTTAATTCCTTTCATGCGTTCAGACAAGAAGAAGAATTCTGGAGATTGAAGTCACGTAGCTTTTGGTTGAAAGCAGGAGACCGAAATACATCCTTTTTTCACAAAAAATGTAGAGCTAGGATTTCTCTAAATCATATCTCGGAAATTACCTCTTTGTCTGGTGTCACCATTAAAGGCAATTCTCAAATTAAGCAAGCTGCTGAATTACATTTACAGAACCTGTATAAAGAATATGGATTTATTGATTCCGATTTAACTTCTGGATTTTTTACTAATATTCCCTGCTTGATAAGGGATGAGGAAAATGAAGAGTTCATGTAGCCTTTTTGGGAGAAAGATATCATCGATGTTATTTGGTCTTTGGGGCCGGATAAATCCCCAGGCCCTGATGGTTTCTCCTTTCATTTTTACAGAGTTTGCTGGCCAATTATCAGGAAATATTTTCTTCGGATGATCAAAGCTTTCTAGTTTAAAGGCAAAGTGGGTGGATGCACCAACTCCACTTTCCTTTCTCTTATCCCTAAAGAAGTTAACCCCTCGTCATTTGATCGATTCAGACCAATCTCACTATGTAATGCTTCTTATAAAATCTTCTCTAAACTTTTAGCTAACAGGCTCAAAATCTTGCTTGGGAAGTTGATTTCTCCTCTTCAAGGAGGGTTTGTAAAAGGAAGGCATATTCTAGACAAAGTTATCCAAGTTCAGGAAGCCATGCTCTCTAGTTTCCATCGAAAGGAGAAGGGCATGCTAATTAAACTCGATATGGAAAATGCCTTTAACAGGGTAAAGTTGTCTTTTCTTTACTCAATTCTTTGTTCTTTTGCCTTTTGCCCTGCATTTATAAATTTGATAAAAGCTTGTATTGATAAGCCATGGATAGCGCCTTTGGTTAATGGCTGACCAATTAATTTCTTTCTAGCTTCCTACGGTCTCCGGCAGGGTTTCCCTCTCTCGCCATTTTTGTACATTCTAATGGTTGATGCTTTGAGCAGAAAGTTAATTGCAGGGAAGAATGAAAGGATTATTCCGAGCATTCACCTAGCTAGTGGTGTTGAAGCTATTAACCATGCTCTCTTTGCGGATGACACCTTGCTTCTGGGAGGGGCTTCTCTTAAAATGGTAAGAGTTTTTGCAGAAATCATGCATCATTTTTGTATTATTTCAGGTGCTCTAATTAATAATCGTAAAAGCGTCATGTTTGGCTGGAATGTAGATCAATCTACTATTGCAAACATCTCTCAGATTTTACACTTTGAAGGTTTTGCTATCTGGGATAAGGTTAAGTATTTGGGTCTCCCTTTAACCTTGGGAAAAAATAACTTTTCTCTCTGGCATGAAATTATTGGCAAGATAAAAGCCAAGATTGCCTCATGGGGTGGTCACTGTCTCACTAAGGTAGGGAAGCTTACTTTGATTAAGTCAATTATCTCAACTCTTCCTATTTACCAATCTTCTCTTCTCCTGGCCCCTAAATCAATTATGAATCAGATTTCCAAACTGATCAGGATCTTCCTTTGGAGTGGGGGAAAAGGAAATCAAAATCGAATGCATTTGGTCAATTTGTATGTTGTTAAAAGTCCTATATCAAAAGGGGGACTGCAAATCAGAGATTCAAAATTGGTTAATTTAGCTATGGGAGGCAAATTGCTATGGCAACTCTTCTCAGATAAAAAACATCCGATCGGTCAAATCTTTTGGAAGAAATATCTCAAAGGTGGATCCCTAAAAAATCTCCAGATGTCAAACTCTCCCTCAGGTTCTATTTCGTGGAATCTCTGTAGAAAAGGTCTTGACTTCTTTACCAAGCACCTCTATCGTATTCCAGGAAATGGCAGAAACACGCTCCCTTGGGATGATAGAATTAATGGTAATGCCCTCTCAATTCTGTATTATCCCTTGCTGAGATCAGGCTCTGGTTGACAAATAAAGGTTTTTTATGACTCTCAGATCTTGTTTCCTGGGACAATCATGGTGATTGGGTTGCGTGGGCTCTTCCTGAACTTCCAGAACGCGTTGATCCCTCTCTGCTCCAAAGAAATTTGTTGCTGAACTTTTTGATTGGCAAAGCTCCCATTCACTCATCGTTGAAGGACGTGTGGGGTTGGGGTCCCACAGGTTCTTTCTCTGTCGCACGTGGATTCCTGTCGTTGTAAAAGTTTGTTGATTCCTCTCATAGTGCAGCCTTCTGGAATTTTGTTTGGAATTCACCCAGCTTACCAAAAATCAACTTTTTTGTATGGACTCTTATGCACTAGAAAGTTCTAAATGGTGAGATTTTGTCAAAACGTGGATTCTAAGGACCTTATAGGTGTTGTTTTTGCCTGCATGCTATTGAAACTGCTCCTCATATTTTTGTTGAGTGTGAATTTATCCATAAAATTTGGATTCATTTCCTACGTGGGCTGCCTTGTCTTCTTGTCCCTTCAAATTATGAACCTGTTAATTTGTTCAACATCTGGCAGTCAAGGCATCCTGGCCTTTCTTCAACCAGTTTCGAATGGAAGAAAATATGGCAAGCTATTCCTAAATTTTTGTGGTGGAAAATTTGGTTAGCTAGAAATGACTCAATTTTTAACAGCAAAGTCACAAAGTCAGAACACATAGAAATTAAGGTTAAGGCTCTTCTTCTGGAAGTAGTTGGAAATGTCCAAATTGATTCCATCAAGCTTGAAGTTGAGCATAAACAGCTTGGTTCTCTGTTTGTCGTCAAATCTCATTTGGGTATAGGCGGACCTGTTTTTAAACCAAATTGGAAGGTTAGATCCATGGAAGAGGAATTTTCAGATTGGTGGCAAAAGGGAAAAAAAGCTTCAATCTTCTTCGATGGAGCATCAAAAAGAAATCCTGGGAAAGCTGGGGCAGGAGGAATGATTTTCTACCCAGGAGAAAGGCTTGAGATCAGTTTTAGTTAGGGATTTGGTCAACTTACAAATAATCAAGCAAAGTTATTTGCACTTCTAAAAGCCTGTCAAATTGCAAAGACAGCTGGACATAAAAACATTCAGATCTTTTGAGATTCAGAAATTATTATCAAAGTTCTAAACTCGGCTTCAAAGTTCAACAACCTCAGTTTGAATGTGACACTGCAGAGATTGCACTTCATTTTGATCGATTATGATTATGTCTCCTCCTATCATATTCTCCGTGATTTGAATAAGCTGGTTGATTTCAAAGCAAATCAAGGCTGCCTTCTCCCTCCCAGAATGTTAAGCTTGAATGATGGTTCTAGTGTGAAGCATCCTATTCCTTAATTTTGTAATCAGAAGATATGTAACCATGGTGTTGTATATTTCGAATTTTTTTGTAATTGGGTGAGGGCCCATCAGTTCTTTATTAATAAAACAAAAATAATCGTTTTGGTTAAAAAAAAAATCTACTAATAAAATCCATCCTAAAAACTAAACATTGATTTAAGACCAACCTTAACCATTTTATTAGTCTCAAAGTAAGTAACTGTTAAATAGAAAAACAACTTCATTAACTTAGATCATTGTAAAATAGACACTACATCAATATTAAGGAGGATGTCTTGATTTTCAACCTTGAAGTTCTTAATTTTATTGACGAAAACAAAATAACATAATATAATACATTGTGAACGTTTAAATCAACAAATATCTATAAATTATTATTTTTTCTCTCAAATAATCTTTAAAAAAATACAATTTTAACATATTAAAAATAAAAAATAAAAAATAAAAACAATTTACATTTGCTCAAACTTAAACATCTCAATCACTTAAATCATCACAAGTCCACAATAAAAATAGTATAACAATATAAATTATGCAAATTGTTATTCCATGTGTTACTAATTGTACACACTACATTAACAATCTACAAAAACTTGCAATACACAACTTATCATTTTGATATACAAATGCTTCTCACTAACCAGTAAACATTAAAAGTTTTTTTTTTCGAAGTGAAAAAGTTGTAACTTTTTATTAATAGTAATCAAAGTCACATATAGACATAGCCAAATATACACTATCACACTATCCCAATACATCACAATAGGAAAGTATTGCTCCGACAAAAACCAACAAACTACTGACATAGTTCTCCTTTACACTAATTGTCTACAAAAAACATAGACACCTAATCCGTCACCACAAATCCCCCCAAAATTGACATCAATCTCTTCAAGATATTGGGACATACTAATCAAAAGCTGAAAAGATGTAGGAATCCACCTGCTGGCCCAATGAGTATTCCTAAAAAAAAACCTACCAACCATGGAGCCCAAAGTCTGCTTGTAGAGAGGATCTGCCTAATAGTTTAATTCAAGGAAAACATGTTGAAAGGAGATCACTGCAAATTCAACCATAAGTGAGTAGATCATTTTTAACCAATGCTCTAAACATAAAGCATGAATCTTAGTATGACCAATAGCCCAGACAATCACCACTCTAGAATCCCCAAAAATATTGATGTATTGAACACCTCTCTCCTTGGCAAACTAAAGGAGACCCCAACAGACCAAGAACTCGACTTTTGTATTACTACTAGGACCAACAGAAAGCCAACATCAGATAATATGTTTTTTTTATATGAATGACCATCTCGGCACCACAAAACCCATGTTGAGATGCCCCATCGAAAATCGCCATTGATTGGTCATCAACATAAGGGAGCATAGTTATACATTTGATATTCCTTGATGATGTTGAAGTAGGATAAGCGTCCAAAAATATGATAGTAGAAAGGAAAACAAAAGTTGTAGATGGATTGTTGTCATCGAAAATAAAATGATCTAGACCTTCTAAATCTCCCAAACGAGCACCAAAGGCATACTATGCAAACTTCCACTACAACAAAACCACTTGAAAAGGCACCCCACAAAGGTAACGCAATCCACCCCAATCTTAAATGTAGTTGATGCCAAACTTCTCTAAAGAAGACACAATGACAAAAAATATGGTCAATCGACTCCACCGCCATCTTACAAAGAATGCAACGACGCAACCCAACAAAACCCTGCTTGAGTAATTTTTTCCATGTAATAATTTTATACTCAATACATAACAACCCAAAATAATAGATCTTAAGGGGAATCCGCAATTTCCATAGGAATCGAGCCCACCACTTTCACTCCCAGAACCACCTTCTTCCACAATCGTTGCATAAGCAAGTTTAGTAGTTAATTTATCGACATAATCTCCCCAATGCCAGATTGTTGGGTTCGACTCCTTCGACAGTCGAATCCCTGCCAAATTCAACGTGAATATGAAATCATTCCATTCCCCTTCCACATCAGACCTTAACCCCAAATCCTGTGCATTATACCAAAATGAATCACACAATCCATCCTCATATCTACGCTGCACCTGAGCTAACACAAAAATATTATGTTCATGCAATTGGTGAATCAAATTCCCTGAAAATTTTTGAACCCCAATCCACCCCCACAATGGGATCAATACCCAATAAAAAATGCACACCATTCCCTATACGCTAAGCGAACCTGCGGCCTAATATAAGATAATCCCTAAGTAGTCCCCTCCAAATAATAGAAGCACCTGTCATACACAACATTGGATTCCTTATCCACATAACAATTGGAACACCCTTTAGGTACTTAGATTGCATAACTTTAGTCAACAACCCATCATCAAATAGACATCGCCAAAGACTTTTAGCCCTCATGGAGAGACTAAACCAATGAAGTCTCTTAATACCTCAANCTTAGATTGCATAACTTTAGTCAACAACCCATCATCAAATAGACATCGCCAAAGACTTTTAGCCCTCATGGAGAGACTAAACCAATGAAGTCTCTTAATCCCTCAACTCCCCGCCTGTTTCGAGAGGGTCAAAGTCTTCCAGGCTTATAAGTGGATCATTGAGTGTTCCAAACCCTCTGACCAGAAAAAAATGGAAGATCTTTTTATGGATCTGCTGTACAATCGATGAAGGGACAACAATCAAAGGTAACTAATACATCGACAGGCTATGGAGCACCAAATTAAGCAGGATCAAACAACCTCCCAATGATAAATAATGGAAGGACCAATGCTTGATTTGCTTCTCCACCTTTTAATCTAGCCACAACTAGTCCTCCAACTTATAACATTTAGTTTCAAAAGGTAACTAAGATATTTGAAACCCGATTTAGATTTGTCACCTTAAAGGAAACAATTCAAGAACATCATTGCATATATCAGATTCATGATAACTATGTAAGAACACCGACTTTTCAGCAATTACCCTCATCCCAGTAGCTTCGCAAAAACAATTAATGATATCTTTAAATTGCCTCCATTCATCCAAGCGCCCCATCCCCAACAAAAGAACATCATTAACAAACAATAAGTGAGTAATGGCAAGTGATCGAGTAACCTTAATACCTGTAGTCTTTCCCTCCTTCTTGGCCTTGCTAATAAGTTGACTTAAACCTTCCATAACCATAATAAATATCAAGGGTGATAGTGGAAACCCTGCCAAAGTCCCCTGCTAGTATAAAAACAAGAAGACAGGGAGCCATTGATCAAAACCGAAAAAGAGGTTGTATTGATACATGCCATAATCCAATTTGTCACCTCAAGCAAAGCCCAATCCGTAACAACATAAACTTGACAAAAGTCCAATTGACTTGATCATAAGCTTTCATAAGATCCTTCTTTAAGGATGGATGCCTGCATATTTTTATCGAATGCCAACACTCTTGCGCTAACCCAACAACATCTAAGATCTATCTGCTGGCTAGAAAACCAAATTGTTTAGGACTAATACACCGCTCCAAAGTAGGCTTGATGCGCACATAACCCTTGAAAGTTTCTTCTTTATATATATACATTGTAAAAATTACAATTTAGATAAAATCATGGTGTAGTCTAAATATTCTACGTTTTCAAGTTTTTTTGAGCTTATTTCCGTCTTGCTTTGTTTGGAATTTGACTAAAACTCTGTAAAAAATCTTAAAATCATATATATTAGTTATGAAAATTGCATAATCTAAATGCTACGAGTTATTTGAGGGTGCTGAATCATATATAAATTCAAAAACACAATTTGAACATTTTCAAATTTAAATTTAACCTACTGTAAAATACATATACTGCTCCTCAAACCATTACCATTTCTAA
This sequence comes from Pseudotsuga menziesii, assembly GCA_001517045.1. Lineage (NCBI taxonomy): Eukaryota > Viridiplantae > Streptophyta > Pinopsida > Pinales > Pinaceae > Pseudotsuga > Pseudotsuga menziesii. The sequence continues at coordinate 1,923,271 of LPNX010937198.1, read as the reverse complement.
TGGAAAATAGAAAGCACACTGTCCCTAAAATCATTTGTGATAGAAAATATAAAAAGCTGACTGGTAAAAAATACAAACAAAGTAATTTGACTGATAACACGTTAAGGCACATTCTAAAACGGATAACGTGTCTGTGGGACCGCCAATATTGGTTTCGGTTGTGTAACACAACATAACGCATAAAGGGAAAAAGTGAACAAAACGAATATGGGGAGAAAGGAAAAATACAAACGCGCATAGATTACCTACTGTCAATGGACGGAACTTTCACGCTTGCTCGAATGTGACGTCCCGTGATATAATTTAATTTCGAACACCTCCCGTATTTAGTTGTTCTTCCATTGACCTCTCCACCTTCATCACACAAACGCACCAATCGGCTAGGGGACACGAATCGGATTTATAAGCTTCTCCAGTCTATCGGATCTCCCCGAAAACGAATTTAATTTCAGGTATTTCGCCTTGTATCTTCTTTCATTTCTGTCTAGAAAAATATGTTTAAAAATTTCTGTTAGGATTAAATAGATTAAATAGGTCCATCTGTTTTCTACGATCCATCAACTCTTTTGTTAAACAATCCTGCAGTTTTCTATTTTCACTAGATTAACCAGGGGAAAATTTGTAGAAGATTTTGGAATTGTGTGCTATGAATTGGCTTTCGTTGACTTTTTTTTGGGATGGGGAATAAATTTTCAAATTCAGAAAAAAATAATAAAGCATTTAAAAGGCTTTGTAAGAAATATATCTATTTTGTCAACAATTTGCTTGCGTTTCATATTCCTGCTTTGCAATTCTGGATTTGTTATATACTGAATTAAGACGAATTTCATTTTTATTCGTAAGTTTCGGCCTTATTCAATAAATAAACATTGTCTACAAGATGACTGAAGCCCTCAATTTTGTCAAGCTCTCAATTTAGTCAAGGAAATAAACAAGATGATTGAAGCTCTCAATTTTGTCAAGGAAATAAATGATAAGTAAACTTTACAAACCTCATATTTTGGTGATTTTCTTTGGTAAAAATATTCAAATTTCTAAAGATTTTATATTAGTTTCTAGACAAATTTGCAATGTTTAGAGTATTTTTTTTTAATCTCGTGGAGTTGGGGTGAAGCAATTTGAACTCGATAAATCTTTTTTTGAGAAAAAACCTTAAAAATTAACCCATGGGCTAAATTTTGTCCCTAAAATTTTCGAAGCTTCTTTCTTTAAGATGCGATGCACTTAATGCAATTGTCATGAGTTTAACATTTTACGCTTGGGATGATCAATGAATGTTTGGTTACCTGTGGAGACATATGGGGCATCAAGCAGTGTTACCAATATCTTGTCGAGGGTCCATAATATAACTTATTAGTAATGATGAATTCAACTTATATTGCTTTGGTTCCAAAAAAGGATAAACCCGATTTCTTTAATGACTATCGTCCTATTTCTCTCTGTAATCTTATTTATAAAGTGGTGTCAAACCCTTGTTGATGGGACTTTTCCATGGAGAGTCCACATGTGCCACTTTTGGAGGTTACTTGCACAAATCTGTATGCCATTAGATGTGACATTTTCTTGGAGAGGCCACACGTTCTAGGCAAATATTTTTTGGAGCATATTTCTTGTTTCATTCCCTTGAAGATAAAGACATCCACCTTGAGGAGCATATTTCGTGTTTCATTCTCTTGAAGGAGGAGACATCCACCTTGAGGAGACACATTACATAACCACCATATTATTTTTTTCATTGTTGACTTCAGTTGGTTATGAGCTAGCACTATTTTGTTGTTTTACTTGGAGAGAAAAGTGGATATAAACCAATTTATGTTATTGTTGGATAGTTTATTGAGTGAATTACGGATCTAGGAGAGGAAACTATTATTCTATTGTAAAGGAAGTTAAGTTAGACTCTATATAACCAGTAGCCCTTCATCATTTGCACTCATAGTTGATTTTGAGGATTTCTCTCCTCTCGGAGCTTTGTTGAATATCTAATGGAAGGCCAGTGAGGAATTTCTTTGGGATATCTCTTTTATATGTGAAGTTGATATTTGTCATCTTTAATTGTTATTTATGTATGCTAGAGAGTTTTACGCCCCAAATCATTTGTAGCACACCCTACTTGATGTGCCAAAGAGGGGCTCTTTTTTGCTATTGTAAAAGGCCAAGTTGGGGCTATTTTATGTAAAGTGTTGGTCCATCGGTGACCCAGACCCTTTGGTCAATCATGGCAAGTCCTCTTGGTCCTCATTTCAAGGTGTACTAGTCTTGTGGCCCCGCTGGCTACCTCTTGATGGGTGGTAACTCCCTGTCATGTCAAGCATTTATGCCTTGGGTAGGTATTGGTGCATCTTGGGGTGACTCCATTAGGACACATGATTTGTGGAGCCCTTAGCCACACTTATGATATTCTGCTTTGTAAAGGTGATTGCGCTTGTAAAGGTTGTCATACCCGCTTTAGCACACCTCAATCATACCCACTTGAACCTTATTTTGTTGTATTACACCTTCTCTTGGTCTTCTTGGTCAAAGAAATGAAAGACGTCCACCTTAAAAGAGCATTTAGAAGGCCATACCTAGCAAAAAGGAGGACATTGAGGGAAAAAAATACATTGTTGGGATACGTTGGGGTGTGATGTCCTCCTTCTAGGATCAATGTTCCATTTTGGTTGAAGCCTCTTTCTTATTTGTCATTATTTTATGTCTTTTGGGCTTAGTCCCCAACTTTTGTGGGTGACAAGTCACAAATTTAAGTTATATGTCATTTTGTTAGGTTGGCTCAAGATTAAAAAGGAGGAACTCCCTTAGTATATATTAAGCACCTCTCCTTCTCATTTTGTAATAAAGAACATGGGTTCATTATAATTAAAATCTTATTTCTCATTTCTCTTGGTATACATGACCTCTCAAGGCTAGCACACTTTCTCTTTTGACATATTCTTTTGATGTGAAGGACAATTGTGGATTTTCTATGTTTTTGCTAAGCTTTCGAGGTTGATCCAAAGAATGGTTATTGATAACTCTTGGTAAGGAAAGGATTTCTAGGGTTTCTTTTTTGCACTTTTCCTTCATTGATTCGGGTTAAGATTTCTAATCTCTTGCTAGCTTTGCTTTTAATGCACCTTGGCAAGATTAATTAGGGTTTTATTCTATATCTTGTTAACGTTGTTAGTGGATACCTTCCTCTTGAAGGAGCTCTCCTTATGGGCCTCGGTATTCATATTTTGCCCTAATTAGGTCAAGGATTACTCTAATCTCCTGGGATTGCTAATCTTTGTGCTAATTAATAAATATTGAACTGCCGATTTGAGGAAGGGACATTAATATTGTTTTCTTGTTGCCCTAGGAACAACACTACAGTTTAATTCCCTTATTCTTCTTCAAAATTTATAAAATATCATATCTATATTTAGAAAATAAAAAAAAAAATTATATTCCAAAAATACCAAAAAATATTATATTTGCAAAATAATAAAAAATTAAATAGATAAATATTAAAAATCCTTGAAAATTGCATAATAGAAAAGTCCAAAAATATTGTGTTTGTGAAGAAGCTACTCCATTAATAGTGATTCGTTGCCTTGGTTTTGTGGCTAATATTCAAGGGCGTCTCCTCTCAGTGGTTTGTTTAGGTTATCTAACAATTTTTGCAAGTGTTGGTGTATTTTCAGATCTGATCGTAATAGCTACAACCATCCAAATCTAAAGTTGAAGGGACCTGCAAGCTAAAGACAAGGCCTACTACCAACTCTAGTCAGTTGGGCCTCCATCTAGTGGGTTGAGTTGATGTTCTTATGATTTTTTGGGGTTGGTTAGAGAATGAACCAAGTCTGCAGTTTCAATTACAACCATCATTTGACCCACTTTTCAAGGTATACAACTGTGTTACTTGGGAGTAGAAGCGAAAGCAGGAGCGGGAGCGAAACTGAAATTTTCAAAAGCTTCCGGTTTCGAAGCGTTTTTAATATAATATATATATTTTATGTATTTTGTTGCATTTATGTCAACAAATGCATGTAGAAGGTTGAATTAGTTATGGAAAGCATAAAAACATGAAATAAACCATAATACCATATAACATCATTCATCAATCATCAACCATCAATCATCTAGTAGTGAATTCGACAACCATAGGTCCAGTATCCATGATTCCATAACATCAAAATTTTAAATATATAACATTTTGTCATCACTAGTACTAGTAACCAAGCTATAGTCTAGACTCTATAGAACATCAACGGTTCAACCATGAAACCAAATTTGAAAGTTGAAACAATTCACGAAGCATCATATTCATTACCAAAGAGTTATAATATGCTTTTTGTAATAAACTGTCAATGACTCAATCATGCAAAGTTGCAAATAGTGAACTTCAAAGGTAGGTTCAACTTCAAACTTCAAACTTGAATTGCCATGTAATCATTAATGTTTACAAAATATACCATAAGAAATATAAAATAGTCAATAGTGCAGAAACTTGAAGTACTGTAAACAAGAAAAGACAAGAAAAGACAAGAAAAGTAGATTTTATGGATGTTTCTTCTTACCACGAGAAATTTCAATTTTATTTTCCTGTGCTCTATGAGTTTGAACAATGGGATTATCACCCCCAGTAGTCATCGATGTTGAGCAACGTCCAAGACTTGGTCTTGCACGGCCTCCCCTCACTGATGTAGATGGAGGTCGTGAAGTTGAACCTCTAGGAAAAGATAGTGCATTTGTAAACAAGGTAGAAGATGGCAGTGACATTGCTGCTGCTGCTGCATGGTCATCATCATCGCCCAAAAGCTCTTCCTCCAAAAGCTCTAAAGCTAAGGGTCTATCCTCGAAGTTATGCTTCCTCTAGAGTTTTGTCCCAAGTGAGATATGATCTATCAGTTTTGGCCTGCTCACAATAATGAGTCAACAAGCTCAAGTTGTAATGTACATAGACCAAGTTTTCTGCTCGGTTTTCATTTAATCGGTTTCTTTTTGTTGAGTGGATGAAGCTATAGGTGCTTTAACACCTTTCTGCAGAGGAGCTATTAACCACTTGTGAAAGCACTCCGACTACCAATTTATTCAAGCGTGGGCATGTTGAGCCATACATATTCCACCATTCGATAAGAAGCACCCTATCTCGATCTCTGGTTCCATGCAAATTACCAAACAGACCAACTTCACTGATGTATTTGCTAAATTCACTGTGCAATAAGTCACATTCCTCTACATCAGGGACCAGCTTGTTTATAGTGGCCATGTACCCAACCTGTACCTCTGGATCTGTGTGGGGATTTTTCCTAACCCCACCCCTAGGTGCTGGTTTGGCCAACCAAGACTGAGAATAATATTTTGGTGCTAATACATATGCTAAGGCATGCATTGGAACGTTGAGATGTTCCCACCTTTTGAGCACATGTGTGTGAATATGGTCATACAAGATGGGATCTTTTTGTTCAACAATATCTTTAATTTGGCTTAGCATGCTATCCATTTGCTTATACTCCTCCCCAATCACCGACTTATCTATATCTGCAAACTGAATCATGTAATAAATGGGACGTGTGAACTACAAAACATACTTGACACTTGCCCAAAATTGACCATCAAGAACGGTGTCCTCCACCTCCGAAAAATCAATCCTGTTAGATGTGGATGTAGCCCTATCTTTCAAGACCTGCCATGATTCACTTGATACCATGCTAGCCAATGCCTCTCTTACCTTCAAAAGGTGCTTGAAGGTGAGGTAGTAGCTAGCAAATCTAGCCTTTGCTATCTTCAATAGCTCCAACTTTGAGTGACTACGGAAAATGCCGTGGGCATTGCTATGGTTGGTAATAAATCTTATCATGTACTTGTCCTTTTTGTATAGTTCACCAATCCATTTGTAATCATTTTCCTTCAACTTAATGATGTCATGTATCAAAAGGTTCAATGTGTGAACCAAACACCCAAACCAAAATATGTTGGGTTATTTATCTTCAATGATTGCTCCCGCTGCCTTGCAATCATTAGCGTTATTGGTCATGACTTGGATGACATTGTATGGACCAATAGTTTCAATGGTTTTGAGTAGGAGTTCTGCAATGTTCATGCCGGTCTTGAATTTATCTAAGTAGTCATGGGTTGAAAGGAACGTTGCCTTGCAATCATCAGTGTTATTGGTTATGACTTGGATGACATTGTATGGACCAATAGTTTGAATGGTTTTGAGTAGGAGTTTTGCAATGTTCATGCCGGTCTTGAATTTATTTAAGTAGTCATGTGCTGAAAGGAAGATTGCACCAGAAGTAGACACTCCAAGAACATTTATCAATGGCTTTCCTTTTACATTTGTCCAACCATCTGATACAATTTATACCCCATAGTCATTCTAAGCATTTGTGAATTTCCCCAAAGCATTTTGGATCTTGGCGTTTTCCTTGTCAAGCCCCACAGTTCTAGCTTTGTCATACCCAGGGCTCTTGCATCCTGCTAGAATGTTGTAGATGGCCTCTACCATTTCACACCATTAGGGTGAGTGAAGAACATTGAATGGTATGCTACATGCATAGAGACACTGAAACACTTTTGCATCCACATCATTCCTCCCACCATAGTCAAGGAAATATGATATTGTCTTACATGACTCCATGGGCGAGAATCCACTACCTTGGGTGGATGGGGCTCTAGTTCTCGGTAAGTTTGAGGGGTATTGGTCAACCCTTGATCCTTTTGATTTGTTTTGTGCTTCAAATTCTTCCTTTCTTATACATGGCTCTTTGTGTTGATGCCACATTTGGGCAAACACAAACTCCTATAGTTTTGTTTTCATCACATGGCATGTGTCCACATAGATGTCTTCTCACATGGGTATATGAACCTATGTAAGTCTTTTTACAATGTGGGCAAACAATTTTGGTGGTTCCACCCCCTTTGGTTCTGTTGCCGCTTTACACGCACCTGGGGGTTAGTGCAACAAAAATCTTCAAGCTGCTCGGTGTGTCCTTGGGGGCAAGTCTTGAGTCAGGTGTCGTCACTTGATCCTGACTCCTTCGTTTAGGCAGAACTCCTAATGAAGCCAAGGGGGGTAGTCCCTATGAAAGAGTTTCTAAGGCTTATTAGTTATTAGTTGTGGATAGGATTGTTTTTTAGGAGTTTTAAGTGATTGATTGAAACAAGATACAACAATATAAGATTAAGATACAACAATATAAGATTAAGTCCAACAACATAAAAAAGATATGGCATTCATAACATGATATGACTGAAAGCAAAAAATAATGATAACATAAATTGTACCAGTGCCAGATGGGGTCATAAACAAAATGCAACTGAAAATCGTAAATGTTTTGTAGTGGAGTCTTGGTCAGTTTTAAATATTAGGATGGACTGATTATAGGAAAGAAGGGATTCCTGATATACCGTGAGGTACGGGGAATGTGTCCAGATATTGTTTGATGTGGTTTTGCACTAAGACGTGTGGGCTAGATGGAGTCATGGGGGTGTGTCCAATACTTCACAAAACGAGGGTGTAGCATGACGGGGCCCCCGCAGTCGCTTTCTAGTTGTTCTTGCTCCCTTGCAAAATTTGCCCACAACGAGACAATTGTTGAAATATTGTAACTTCGAAGAATATTCTATATGTATCTTTTTGTGGTCCCCAATGGTCCTAC
>LPNX010937198.1:1785094-1915483 GCA_001517045.1 Pseudotsuga menziesii | reverse complement strand
TGCTTGTCTATCTTTCAGTGATCCTGTTTATATGCTTTTGTTATGAAAATGAAATGAAATACTAATGTCTTAGCTAAGCATATGGAAATTTAACAACAATTTCGTTTACGTCGGATTTTTGTATGTTTATGGGAGTTCGATTTTTATTAATGTGAGTTGTTTATTAAATGTGGAAAGTTAAAAATTGCACACTTCCGCTTTTGATTATCCCAAAGATTAGGGCGAATCTGCGATGGGCAAGAGCATACATGGAAGGGTGGATTGTTTATTCCAATTGTCAAAGCAAAAGATAAAACTTGTGAGACTAATTACTACATCTAAAGGTCTCTTTTTGGTCATCCAACACTGGTGTGAGGGAGAGAGCATACTAAGAGAACAGTGTTGGGTTATTGTTCGTTACTTTGTCCAAAATTAAAGAAAGAAAAGTAAAACTAACTAAGCTAAGAATACATCCCGTGAAGGCGGATTGTGTGCAAGTGTTAACGAAATAAAACCAAAGGTTAGAAAAATTCACTCCAGAAAAGAGACACTACGAGTCCCCCAGGGAAGATGGGGTGTGGGTTGCCTTAGAGCCCACTTGCTTTTTATTATTTTTTATTACAATCTTTTTTGAAAAAAGAAATACCTTTTGACCCTTGAAAATGGATAAAAAAGGCTTACAAATGTCTGGGGAAAAAGAGGAATGAAGGAGGGGGTAGAAGGATGAACTTTTGGGGTGCTCCCGATTGCCCAAAACTCAAAATTTCGGTAGCATTTACCTCTCTTTTTCCTTCAACCTGTTAAAAGCCAGCAAGCTAACAATGTACAAATTAGTGGATTAGTACAAGTATGCACATAAAATACACTATCTAGTACTTTACAAAAAATGGGGAAAATTTAGTGCTTTGAGAACAAGAAAGGAAGTATTAGATCTATAAGCTTAACATATCTATTAAAGCACTTTATATCTAACATGTAAACAAGCCTAAATTTTGTATGATAACCTTTTAAACAAATATAAGCTTGCAATAAAAGTAACCAAAGAGAAAGATTGAAATTTTATGATATGGGAGGGAAAACCCTCAAGCTCAAGCTTGAACGTTGTGAAGAAGAGGAGGCGTGTGTAGGACAAAAAGCATTAGATTCAAAGAATAGCGGTGAAGAGGAAGAAGATGCAACTGAGCTCAAAATCCTCCTTCACCTTCGATGATCTGCAAAGCTACACAACCTTTAAACAAACAGGATTAAATCTAGTATATTTTGATAGAAGAAGTTTGGGAGAGCCTCAGTATAACTGACTACATTTGGCTACTCCTAGATCTCTAATAACAAGATATAAGTAAACAAATTGAAACTACAAATGTTTACACTATGGGATAGAATATAGCCTTCTAAGCTAGATAAACATCTACAAACTTGAAATAAAGAGAAGTACAACTAGCTAAATATCACCTCGATGAAGCTCAAGCATTCACAACCATGAAAATCTGCACCATATGGACCTCCAAAGTCTTCACTTTATTCAACAAAATATAGAAGCAACTAAGTATTACAAGAGGAGAGGTTCAATCCTCCATGAAGAACAACAAAGATTAACCTTGCTTAAATAGCAAAAGCTAGCCTAGGGGGGCACCCCCACTTGAGAGAGAAGAGGGCGTGAGCTTGAGTTCGTGAGAAATTCATGGGAAGTTTGTTGGAGTTGATTGGTATGAGGATGCGCCACCTCTCCTGAGAGATGCGCCCTCATCCAATCTCTCACCCATCCATGTAACGAATGCCACATAACCAAAACGTGAAGACCCATGAGGGGGGCATTCTCTAAACTTTGAGTGATTCGCTCCCTCCAAATCATCTCCAAAACCAACGCTTTTATTCATTAGTCCAACTCGCCTTCAAAAAGAGACAAGATCGCCACCTTTTCAAAACAAGTCTCCATCAAACCATTCATGGATAGTCACATCAATCAACTCGTGGGATTTCATGAAGGGGGCGCACTCTAATATGAGATAGATTCGATAGGCTCCAAATCATCTCCATATTCAACGCTTTTGACTTGGAATGAAGTCACCCACTATTGGAGACAAATTAGCCACCTCATCAAAACATGTTTTGGCATGTTCCCTTGACTTTTAATTTTTGTCCTCGTCCTTTTGTGTCATTTTTTTGGCATTTTTTGATATTGTCTCCTTTAAAAAAAACCAGCTCTAACTAATAATTTAATCACCCAAAACATTGGAAAAGTGGGTCCTAGGATAAAGAGAATGCTCTGAGTGTAAACATGAGCATCCTCATGCCCAATTTCGCCTCCAAAACACACTTTTATCACAATTTGAAAATTCCTATTTAAACCATTAAAAGATGGCCCAAGTTTACGGGAACAAATATTTTTTACGAAACTTAAGAGTAAACCTAAAGGGACCTAGTACATGTTCATAATGACTCAAAACAATGTCTATCATGCTTATATACATTAACACATGTAACTTTAATAACATCCTAAGGCCTAACCACTAAGACGACCATTTCAACTTTGGAGTGGTGAAAAACACAAAAATTATACATCGCTTATTCAGCATTGCATAATTTACAAGGGAAAAAACACTTTGGAATGATCGGATTGATGTCTAAGTCCTAGGAATCCAAATCCTTTACAAAAGGTTTTCCATGCTAGAACATTTAGTACAATATCCCCAAGGGGTATGGACATGTAATTATTAGAAAAGGGGCCCAAAAATGGCCCTGATGAACCATAGAACTTCTAAGCATTGATAATGAACAAGGTACTTGTTCACAACTTCGGAGGCTCACTAGAAATCCACTAAGTGCAATTTTAGTGGATAACAGGTTCCTCCCTGCTTTGTGACATATTTCCACAAGGGTGATGGGGTCCTCTTTGGTTTTATTTTTGTTTCCCTCCTCCTGCTCCTCTTCCTCCTTCTCCTCAACCTCCTCCTCCTCCGCACGATATGTCCCACTACCCACTTCTTCATCCTATTCCTCATTCCTCCTCTGGTTTCCAATCACCATCATCAAAATACTAAATGGAACCAACAAAATAAACCATACACCCATCATCATGTTTGTTGGAAGTTGGAAGTGGAACTAGAGATTTAGCCTGTTTCCTTGCAATAAAATGAGGGAGGATGCATGGGAAAGAGTAGGAGAGGAACATCTACATCCTAGATTCTAGATTCGAAACATTCAAATATAGATCGATCATCAAAATTCAAACTTCAAAAGTTCAAACACAAAGCAAATCAACAAGAAAGGGTTTAAACTTTGAATTTTAGAGCCTACCTCTTTGGCTCTCCAATGGTAGTGTGTGACAACCTTCTTCAATATCCAAGGACCAAGAAAAACACAAGCTTGATGGTAGCCTTCTCTTCTCCTCTTCTGCTCTCCTCTCTTCTCTTCTCTTCTCTTCTCAAGCAACGCAAAGTGAGAATGAATGTGGAGAATAGGGATTTATCCCCCCCAAGTCCTTTTTCCTTCCCTCCAATAGTCCAATCGTGGACCCCAGCTCTTTCTCCTCCTCATTTTCGCGGGTTGACATGCAGCGGCCATCGAAGCGATGGGAATCTATTTTTCGAAGCGTGGGAAGTGTTTTTAAGAGGCGCCATAAGCGACTGGAATCAAAACGAAAGAGATTCCACACAGAGGTAGGGAGTGTTGTTTTCATCACTGACGCACGCTCTTGAAAAACGCTTCCAAACAAAAGCGAAATGGAAGCGAGATTTTGGTTAGCTTCAGCCAGAATCCAACTTCCGGAGCCGGGCCAAAGGGGGTGGGAACTTCCTTGCAACAAAGGTCTACAAGCAGTTTGGAAGCATCTCCAAGGTGCCAAGTGTCCCAAGACATCATTGGCAACTCTCTCACATGGCTATCAATTCTGTTAGGGCTGTTACTTTCCCTCAACTAAATCTGGTATGTCATTCCAGATTGGCTTTAGTCTTCTTTTGATATTCCTAAGGGTATGATCTTCACTCTTCTTTGTTTGACAACACATTAAAACATATTGTGGCATAACTCTTTTGTCTTAATCATTTACAAATTACTCTCTTGGTGTAGCCCCTTTATTCCATTTTCCCTATATTGAATAGACACTTGTCCCTTATCTTCTTTCACCCCTTTTCTATAGTACAAAAAGACAGTGTTTTGCTAAGCTATCTCTTCTCATCATAGTCTTAGCAATCCTATCTTAGGGATACCTCCCTTGTGTTGGAGAAGAGCCAACCAAAAGTTGGAGAGGCAAATACTGAAGTGATAGTGGGTAGCCCCTCCGAGTTACCCTTGGGTTTGCATTTTGTGCTTGAGACTTTTAAACATTTCATGTGCTGGTTCAAGAGGCAACATTTTGGCATTGTTGCTAGGTATAAAGTCCATTTCTTGAAAATTTGAAGAGCTATGCTTCAAGATATTTGATGAGGGTTTTATGTTGAAGATCTTGTCCTCATCTAGTGATGCCATGAAGGGAATAAGCCCTTTTCATTGGGGATTTTGAAGACTTGATGTTTGTAGAGGTTAAAAAATTCAACATTTTGAAGGCACTTGAAGGTTCACCCCGGCAACTCCACAGTTTTGGTATCAATACGAGGTATGGTGATTATGCATTTTTTAGATTTTGAAGATTTGAAGCATGGGGAGATCAGTGATAGAAGAATTCTATCCTTCATTGGATTTCTTGTGTATCTTAAGATATTCAAATGAGGCCCTTGATGAAAACTGGTATGAGATTGTTCCAATGTTTCATGGGTATAATAATTCATCCCCACTACATATTTAATCTTTCATGAGCATTATTTCAGATTTTTGTGTTAAGCAGGATGATGTGATGGTACATACATTCTTGATTTGGAAGATAAGGCAATAGAGTGGTTTGAGGATTTAAGAAAAGGGGTAATATCTTCATTTGTAGATTTTATCAAGGTATTCTTCAAAAAATTGGGATCCTAAGTATAAAGAATCCTCGATGGACCAATTTTTTTCATCCCATGAGCCATCTTTGCATCATTTTTTAGATCTAGAAGAAGTGGATGATGAGAATAATGAAGATTTCATTGCATCCCCAAGTGAAGAAAACTTTGTTGGTGAGATCATTCAAGCATCCATGTCTACCTCCCATGAAGACAAGGATTTGTAAGTTGCAACCTTTCTCAAAATTTTGAATTTGATAATTTATTTATGGATGATTTAAAAGATAAATCCTTGGAGGGTGGGAGATTTGTAAATGTATTTACCTCTCCATCCGATGAAGATAAGGACAACCAAGGATATGAAGTTATGGACATTACTTTTCATATTTTTTATCATGATAGGGATCGGGAAAATTTTGGAGACCCTAATTATGATAATTGTAGTGATGTTTCCAAGGAAGATAATGCAGATTTTGAGGTCCTTGAACAACTTAGCACAGAGGAGGTAAATTCAAAAAATTTGCATGATATTTTCTAGCTACATGTTCTTACTTATGATACAAGTTTTTGGTAGTATGGTGAATATATGTATGCAGATTTGTTTCAGTTGTGTATTCTCATTTCTGAGGCCGATTTGTTGTAGAATTTTCAGGGTGATTTCCTGCCATCTTCTATCCTATTTTATGCAGAAGTTTAACAACATATAGAGCAGATATGTGATGGTAAGAATTAAGAAAGTTTCGAGCCACAAACTCCTCCAATATCTGATGAAATTATATGTGAAAAATCTGTTGTAAATTTCAGAGGAAATTTAACAATATCATGTCCATAAATTTATATGCCTAATTTACAGCCATGTTCTCCATAAAAAAATCACAGAATTTTCAAATTGTGGAGTATATTTCTAATGATATTTTCAGATTTTCCAGCCAATAATATCCTCAAATTCTGGTGCATTTGCATGGGTATTTTTAATTGGAAGTTTTAGTTGTATGCCTGGAAATTTTATGGGACAACCATGGGATGATTACAGAAATTTTTAGCCATCTATCTCCTTAAAAGTTTCTCATCTTTTGCATGTACTTTTAGCTAGGAATCATATTAATAATGCTGGAAATTTTAAGGGACAACAAACATTTCATTTTCAGTCATATTGCAGAAATTTCCAGACAACAAAAGAAGGGTTTCAAGCTCTAGATTTGGGGTGAATTCTTTTTTTCTATGTTTGGAATGTTATTTCATATCTCATGCACGTATTACGTGGAGGATAGCCATGAATTTTTGAGTAGTTTCGTAGAGTGCCTTAAGCCCTTGTTGCTTGAGGGGATTGACGATGAGGTTGTAGGGGTTGATGAGAGATTTACTTATGATATTTTCATCCCTGGTGATATTTACATCAGCCCCATCCACTGTTGGATAGAAAAGGCTGGCAGTAGTATGTGCCAACATTGGCATGACTTTTCTCTTTTCTCTCATGTGCACGATCCTACTTCATATTTCAGCCTTGAAGCAATAAAGATTTTGGCCTATGTTGCCTGGATGATGGATATGTCCTTGTTTTGGTTTGTGACCAAACACCAAGGAAAGATTTATGGTTTTGATAAACTCATCAAGTGGTTGCATTGGTTGTATGATTTCATTTAGCATCATTTTTTTCGTATCGTAGCGTAGGCTATGATACAAATTAATAAGCTCTTGAGAGCATTAGAATAAGAAGAATAAGCTCAACATTAAGAGTATTAAATTTCATTTCATGTTCTTTTGGTATTGTTGGCTTATATTTTTTTTTGTAAAGTCAATTTTGAGTTATTTTGATGTAATGGACTATATGGATGTTGTATGTGGTGCTTAGGGATGTGGATGTGTATCTATCATGCCACATGGTTTCCTTCCTTTCTTGAGATTTTCTTCATAGGTACAACCAAGAGATTTTGAGGTTTTCATGCACTCTTGTTGTAATATCCCAAATCTTGATATTTTCTAATTCTAAGCAAATATGCTGATACAACCGAGCATGCAAATTGCCATGCAAAATTCCCTATTTTATAGCAAAAATTAGGGTTAGGGTTTGTAGGATAGAATGAACACTTTCCACTGATAAGCTGGCTGGACTGCTCCTGAGAGAGTATGCATGCATCAAGAGCTGAATCGGAGATGAACTGATATCTTTTGCTTTCGGTGATACCCCAGTAGCACGAACCCCAGATCAGCTAAGGGTGACGTTTTCAATGAAGGAGGTGTTCGATGAAGCTGCTGATTTGCAGGACTGATAGCCTTCCTGTGCCGGAGAGAATGCCTGGCACATGCGGAAATTCTGAGGTCTCTAGGCAGGCTAGCGAATTGTTCCAGAGGTGCAGCTGCTCATGCCCCCCTGATCCCGAAATGGCTGATAACTGCTCAAGATGAGCACGATCGGATCTGATAATCACTGGGTACTGGAGTAAGATGCAGATGATGAGAATGGTGCCTGGGTTTCGAAGTAAAACTGAGATCTGAAGACCCAGCGAATGATTAGGGCTTTCTGGCTGAAAACCCCTACGGCTGCACACGTGCCCCTGCAACAATCTTTGTTGTATACTGGATAACTATGAATGAATGGAAGAGCAAAATGGTGAACCTGTATGGCTTACCCTGAATGAGACTAGGGCAGATATCTCACTGCCGAAACCCCGCTAGCTGAAGACGTCGTCTCCAACCCCAACTGCTGTGCTGCATGTTGTGCTGCTATTCAAGAGCTCCAAAATAATAATCATCAAAAGTGAGTCTCCTTTCACTTTATCTTCCTTTTATAACTTTCAACTGCGAAAACCCTAATCTTTGACCTAATTAGGTCACTTTATTTTCTAATTTGCAGTTGACTTGCATGCATGCGCATGGAGACTAAAATGAGTGCATGCATCATTAAATAATGCTTGGATGGCATGCATGATGGTGTCCTTTGGCCTACGTGGCCCTTATTGACCTAATGGTGATAACATGATGATGCCCTAGATTTTCTATAGATGGCATCAGTCTTTAGATGATTCCCTAACTGTCGGTAACCGCTCGAACCCACAGGAATCACATAGGTTAGCGGTTTTGGTCCTCAATGCCTAATCAGATGAGGACATTACACTTCTTCAAAAAGTACATGTCCCCAAGTTGGAGCCAGTTGTTACCCCTCATATTGTAAGAGGGTTACACTTGTCAGTTTGATCACGAAGATCAAGCTTGGAAGATGATTCATTGAATGGATTGGGGCACATGTGACATATTGCTCTCCTTTGATTTATTTGATGCTTAGGTTGCTACTACTAGTGATTGGATGAGGTATCTTCATGGTGCTTTGGTGGATGACATATAGATGGTGATATGCTTTCCACTTGACAATGTTGACATGCTTGGAGTATTTTGGCTTAGCATTTACACAATTATTTAACACTTAGTGCATCTCATGGAGAGGGAACCCATCAACTTAGGGTCTCCCTAAGTTTTAAAGTGTTAATTGTTATGCCTTGATGATGTGTTGCCTATGGTCTATGCTTTGGGATGTTTTGGGAGGCACCTTGCATAAGTTCTAGCAAGATTATTGATATAACTATGTGGGTTTGAAGTATCATAGCTAGAACTCCCTAGGATATATGGGTGCATTTCACGCGTACCACTTGCTCATGGCATGCTTGACACCCCTTGGTGGAGTGCTAGTCTTGTGCACATTTGATGATGGTGATTTGGGGGTTTCTTGACCTTGGTTTGACTTTATTTGTCCACATGGAGGCCTTCTATTTGAGTGCCCTTGCTCATTGGATGATTTTCACATTAGGAAGATGCTTATTGCAAAGTACACTATGGTTTCTATGGAGCACCCTCTCTTCTAGCACATATTATGAGGCATGCACACATTTTCTTGCTTGAAAGTGTGGCACGTGCCTCTAGGGTGCACATAGGTTTGAATGCCCTTGCTTGTATGGAACCACTTGCCACTTGGATGGCATCTTGGCATGGTTGGCTATCATTTCTAGTAGAGCGCTCCCCTTGATTTTTTCTCTTGACATATTGAGGCATGTTTATACATTTTATCATGTAGGATGGGGTTGTTCCACTCATGGAGTTAGTTAACTATTGTGATGACCTTGCACTTGGATTAATACTTGTATCTTGATTGGTGGACTTCTTATTCCATGGACCTAGCTTTTGCACATTCTTTGATGAGTTAGCACTTGAATATTGAGCCATTTGGAGGTGGCGTCTTAGCTTGAAGGACTATGGTTGGCATGTGGACATCACTTAATCTATTCTTTAGTGGTCCAATTGCCAATCCATAGATGAAGGGTTTATTGCACATGTTTTAAAGATATGATACTTAAACAAGTTAAACATAAAAGGCATCCTCTCTATTAGGGTTTCATTGTCTTATCACCAACCTTGTAGTTTCCTATATGAGATGGATCCAGGATGGACGGTAGAGGGACAATCAACTAAGGAGGTGGAACCAAGATTGCCTCGACTCCCAAATGGATGGTTTTGACGCCAATCGATCCAGTCTTCACTTTATGTTATCTTAGCCCAAGACAACAATGGGGGAGACCCAAATCTACTCCCGACAGGTTAGATCAAACCTAGACACCAGATCAAATCAAATGGACTTGAGGTACGTAAGATGTAAGGTGATGGTAACCCGATATCTATGGATGACGTCACTAGGTGAACCAAGGCTTTGGATCAGGGATTTAGGAGATATGAGATTTGATCCAAGCTAGGACACAAGTGACCTATGAGGAAAATACTAGATCTGGGGTTAAGGTACTAGCAAGAGGTGAAGATATCCACTGCCTTGGGAAACGTAATCAATGCAGAATAGGTGAGAACGGGATTGGGATATCTAGTATCGAGGGATATACTCAAAGGAAGATATGACAATGTCAAAGTATTCGAGCCACCAGGAAAAGGTCAAAACGCAAGAGGAGGCAAAAGAGAGGTAGCGCTAGGGTTTGGAGAAACAGTGCCTTGGGATTTGGGAAAATGGAGTCACTTTCAGCCCAGCATTGAGGAAGACCCACTTAGGGTTTGGCTTGATCTACAAAACCCATAAATGGTTTGCCGGAAAAATCAGATCACGGAAAAAGATGGCAGCAATGGAGGATAGCGCTAGGGTTTGGAGGCCAGTTTCTCAGATCTAGGCTAAATGGGTCACTTTTTGCTCAGTGTTGAGGAAGATCCTCCTAGGGTATGACTCGATCTTTAAAACCCAGAAAGTGTTTGCCCCGAGATCAAGCAGTTTGATCTATAATATGTTTTGGTTTTTTATTATTTAGGGTTTTGAGAATAAAAATGGAAATACAGATGTCAATGGATTGAGATCTTGGAAGAGAAGCACTAACTTGTAGATCCTACCTGGAAAACCTTGTAGATGCCTTGATGATGATGATCCCTACTAGCTCGATCAATTTGAGAATACTTGAGTGAGTTCTAAGTCCAAGATTTTGCCCCATGAAGCCAATGCGCCCTCTCTCCTGCATAACAAACGTCAACAATATCAGATTTGCTGCATCATGAGAAAAAAACAAATGCTATAGAAAAATAGCAAGATGAAATCATAGATCACATTGATGCTAATGAAAACCCCCTGATACAAAATGCATCCAAGCCAAGTGAGTTGAGGAAGCCTTGCAAAAACGCCCAAGTTGAAGTCGCCCTCCTGTAGACAAGACAATGTTTCCCGAAAAAATATATAGATCTCACAACAAATACCCAAATGCTTGGAAGCAAAAGATTTTCCAATCACCATCGAAGAACACCAGATGCAAAGGAGATCCAAAAATATCCACAAGAAAAGTTTTTCTATTATCCAGATCCAAGAGCCAAAGACCCCTTACAAATGAAAAGCTCTCTCCTTTAAATAGGAATGAGAGAACCAAAATCCTAACCACTTTTCAAATGGGTGGCTAAGATTAAAAGATATAAATGTTCTAATCAACGGTTGAGATGAGCTCAAGATACAATCCATGGAGGAATGCCATAATATAATATAAAAGTGGACTAAATCACCCTAGTAGAGGGGATCCCACTCAACAAAAAATAAATGAAGCACATGGTGGGTCCAGGGAGTGTTAACTCCCTTTGGGTGTCCCCATGGCACAATAAAAATGATATAATTTTTTAACTTTGAAATTGTGCCTCGAGGAAATTGTGAGCCTCCAGAAGCTCCATAAAATAATATAATATGCCCGAAAAATAGATGTGGGCCCATCTAAGTGTTGCAACTGCTGGAGAAGAAGTGGAAGACATCACCCTCATCATTAGAACTCATCCCATGCCATTTCCTTGGCTTAGTAGCCCAAATCGAATTTTTCAGTAGCCATTTTAATTATTTTTTATCTGCCTCGGGAAATGTGAAGTGCCAAAAATTTCCTCCTAGGGTGTCGACCTTATCCAACTAAGCCCACCAGGCTCTCTGGGAGGGGGGTAATATGGTACAATCCAGTGGCTGGACCCCCTATCCCTCATACAGCGCCCTAGGAGATCCAAGAAAAATATCTCCCTGCTTAGACAGGCTATTAGGTATGGCAAAACTGCACCAAAAGGGTACACTGAGCCAAATCATCTCTGCAAGTGCCTGGAACTGAAAATAAGCTGTCTCACTGGACTCAGAGAGTCCAAATCCATCTAAGGTGTACACTCATACCCCCTCTAGGTCTCTGTATGATCATCTACAACATTCAGATAGACAAAATAATAATCTGTAAATGACCATATACCCAGTAATATAACTTAGGCTAGCATCCATCTGCTGCAAGTGTTCTTAGGTCAAGACATGCTCTACAAATCATTCAAATAACACTTATAACAAGTAGTAATCATTTCACTGGCGATCTATCAACCACATATAAAGGATTTCATTTATTAACTATAACTCAGACCAGACTTTCAAGACCATACTCACTTCATAGTTGTAATCATTTTGCTAGTGAAGGGTGAGGGCTAAAATTCACAAGGCTAGGCCAAAGGGTGACTACCAACTTGACATTGTGACACTTCGGATATGGAAAGGGGATACTCACTCTAGCTTATGACAGACAAGCAACAACAAAGGGGATGGCAGTGTCTCACAAATGGGTGAGTTACTTCAGAGGTGCTTATTCACCTTGACAAATGCTCACAATCCAACTCAATACAAGTAAGGCCAACAATCCTTAGATATAACTTTAGGAACCCTTGCTTTTTTGGGCCTTTGATTTTCCATAGCCTCTGTCCATGTTTTTATTACACGGATTTTTATTATTTAGGCTTGATGCATTCATTTTCATGGATGTTTTAAGATATTCTTTTTATTGTACTTCAAAGCCAATTTCATTAGGCTAGCCTTACATTCAAGTATGTTGAAAAACACTACTTTTCATGAATGGGCTTTTTCATAAAATATTCATTTCATTTCCAAACACATTGTATTGATGGCAGCGCTACTTGTTTTAGGTTAGCCAACACAACCTAGGCAACTCAGAGCCGAGACACAAATAACAGGGAGGCTTGTCCGACAAATGCTCTAGTGGGGAAAGGTCCTCCATGCCATAAGTCAAGTAGTAGGTCGGGTTGAGAACATAACTGGAAGGTAATGGATGGGTGGAGACAATGAGTGGTGAAACCAACACTAGCAAGTCAAAGTATGGTGGGAATGACTACCGTTATTCTCCCTAAGGAGGGTAAAACCAATGAGTATAGATCAAGAACTTCCGAGTCTGAGTAAGGACATCAATACATAATATTAATACATCCAAGTCCACATATTTATATGACTGCCAGATCATGACACTAAATGCTAATACATGTCACAAGAATGAGTATAAGAGCAATGATAACCATAACACAAGATATATTTGTTGAGTCATAAACATGCAAATAATCCATCTGAACCAACATCAGTCCCATGAGAAAACACTGATACAACTCCGGGCATCAATAACTGCTCTGTAAATGGCTAAAATGACTACATCAGTCCTCAAATCTGAGTGTCCTGAGACTTAGTCATGGCATGGGAGAGTACTATAGTGCATCAATCAAATCATGATCCATCATAGATGCTCATCTCAGCATCTCATATGTAGGGGAACTGGCTGAAAAATGTACTGGAAAAATAGAGTATGGTAGCCCTGCTACTATATATGTGATAACACATTGCACACATTTCTATGCTTGATTGAGGATACACCCCTTTTTTGAAGCCATTTTGCTCATGTTTGATGAGACGTTTCTCATGAAGGAGCCACAAGTGTGGTCTTGGAGCATTTTGACTTGGTTCAAACCTTTTTTGATGGGACATTTCACGTGGAAAGTGTTGAAAAGTTATTTAGGAAGTGTTTGTCCACTTAGACTTGCCTTGGGGTGGACAAGGACACTTTAAATGGTGACCCTTAGTCATTTGCATTTAATGAAGTGTGATGTACTTTATGTTTTAAAAGTGACTTCATTAAAAATGCTTAAGTAATGGTTTTCCTAAGTTCATATTTAAAATAAAGTTGAGTGAGTGATTAAATTAAAAGGGGTTGTTCTCACTTTATTAAATGACACGAGGTGCACTAAATGTCATTTATTAATTAATTAATGGAGCATTTAATGTGAACCCTTCATCTAATCTAATCTTGACCATTAGATTGAAAAAGGAAGTTGCCATGAACAAAAAGGGAGTAGGGCAAGGCAAAATTCAATTCATTGTTCACTTTCCAAAGAGAAGAGTTTTGGAGAGAGGAGAAGAACATGAAGACAGGGGTTTGAGAAAAACCAAATTTGAAGAGTGAGAGAAAACTTTCAGAGATTTCCATAATTTGAAGTGGGTACATTTCCCAATAAATTTTGGCACAAATTTCTAGACAGACTTGGCATAAAATCGAGACAATCTTCAACACGAATTTCGAGGAGTTTTGTATAGTTTCGGTACATACTTTTGTGCAGTTTTCGAGGAGGAAAGTACACCATTTAATGTTGCTGTTAGACCGTACAGGGCACGTTTTTCGAGGTGTCGTAAGTGCACAGATTTTGAGAAAAACAGAATAGTCAGTACTGTACCCGTTCGTACAGTTCACACATGTGGCACGTTTTTTGAGGTGTTGATTTTAGACAGTCTGTACAGTTTTTTTCAAAGAGTTTGACACATTTTTCGAGCGAGGGAAAAGATAAGTACTGCTGTTTTGAAATTGTAAAATTTGTCTAGAAATTAAAATTATCTCTCTCAGAATTAGGTTTTCTCTTAGGGGTTTTATCCTGGACCATTGGTAAAAAACATCAGTGTTATTTTCATGTGTGTTTGGCTGAGTTAAAATTTCTGAGTCTGAAATTTTTGTTTGAAAATAAAATTTCTGAATTGTTTAAATTGAGAAAGAATTCCATGTGTTTCAGTTCAGTCAAATTTTGATAAAATTTGTGCATAGAAGGGTTTGGGCATTAAACTATGCAGAGAAGCAAACAAGCTTGAAATCGGGTTGGGGTTCTTCAAAAACTTTCATGGTATTAGAGCACAGTTAAAATTTCAAAATTTGAACATTATAAAAAACAGGGGTTTGTGGAGAAATATTCTTGAACAGATTGCTTGAAAGTTACAGGTTGTAGCCATGGTGTTTGGTCTTAGAGTTGAAGACAGGTTGAATGGGGCTACAAATTTTAGTCCATGGAAGGCTAGAATCAGTTTGATACTTGAAGAAAATGAACTATGGGATATAGTTCATAGTACAACTGCTAATCCTGTAGTAGTACCTGCTGATGTGGTTGATAAGGCTGCTTTCATGAAGAGAGATGTGAAGGCAAGATGGATTATACTTGATGCCATGAAGGATCATATAATCCCTCACATATTTGCAAAAGATCATGCTTTTCAGATGTGGACATCTTTAACCAATCTTTACTAGAATTAGAATGAAAATAGGAAGATGATGTTGAGGGAGAAATTGAAGAATGTTCACATGGGCAAAGGGGAAGGCATGGCTTCCTATCTTACCAAGATCACATAGGTAAGAGATGAGCTTGCAGTTGTAGGAGAGGTGATAGGAAATGCTGAGATGGTGCGTTCAGCATTAAATGGCGTGACTCAGCAGTGGACCGTGTTTGTGCAGACTATCATTGGTAGGGAGAACATGCCCACATGGGATCGATTGTGGGATGATCTCACACAAGAGGAGGCACTGAGGGGATACTTACAGGGAAGTTCATCACATCACAGGGATGATGAGGAGAATGTTGCATTGGCAGCAAAAGGGCAGAAGAAGAAGAAGTTCAAGAAGGGTTCCAAGGATGGAGCCAAACAACATGATGGGGAGAAGAAGGATATGAGCAAAGTGAAATGCTTTGCATGTTAGAAGTTTGGTCACTATGCTGGACAGTGCCCAAACAAGAAGAAGAAGAAACAACAGACAAAAGCTTCAGCAGAGATTGATGAGTTTGTTGCTAGATTTGAGAGAGACTTTTCTCTCTTTGCAGGTGTTAGTGTTGAGAGAGCATCTTCTATCACCAACAGGGACATTCAGGGTCATGTGGAGCGTTCCATGATTGTTGGGCATTTGTTGAGTGCTACCACTACTTCCTCCACTTAACTCATTGATAGTGGGGCTTCGAGTCACATGACAGGTGATCGAGATATGTTTTCCGAGATGTTAGAGACATATTTGGAGCTGGATGTTGTATTGAGAGATGAAACAGTGGTGAGCGTAGTTGGGCGTGGGATTGTCCGTTTTGACAGGGAGTCCATGCAGCCTATGTTTCTGAGGGATGTATTGTATGTCCCTAGGATGAAGAAGAACCTTGTTTCAGTTTCGATGATTCAGGGTCATGTGGAGCATTCAATGATTGTTGGGCATTCATTGAGTGCTACCACTACTTCCTCCACTTAATTCTTTGATAGTGGAGCTTCGAGTCACATGACAGGTGATCGAGATATGTTTTCTGAGATGTCAGAGACAGATTTGGAGTTGGAAGTATTGGGAGATGACACAGTGGTGAGCGCAGTTGGGCGTGGGATTGTTCGTTTTGACAGGGAGTCCATGCAGCCTATGTTTTTGAGGGATGTATTGTATGTCCCTAGGCTGAAGAAGAACCTTGTTTCAGTTTCCATGATTGAGGATAGAGGCTTTGGTGTATATGTCCTTGATGGGAAAGTTCACATCTTTCCCAATACAGCAAGTCCATATGATACACGTGCGATTGGAGTAAGATGCAGGAAACTGTACAGGCTTCTCTTCGAGCTACATCATGCAGTGTCACACACTCAGAGCAACAGTGAGTTGTGTGAAATATGGCACAGGAGGATGGCCCATCTTCACCATCCAGCTTTGAGGATGCTGAGAGAGATGACTACAAGTATGCCAGAGTTCAGCATAGAGCCGAGTGGTGTTTGTAGAGGGTGTGCTTTGGGAAAGTACACCAAGATTGCTTTTCCGAGCAGTGATTCTAGATCAGAGGGAGTGCTTTAGTTGATTCATTCAGATTTGTGTGGTCCCATGTCATCTACCTCTTTGACAGGTTATGAGTATTATGTCACATTCATCGATGACTTTTCCAAGAAGACCTAGATCTATTTTCTTAGAAGCAAGAGATCAGAGGAAGTCTTGCTTCGGCTCTAAGAGTTCAAAGCTCTTATGGAGAACCAGACAGGAAAGAAGATCAAGGTATCTAGCCAGGCTAGTTGTGAGGCTTTGTGGCTTCGCAAGCTGATGGTAGACTTGTTTGATCAGGAGCTGAGACCTACAGTTATACATTGTGATAATCAGAGTTGCATCAAGCTCTCTGAGAATCCCGTATTTCATGACAGGTTGAAACATATAGAGATCAGATATCACTTTATCAGAGACTATGTTCAAAGAGGGGCTGTACAGTTGCAGCATTTCTCTACAAATGAGCAGGTGGTTGACATTCTCATGAAGGCTTTGGGTAGAGGGAAGCATGTCTACTTCAGAGATAAGTTGGGAGTGGTGAAAAACACCTTCCTCTGTAAGAGGGAGTGTTGAAAAATTACCTAGGACTTGTTTGTCCACCTAGATTTGCCTTGGGGTGGACAATGACAATTTAAATGGTGATCCCTAGTCATTTGCATTTAATGAAGTGTGATGTACTTTATGTTTTTAAAGTGACTTCATTAAAAAGGCTTAAGTAATGGTTTTCCTAAGTTCATATTCAAAATAAAGTTGAGTGAGTGATTAAATTAAAAGGGGTTGTTCTCACTTTATTAAATGACATGAGGTGCACTAAATGTCATTTATTAATTAATTAATGGAGCATTTAATGTGAACCCTTCATCTAATCTAATCTTGACCATTAGATTGAAAAATGAGTTGCCATGAACAAAAAGGGACTAGGGCAAGGCAAAATTCAATTCATTGTTCACTTTCCAAAGAGAAGAGTTTTGGAGAGAGAAGAAGAACAGGAAGACAAGGGTTTGAGAAAAACCAAATTTGAAGAGTGAGAGAAAACTTTCAGAGATTTCCAGAATTTGAAGTGGGCACATTTCCCAATAAATTTTGGCAGAATTTCTAGACAGACTTGGCACAAAAATCGAGGCAATCTTAAACACGAATTTCGAGGAGTGTTGTACAGTTTTGTACTGTATCAGTTTGTACTTTTGCATAGTTTTCGAGGAGGAAAGTACAACATTTAATGTTGCTGTCAGACCATACAGGGCATGTTTTTCGAGGTGTTGTCAGTGCATAGATTTCGAGAAAAAAAACAGTTCGTAGTGTACCTGTCTGTACAGTTCACACGTGGCACGTTTTTCGAGGTGCTGATTTCAGACAGCCCGTATAGTTTTGCTCAAAGAGTTTCTGACACATTTTTCGAGGAAGGGATAAGATAAGTTTTGTTGTTTTGAAATTGTAAAATTTGTCTGGAAAATAAAATTATCTCTCTCAGAATCAGGTTTTCCCTTAGGGGTTTTATCCTGGACCATTGGTCAAAAACATTAGTGGTATTTTCATGTATGTTTGGCTGAGTTAAAATTTCCGAGTCTGAAATTTTTGTTTGAAAAGAAAATTTCTGAATTGTTTAAATTGAAAAAGAATTCCATGGGTTTCAGTTTAGTCAAATTTTGATAAAATTTGTGCATAGAAGGGTTTGGGCATTAAACTATGCAGAGAAGCAAACAAGCTTGAAACCGGGTTGGGGTTCTTCAAAAACTTTCAGAAAGTCCACACGTTCCACTCTTGGAGGTTACTTTCACACATATGTATGCCATTTAGATGGGACGTTCTCTTGGAGAGACGACACATGCCATCTTGAGGAGCACATTTCTTGTTTCATTCTTTTGAAGGAGGAGATGTCCACCTTGAGGAGACACATTACATAATCACCATATTATTTTATTTAGTGTCGACTTCACAACATGAGTTGGTTATGAGCTAGCACTATTTTATTGTTTTACTTGGAGAGAAAAGTGGATTTAAACCACTATATTCTATTGTTGGAGAGTTTCTTGAGTTAATTGTAGATCTAGGAGAGGAAACTATTATTTTATTGTAAAATAAAACTGAGCTAGACTCTATATAAAGAGTAACCGTTCCTCATTTGCACTCATTGTCGATTTGTGAGGATTTCTCTCCTCTTGCAGCTTTGTTGAATATCTAATGGAGGGTTTATAGAGAATTTCTTTAGGTTATCTCTTTTATATGTCAAGCTAATATTTATCATCTTTAGTTGTTGTTGATGTATGCTATAGAGCACTTGTAAAGAACATGCTTGAGAGGCCAAGTTTCAAGGGTTTATCTTCCATCTTGGAATGGGTTTATGTGAGGAATTATCCCTCTTTTTTCCCTTTGATATCTTATTACTGAATGTATTATCTTACATCATCATATTTTTAAGATTTGTTGTTAGGTTAAATAATTCATTGTAAGACACACCATCATAGCATTGTTTGAGTGTGGCACCTTTATGGCCCCTCCAAGTTATTTCTTCATTGTTTAACAACACACTAAGGCATATCATGGCATAGCTCTTTTGTTTTAATCATTTACATATTGCAGCTGAGCCTCCTTGTCATAGTCTTAGCAATCCTATCTTCTTCATCATGAAATATTGGGTTCATGGCATGTGCTAAATTGTGCAATGGAGTGTTGAATTGGTTGCACCTCTCAACAATGATTTTCTTCCCCAAATCAATAAAATGCGCATCAACAAATACAAGTTGAGGAGGCTCCCAAGAAATGATTTCCATAGTTTTCTCAACCATGATATTCATGCCATCATAAACCTCTTCTAGGGAAGGCTTGTCCGTCTCGGCACTTTGGAGAAGCTCAAATGTAGGGTATGTGAACTTGAGCGAGAGACCCATCTTGCTTTTCCACTCCTCATCAATACACAATTTGCAAACCATAGCTCCTTGCTTTGAATCTGCTTGTTTCCACTTAGTCCAAAGTTGACTCCCTACCATAAAAACTAGTGGTTGCTTGACTGCAACAAGGCAGCACAACATGATGAAGTTTGAGGCATATCTTGTCTTAACAACTTTCAGTAACTCCAATATGGAGTATTCTTGAATTATTGCTTGAGACTGGTGGTGGTTGGTAATGAATTTGATTATGCCCCTAGCTTGCCCTACGAGCTCCTTACCCATTGAACTTTATTCTCAATCTCTTTTAAAATCATACAAATTATGGACAATGTAAGAAGTCTAAAAATCATGATCAGACTTGTTTTCGACAGTCAACCCTATAGCTTTGCAAGCCAATGTATTATTTGTGATAATTTGCACCACCTTAGTAGGCCCTACTTGCTCAATAGCTTTGATTAAAAGATCAACAATGAATTGAGCATCCTTTACCTTCTTTTGGTGAAGTGGGAATGATATTGATCAATGGCCTATGCCTAGTATTTGTGCATCCATTTGAGACAATGGTAACCCTAGAGCTACTCCACGAAGTACAAATAGGTGCTAAAGCATCCTCTAACAAACTCCTCTTTTCTTGAGCAGATTGGTTTGCATTGTTTTCATAGTTAGGCCCATTGAACCATTGAGGAGTTGTGTTAATTTCCCTCACCATAGCTTGCTAATAAGGAGGCCGAACCACGTTAAAAGGGATACCACAAGCATAAATGGCCCTTGCCACTCTTGTTTTAGTTTCTTCTCTACCTTGAACATTCACTATTTTAGCTATATTGTGTGGAAGAAGAAGTTTTGATTTCTTTTATGCTTGTTGTTGTTGTTGTTGAATTGCATTCCTCTTCCTGGCTTCATGCAAAATCCATGGCTCTACATTAGGAGCCTACGAGTTGCATTAGCAAGTTGTGAAAATCTTCTTTTCATCCTATCAACCTCATTTTTCTCTTTCTCGTACTTCTCACTCTCTATTGGGTCACTTGTTTTTTGCAACAATCAACACCCTTTTTCGATTGTTGCAAAGACTGCTCCTTTACTCATGGGTAAGATCCCTTGTATGATTGATGATAGAGATTGCACTCCCATTCCCATGAACCACCACTGGTAATCCTTGCAATTTTCTTAACATGCCTCCAAAGAGGATAGAAGTTGTTCTTGTTGGATTTAGTAGTTGGAGGAAGGGAAGTAGCTTGGCTGGAAGCCATTGCTGCTGCAAAAAATATAAAAAACAGATCCTCAATGAAAAATAGGGATAATGGAAGCATAAACCCTTAGAAAGCACTTAATTAACTACCAAGAAAGCTTGCTGCTCACCTAAACACACAGGAAATAGTTGTTCAAGCTGCCCAAAACACTACAAAATGCTTATTGTAGCTACGCAAAGGACCAAA
The DNA here is from genome assembly GCA_001517045.1 of Pseudotsuga menziesii. Taxonomy (NCBI): domain Eukaryota; kingdom Viridiplantae; phylum Streptophyta; class Pinopsida; order Pinales; family Pinaceae; genus Pseudotsuga; species Pseudotsuga menziesii. Next base: position 1,894,874 of record LPNX010937198.1, on the reverse strand, counting down.
TTGCTTGCTGCTCACTTAAACACACATGAGATGATGGTTGTAGCGGTCCAAAAACCACTCAATGCTTGTTGTAGCTGCCTTAAAGATTGGAATTCCTCTTGCTAGAATAGTTTCTGCTCAACTTGCCCAAAAGAGTGAAAATCTTCTTGCTGGAATCACCCTTGCTCACACTGTGTGAGGAAAAAATGAGAGGGAAATCCTCATTATAAAAAGATCTGTTGTTAGAGGCTTTAAGAAGTGTTATTAATGCTTAATTAACCTTGAATCAGAGCTTAGAGTTGCCAAGGTGGGTCTGTGTGGTCCAACCCATTCAAAATCTTCCAAATCAGATGGGAAAACACATCATACCATTCTTGGTATGGTCTTGAAATGCGAGTTGGTGTACATACATAGCATGTTGTGGGGCTGTACAGAATACATTTATGCATTTCAGGCCGTTTCTGTATGTGTGTACCCTCGGGCCACATTTTCCACAACTTAGAAAAATCCATCTCCAACACATTTATAGGAAACACTTCCAATATGCAAAGATGGAAGCATTGCCTAGATGGTCATGCTCTCCAAGATCGAGACTAGTTATCTTACAAACTTAGAACACACTTCAACAAATGGATCAACCAATGAAATCAAATCAACAACCTATTGCATATTATGAAACTCCACTCTTGGGCATAAGTCACGCTCCAATCTCTTGAACAGATCATTTCAACCTTTGGACTCTAAGAATTTATATCATGTACATATATGCCAATCAATAGCCCCATGTTTGAAGGTATTTATCAAACTATTTTCTGTTCTCACTTATCAAAAAGTATTTGATGTGGCAATAGTGATTTATTAAGCAAGCTCCATTGCAATTTACTTGACCATTACTTTAGAAAAGTATTTGCCACTTCATGAGAAATAATATTCAAAGCCAAAACATTACTGTTTAACCTGCTGCCTTATCTCACTTAGAAGAATCCTATGGGGTAGCTGGTAGAAACCAAGATATAGCATAGTATTGAGTCAAAGTCTTCTTACATGAAACATGGTTAGATGTATTCTTGGTTCGATAAGACCCATATCCAAGGCTGCATACGTGTAGACTTTGCATTTAAGCAACCTTAATGTTCAAACCTAAACTTCCATAACACAAAAATGGAAATCAAAGTAATATATTGTTTAAATTGCTTCTAAGAAATGTGTGAATATTAGAGAAGGACTTGTTTTATCTGTTTTGTTGAAGTTTATTACATGCAAGGGAAAAAACTAAGTTGAATTGAAAAACGTTTAATGTATTTTGATAATGAATTAGGGGTGTCTGCTATTGAGGTTAAGTTGCTGACTGTTTGTGATAGGTTGTCAACATTTCAGATTTGTGAAGTGCATAAGGCATAATTCTGCTGTCCATCTCTGTTCTCTCTATAAGAGCTGCATCTGGATATATTACTGCCTTTTATAGCTGCAGTGTATACTAATTTCAACATTTCCTAAGGTTGGTGCTTGTTGCTGGGACATTGGCCCTGACATCCAAGAATTTCTGCTTGTTTAAAATCAATCTACCAAACTGGATCAGAGAAACAGTTTATCCTCTATTCCATTCTTAGGACATTAACTTTAAAGGAATATTTGGAGAATTGTATACTGATAGCTGTAACTTACCAGCTGAAATATATACATGCAATGTCTGAATGCTTAAATTCAACTCCATTAGGAGTTATTTCATCAATTTAATTCATTTCCACTAATTTCTCAGATCACAAGATACAGAAGAATGCGAGGAGGTGACCAAAGACAACAAGAGGCTGAGGAAAGGGACAAAGGGTTGTTCTCAAATGTTTTACATGGCTTTTCACCTTCTGGATACCCACCTTCTGGATACCCTCCTTCCGGATACCAATATTCTGGATACCCTCCTTCAGGATACCCTCCTGCAGGATACCCACCATCTGGATACCCTCCTGCAGGATACCCTCCTGCAGGATACCCTCCTGCAGGATACCCTCCTACAGGATACCCTCCACAGGGTGGTTATCCTCCACCGGAGCATAATGCACCATATGGTCACCCTCAACATGGGCCTCCACCAGGAGCCTATCCTTCTCCACATCCTGGCTATCCGCCTCCGGGTCCCTCTTCAGGGTATCCTCACCAAGGTATGTTAGTTATCTCTTTGATGCATATTTCAGAATATACATATTTGGTTCTTGGGATGACAGTTTTTATTAGTCTGCTTGAAATGGTAATGAAAGAAAATACAGTGAATGGATTAGCAGGTTACAGTTCTTAAGGGTATGCTAGTAAAAAAATGATATTCATTTTTTTGCGACAGCTATTTGATTGGAAAATATTATCTTTCCATTTGTTAAAACTTGAATGGGTTAGTGCATGTGATGACTATTAAAATACATTTTAAGAGATTGTGCATAATTTCTGTATTTGAAAATTTTAGTACATCCAATAAACTTTCTTTCCAAGTAAAAGTTCCAACTAGTGTACAATGCAATAAGTTACTGTTATCTTCATAGTATATATCCTGCAACAAATAAGAAATTTACAATATTTTCTTTTCTGAAAAATCTCCTGTATATGACCATGGATTGAAATGACAGTGCCATTGCCACCCCCGTGATTTTTTCAACGTAAGGGAAATATAAGCCTAAGTTCTTAAATGACATGCTGGTTATTGAATCATTTGAATAATAGAACACACTAACGAGTCATGATTTTTTCTGTCTTTAATATTGTGATCAGCTCACCCGGAATTTCTCTTGAGCAGTAACAACAGTTAGAATTTAGAGGGAATAATCCTTTCTGAGAACAACAGTCCATAATGCAGTCTAATTTCTGTATCCTTTGACGTTACATATGGGTAGTGAGAGTTTGCTGTCATGTTTTGAAAATATATATGTTTTGACATTCCCAGCAAAGGTATATGATAAATTACAGATCCTATTAGAGCACTCCATCCCAAGCATGCACTATTCAACTGGAGCTATATATTCTATTTTGTCACGACATTTTGTATATGGGGTATGTGCCTAACCACCATTTTTCCATGCACCTGTATATATGGTATCCTAGCATCTACTCAAGGCACTGTATATTACAGTAAATTGTGAAGCGCTGACCCTCTTTAATATTCATGAGTATAGCTTCGATCATCATGTACAAGGCTACAGATTTTCATGCATATTGATATCATTGCATGAAAAGATACTGTTATAATGGTACAACCGTATTCGGTTGGACTGTTAAAGAGTCGAATCTGGCTTTCATGTTGAATGATAAACAGGAATAATATGATAGATGATGGTTATAAAATTACAATAAAGCTCGCCTTTATAAGGCTTGAGCAAGCATAGTGAAGGGTTACGCCCTTTCACTAGTAACTTAATAATCTATTTATTTATAAATAAAATTAAATATTCACAACATTGCCTTCCCCTTGGGAAAGATTTGTCCTCAAAGCTCGAGTATTTTCCTAATGTTGTCCTTCATTCTGATTTGGTGTCGGTATTAGAATTGGACGAGATTTCTTGTGCAGAGACTTGCACTTCCTTTCTATTGATGATTCTGCACTGTATTGTCTGATTGTTCCTACATTTATGGCCTGGGGTCCTGTCATCACCGCATTGACGACATATGTTTTTTATTTATTTATTGTCAGAGTCACTGTTAGATGTTTTCGACCTATTTTCAATTTCATAGGCATATGATTGAGGTTTGTGGCATTGATGACCGGGTGACCAATTATCTTCATAGTACCTACATTGTGTCTCTTTTTCTTGTCGATAATGGTTATCACCTCTTGTTTTTATTCCTTTCAATTTGCGTTCTGCGGCTTTCGCTTTATGTCTTGCTACTTCTACATTAGGTATGTCATGCAATTTTAATTCTTTTTGGAGGTATGGTTTAAGACCTCCTAAATAGGTTTCGAGTCTTTGTTTGTGAGACAACCCAAATACTCGTGTCGATAAGGATTCCCACTGATGCGTGAATTCCTCAACGCTTCCGACTTGTTGTAATCTAGTAAGTTTACTGAAAAATTCATCTTTTTTGATTCCTTGAAACCTATTAAAAAAATCACTTTTGAACAAGTTCCAAGTGTAGGCAAAATTGTCTCTCTTCCACCATAAGTACCAATTATAGGTGTACCCTTCCATATGCATTGATGCATATTTCACCTTCTCCTCGTCAGATTGAATATTGTAAATGTCGAAGTATTCTTTCGCTTTGTTTAGCCAGACAACACATTGGTCTTCACTTCCATTGTATTTCGACAACTCTATTTTTGCCTTAGGTGGGTACACTCTGTAAGGATGGTATTTAGTTCTTTTTGCTTTACGGTTTGATGGTGGCTCGGAGCTATTGGACGATGCAACCGACATATTTGAACTGCTTCGTTGTTGGCGGTGATTTTTAGTTTTTTACTTCTCTACTATCTTACTGATAGTGTCTATTTTGCTGTTTAATCGTGCCTCCATATCTGGCAGTACTTTTGTTTCTATCTCTTGCTTAAGCGTCGCATTGTTAATCCTTATTTCTTTTTGTAGATCTTCTTGATTCTTGGCAAGTGCTTCCTATGTGGAAACATGAAATGAGGCATCTAACATGTCTGGACTGCTAACATGGTCTGCACTAGGCATTAGTTTTTGTAACACCTCCATTAATGTATTATGGTTCTGCGTCATGGTGCTCAAGTTCTGTGTTATGGTGTTTATGTTTTGAGTCATGGTACTCATTTTGTCATCCAGGTCTTTTTGTTTTTCGTTCAGGATGTCAAATTTTTCATCCATCCTTCTTTCTAGTAACATAACAACTTCGTCTTTGATTTCTTTTTTAAGCACTATATTGTTATTTTTCATCTTTTCTTTCAAGCTTTTTTGGTTAGCAATGAGGGACTTGATGTCCTTCTCCATTTTTTCGATTTGGTCTTTTAGTTCCGCCATGGTCTTGGACCTTGTATGCGGAGGTGTGTACTTCGACGCTATTTTGGCTTGTGAGGGTGGATTTTTTTTTTGAATAATAATAAATATTTATTATTAATTAATTAATATTATTATTATTGTTTTAACAAACTATATAAGCAGTTTGTTATATAGTTTTTTTTTAAAGTTTAAAAATAAATATTATAATAATAATATTATTATGATATATAATATTTGTTTTTTATTAAATATTGTTTTTTTTGCAGGTTTTAGGGTTGGCGTGATGGAAGGCGTCCATGGGGATGATGGAAGGAGGATGGGGGCAACGATTAGGCGGAGTTGCAGCGAAGCGGGCGAGTAGCACGGGATGGGAGAAGATGATGCATCGGCAGGTTGGCAGGCAACGCGCAACAGGAGGGCGTGGTAGAATGAAGAGCTGCAGGCAGCGTGGGTGGCAGTTTGCAGGCAGCGTGGGTGGAATGAAGAGTTGTAGAAGGGAAGGGCGTGTAGGTGGAAGGAGCTGAGGGGGCCGGGCTGGTGGGGAGGAGTGGAGCAGTGAAGTGGTGGCAGATGATGGTGGAGCGCGCAGGAGGCGCGAGGGCAGCATGGTGGAGAAGATGCACGTGGCGAGAAGATGTGCGTGGGGGAAAGGAAGGGCGTGGAGGTGGAGAACGGGTGGAGGCAATGGATGGAGTGATGTTGTTGTGAAATGAAGGAGGAGTAATGTGAGGGTGCTGCGAGAGGGCACGAAGCAGGCCGCGAGAGAAGAGATGGAGTATGGGTGCGAATGGAGTGGAGGTTGGTGGATGGTAGCAACAAAGTGAAAAGGGAATGGATGAGTCGAATCCAAGCTCAGTGCCGAAGGAGCGAATCTGCTCTGATACCACTTGGTACAACCGTATCCGGTTGGACTGTTAAGAGTCGAATCCAACTTTCATGTTGAATGATAAATATGAATAATATGATAGGTGATGGTTATAAAATTACAATAAAGTTCGCCTTTATAAGGCTTGAGCAAGCATAGTGAAGGGTTACGTCCTTTCACTAGTAACTTATTAATCTATTTATTTATAAATAATAATATTAATTAAATATTCACAACATATAACCTTTTATGCCTTTCACCTTTTCTTTTTACTATGTTTGGACTACCAAATCTAAAGTTTTCTTTATTTCAATAAAGATGCCTCCGATGCATGGTGACTTTCAAAGACTATTATAAGCTATTATACCTTAGAACCATGGTACATTTCATGATCCTCAAATTACAATAACTGCATCTACTCTATTCTAATAAAGATATCATGAGAAGCTTGTTTCTATTTCCCCTGCAATGTGAAAGTCTTGTAAAAGGGAGCCACAAAGGATTATTATTTGATCTAAATTGATGTGAAGCATACATGAATCATAATAATATAACCGAGCTTAGAGAATTAGATGATTCGAGTCAATTACTGAGTAGGTAAAAGTATTTAAAATAAAAGTGTCCCAAAATGATATTAAATTCAAAAAGAAAACTAGATTTCATAATGGCAACTGTCTTTTTCTATGGGAAGCCCATCTATTCCTGGTTTACTTTTGCAAGATGAATTAACTTAGATAGCTATCTGTTTTTCGAAAGAATGTTCTGGGTGATGATGTTCTCACTGTTCAATAGTCTTGGTACTATTACTCTGATGCTGCTACATTGCTATGGTCTTATAGTTAGGGTATGTATTTAAAAATGTATGTAGCAATAGAATCCGTCACATCATAAGCACAACATGAAAAACATAATGTAACCAAAGTTATATAGCAGGGGTACATGTACCCAGACCTGGGGCACATGAATCAGATACTAGTACAGATGCTCATGCCTTGTATCTGGGACGGGGTTGGGTACATGCCTTTGAGTACCATGACCATACAGGTATGTCTGGGTATGGCTCGACAAGAATCTTGTTATATTTATGCATTTTTTTTCTTCAGATTTTGACTCCGAGTCTTGATTCTTGAGATTGGAAAGTTTGAGAACCTTTGTTCATTTTGATTCATAAGTCATAATTTCATGCCATGGTGGATGCCACATTACGAATTTCAATCTTGAGGAGTTATGATATGATGATTTATTGTAATCGTATGATATATCGAGTCTTGTCGTGCTTCTGGAGCATTAGTTATAGGTTGTTCTGTTGAATTATTGTAACTTCGAAGTGTATTTACTTATTGTACCCCGATGTTCCTATCGGGAGAATCATTTGTATTTCATTATACCCTGATGTTCGTATCGGGAGAATTACTAAGAGTCATGAGGAAAACCCTCTGTTGTAAGTCGGGTCATTAGCACCCCATTAATATAATATTAAGTTATTTGAGTCCTCCCAAAGAAGTCGGCCCAGTCAATTTTAGTGGGGCCGACTTGGTTGAGTGAAATGTCAAGTGAATGAAAGAATATAAATAGAAGTGAGGCGCTCCTCATTTCAACACAGACACACAGTCGGTCACTTGTGTAGCGCAAGAGAGAGACTCTTATCTGCAAGGAGGAGAAGGACAAGTCTGAAGTATTATCTTTTATCTTTTTGATCATCTATATTGAGGAAGCTTTTTGCTAGGTTTTTCCCTTTTGGGTTTTCCCAAGATAAATCTGTGTTGATCTTGTGATACTGTTTCTTTCACTGATCCTGTCTATATGCTTTTGTTGTGAAATTGAAATTGAATGCTGATAATCTAGCTTAGCATATGGAATCTTAACATGGTATCAGAGCTAACCTGAATAGGACAACTTTCACAAGGTGAAAAAGCCCTCTCTCTCTCCCCAACAAGAAATTAGGGTTTCGGGAAAATTTTGATTTTTGAAGATTTGATTGCATGGAAAGTTGCGCCCTCCTAGAGTGCACCTACTGAGCTTGAGATCGAAGTTTTTGAGTGAGTAGATCTCCGGGAAAGTCGAACCCTAGTTTGACACTGGACCAGAAAACTGCAGAAATCCAGTGAACCAAAAAACTGCATTGCAGAATCTTGCAAGTCAGATTTGAAAGGTGAATACTTGAGATCTCCAGAAACCAAGCACACCAGTCAACTCACCTTAGTCAAGCGCATCTCTTAGTAAGATCAGTTTCTCATTTTCTAGAATTTCAATTTTTTAATCCTCTGACGAGATGGCCCCAAGCACCAAGCTTGAGGACAAACTAGAAGGCATAGAGAATTACAGAGCATGGAAATGCAAAACAGGCCTCATTCTCAAGGAGAATGATCTTGAAAAATATATCTAGGATGAAGTTGCAGAACTTGCTGAGGCTGAAGCTAAGGAGAAGCACAAGAAGGATCTGATTAGGGCACAAAGGATTATTGCTGATTCTATCAAGGATCGCTTGATCCCTCAAGTGTCATCCAAGAAGACTTCGAAAGAAATGTATGATGCCCTAGCAAGGATGTATGAAGGAAGAAACATCAACAAAAAGATGAATCTAAGAGCTCAATTGAAGAGCACCAAGATGAATCACGGGGAATCCATCCAGGACTATTTCATAAGGGTCTCCAAGTTCAAGGAACAACTAGAAGCCATTGGAGACACCCTTGATGAAGATGAGTTGGTTATGACTGCTCTCAATGGTCTCACTAGACCCTGGGAGTCATACATCTAAATGATGTGTGCTAGAAAGGAAAGGCTGAAGTTTGATACTGTATGGGAAGACTGTATTCAAGAGGAGGCTAGAGTGGCCAATAGAGAAGCTCTACTTAAGGAAGATGATCAAGCCCTAGCCACCCATACCAAGAGAAGAAGGAGTCAACCCAACTTTAATAAGGGAAACCACAAGGAGTCTCAACCTCCCAGAAGGTTCCAAAGAACAAGAGAAAGTTTTCCAAAGGACTTCTCTAACTTTCAGTGTTTTCATTGTGACAAGATAGGACACATTGCCAGAAATTGTCCTTTGAAGAGAGAAGAATACAAGAAGAGGAACAATTACAAAAGACATCATGCACATCTAGCTGAAGATGAGGATGAAGAAGAAGAAGAAGAAGGACCACAGAGAAAGCAAGCAAGGGAAGAAGAAGCCGAGGAGTATGTACTATTCTCTGCACTCTCTGGGTCTGTAACACCTGGAGAAGACACATGGCTTATTGATAAAAGCACATGTCGGGACAAAAGAATATTCTGTCAAAATTTGAAGAAAGAAACTCTCCTCAGAAAGTATCTCTAGGAGATGACTATCAATATCCAATCAAAGGGATTGGTGAAGTAAGCTACAAGCTTGATTCAGGAAATCCCCTGAAGATGAAGGAAGTTTTATATGTACTAGGTCTAAAGAAGAATTTATTTTCTATCTCAACTCTAGATAAGAAAGGATACAAAGTTGCATTCATAGATGGCCAAGTACTCATGTGGCCCAAAGGAAAGACAATTGAAGATGCAGTTGTCATCGGTGAAGAAGGAGGCATGTATAAACTCAAGGGACATCTAGAAACAACCCTTGTTCACGAGACCACTAATCCTAGTGAATTGTGGCATAGGAGGCTTGCCCACATCAATTACAAAGCACTACCTGATGTGAACAAAGTAGTGACGAGATTACCAGACTTGAAGATCAACCATGAAGGCATTTGCAAAGGATGTGCGAAAGGGAAGAATACCAAGAATCCATTTCCGAAGAGTGAAACAAAAACTAAAGGTACGTTGGAATTGATTCATTCAGATGTGTGTAGTCCAATGTCCTCCACATCTTTGAGTGGTTTTGAATACTATATTACATTTATTGATGACTATTCAAGAAAGACATGGATATACTTCTTAAAAGCAAAGAATGAGTTGTTTGAGAAATTCAAGGAATTCAAAGCCTTGATAGAGAGTCTTTCAGACAAAAGAATCAAGACACTTTGATTAGATAGTGGCGGAGAATATACTTCAAAAGAATTTGAAGCTTTTTGTAAAGATGCTGGAATCAAGAGGGAACTAACTACTCCCTACAATCCTCAACAAAATGGTGTTGTGGAAAGAAAGCACAGAATCATTATGGAGGCAGTGAAGACAATGATATATGATCAAGATCTTTCAATGCATCTATGGGCAGAAGCAGCAAGAATTGTTGTCTATGTACAAAACAGAATATCTCACAGCGCCCTTGGATTCAAGACTGTAGAAGAGATGTTCACGGGAAAGAATCCTGAGCTAAGTCACCTCAAGATATTCGGTTGGCCAGTATATGTTCACATACCGAAAGAGAAAAGAACCAAGTTGGTCCCTTCCGGAAAGAAGGGAATATTTGTTGGATACTGTGTAGTATCCAAGGCATTCAGAATCTACATTCCTAGATTCCATCACATGGAAATCAGTAGAGATGTAACATTCGATGAAGAAGCAGCTCTCAAGAGATCTAGAAAATGTCAACATGAAGAAGTGTATGAGGAAGATGCACCTTCCAGAAATGTAGAGGCTACATTCCCCCCTAAAGATGAAGCACCTGAAGATCATCATATGACAGAACCACAAGAACCTCCTACGATGGAAATATCACGGAAATGAAAGCCTGCTTGAGCAAGAGAAATTATACAAGAAGCAGAAAGATATGGAGCTCCTGAAGGCTCCACAAGGATAAGCAAGAAGCCCACACCATTTTCCAACTATGTAGCTTTGATGTGTGATCTTGTAGATCAAGAACCTACAAACTATGAAGAAGTTGTACAGAAGAAATAATGGGTAGAAGCAATGACGGAAGAATACCAGTCAATAATGAAGAACGATGTTTGGGATATAGTTCCCAAACTAGAAGGCAAGAGTGTGGTATCTTCCAAATGGATTTACAATATAAAACATGCAGCTGATGGAAGTATAGAGAAGTACTAGGCAAGATTTGTGGCTAGAGGTTTCTTTCAGAAAGAGGGAATTGATTATGAAGAAACATTTGCACCAGTAGCACGATATACTTCGATTAGAGCCATCATGGCACTTGCATCCATGATTAAGTGGGACTTACACCAGATGGATGTGAAGACAACCTTCCTGAATGGTGTGATTGAAGAAGTATACATAGAACAGCCACAAGGATTCGAAGTTGAAGACAGACAGACTCACATATGCAAGTTGAAGAAGGCCCTGTACGGTCTAAAGCAAGCTCCTAGAGCTTGGTATGGAAGGATAGATAGTTTTCTAACAAGCTTGGACTTTACCAAGAGTAAAGCCGATCCTAACCTTTACTTCAAGGTTATAGAAGATGAACCTGTCATACTATTACTGTATGTGGATGATCTATTTCTGACAGGGAATGAGAAACAGATTGTAGAATGCAAGAAGAAGCTCGCTGAAGAATTTGAGATGAAAGACCTTGGGTTAATGCATTATTTCCTAGGTCTGGAGGTATGGCAGAACTTAGAAGGAATCTTTCTCAACCAGGGAAAGTATGCAGTTGAAATCTTGAAAAGATTTGATATGTTGAAATGCAAAGCCATGGCCACACCCATGAATACCAACCTGAAGTTGCTGGATGAATCATCAGAGTTAGTGGATGTGACTCAATACAGACAGATTATTGAGTCGTTGATGTATCTAACAAATACCAGACCAGACATTTGTTTTGCTGTGAACACTTTGAGTCCGTATCTAGTTCAACCTAGACGTGTTCACCTGATAGTTGCAAAACATGTGGTGAGATATCTGAAAGGGACTATAGACTTTGGTCTATACTATGATGGAAACCATGATTACAGATTGTATGGCTATACAAATGCAGGTTGGGCTGGAAGTGTCTCAGACAGAAGAAGCACATCAGGTGGATGTTATAGTCTGGGGTCTGCTATGATTTCATGGTTTAGCAGAAAACAGTCCAGTGTTGCTCTTAGCACGGCTGAAGCAGAATACATAGCAACTTGCTCTGCTAGTTGTGAAGCCATATGGCTTCGAAAGCTGATGTCAGGTTTATTTAACCTGGAGCTGGATACCACAGTGATTCTATGTGATAACCAGAGTTGTATAAAGATGATGAAGAACCCAGTGTTCCATGATAAATTGAAGCACATAGAAATTCGGTATTTCTACATTCGAGATATGATACAGAAGGGAGCCATAAAGCTCTAGTATGTGAGTATCGATGAACAAGTTGCTGATGTGTTGACGAAGCCTTTGTCTCGAGTAAAGTTTGAATACTTTCGAGACAAGCTTGGTGTTGTTCGGAAAGACCTTCCCTGAAAGGGGGAGCAGTGATGTTGCAGTGGGATTGTATCATCCCTGGACACCTGTCCTAAAGTGATCCGTAGACTTATGTCTCCGAGAAAGAAGCAGGATTGTATTGTCCTTGGACACTTGTCCTAAAGTGATCCGGAGACTTTGGTTTTCGAGAATGTGGCAGGATTGCATCATCCTTGGACGTAAGTCCTAAAGTGATAGGGAGTGATTATCCTGTAATTGTATCTTGGAACTTCGGTCGTTGAGAATGTGGTAGGATTGCATCATCCTTGGACATTAGTCCTAAAGTGATATGGAGTGATTATCGCATAATTGTATCCGGGGACTTCGGTCGTTGAGAATGTGGTAGGATTGCATCATCCTTGGACATTAGTCCTAAAGTGATAGGGAGTGAATATCCCGTAATTGTATCTGGTGACTTCGGTCATCGAGAATGTGGTAGGATTGCATCATCCTTGGACTTAAGTCCTAAAGTGATAGGGAGAGATTATCCCGTACTTGTATCCGATGACTTCGGTCCTCGAGAATGTGGTAGGATTGTATTATCCCTGGACTTAAGTCCTGAAGTGATCCGTAGACTTTCGTCTTCGTATTGTGGATTGCAGGTTGTTGTTGATGATGATGTTGCTGATCAAAAGATCAAGAGTATTGTTGATGATGATGACGACGTTACTGATCGAAAGATCAGAGTATTGCTGATGTTGCAGATGATGTTGCTCAAAGTATTGATGATGATGATGATGATAGTGCTATGATGATGTTGCTCAAAGTATTGATGATGACGATGATGATAGTGCTGATTGAAAGATCAGAGTGTGATGATGATGTTGCTCAAAGAATAGCTGTTGATGACGATGTTGATCAAAAGGTCAAATATTATTGATGATGATGCTGCTGATTGAAGACTAAAATACTGATGATGATGTTGTCGATCAAAGTGTCGCTGTTGCTGAAATTAAAGATGAAGACTATATGTCAAAGATGATGAAAAAGCTTCCAATGATTTATAGATGTATCACCCTGATGATGTTGAAGATGCTCTCTCTCCTTCTCCTACTACTGTTGTTGATGTTGTTGTAGAATACCCTTCTCGTTAAGGGGGAGTGTTGAATTATTGTAACTTCGAAGTGTATTTACTTATTGTACCTTGATGTTCCTATCAGGAGAATCATTTGTATTTCATTATACCTCGATGTTCCTATAGGGAGAATTACTAAGAGTCATGAGGAAAACCCCCCGTTATAAGTCGAGTCATTAGCACCCCCATTAATATAATATTAAGTTATTTGAGTCCTCCTAAAGAAGTCGGCCCAACCAATTTTAGTGGGGCCAACTTGGTAGAGTGAAATGTCAAGTGAACGAAAGAATATAAATAGAAGTGAGGCGCTCCTCATTTCAACACACAGACACACAGTCGGTCACTTGTGTAGCGCAAGAGAGAGAGTCTTATCTGCAAGGAGGAGAAGGACAAGTCTGAAGTCTTATCTTTTATCTTTTTGATCATCTATATTGAGGAAGCTTTTGCTGGGTTTTTCCCTTTAGGGTTTTCCCAGGATAGATCTGTGTTGATCTTGTGATACTGTTTCTTTTAGTGATTCTGTCTATATGCTTTTGTTGTGAAATTGAAATTGAATGCTGATAATCTAGCTTAGCATATGGAATCTTAACATGTTCTTATATAAGGTCAAGCTGATGTGACTCGTCGTGCTCTGAGAGCATCAGTTACAGGTTATTCTTATGTAAGTCAAGTTGTTAAATTGATTGCTAAAGACATTTAGTACCCAGATCACTTTCCTATATAACTGTCAAACTTTTCTCTTTGGGGGGATTTCACAGATGGAAGTGTATCCATAGGATGATCCAGTATCGAGATTGTCCTTCGAGAGGTCAAGTAGCATCAGTTCTACAAGTATGTCAATGATGGTTTGAAGATGTTATGTCTTAAATGAATCAAGTGGGAAGCTCGAAAGTGTGGTGAAGAAAAGAGTGGAAACCGTGAGATTGCAGAGTGGGTGTAAGTGCTATTGAATTCCAGTTAGACAAAGAATCAAACAAAAGTCTAATATTGTAATTTGTGATTTAGTATTGCAGGTTTTGTAATATAAGCATTAAAGGGGGGTGTTGGAGATAATGCTTCCATTAATGTAGTGTGCTGGGTTTAGAGATTGGTTTGAGATTTGTTGGAGATTGTTGAGAGATTCTCTCAACCTCTATTCCCATGTTTGGAATTAGTTGGATCTGACTCCAACTATATATTGTATCTTGATTTGTTTGGGTAATAGAAACAATATTCATGTGTAATATTGTGCAATGTTTGCTCTCCATATTTATGATAATTGAACATCTCAGTTATGAAAAGTACATAGCCAAAGTATAAATATAATAATAATAGATAACGTGAAATGAACTCTGCAATAAGTAGATGACTTGAAATAATCTTGAATTCCCAGCGTATTCCACAACGCAGTTGTTGTTGGAAAATTTGCACAAAGGTGTGTAGCCCTTCCCACTTGAGGGGGTGAATCCTTTGAGATTGTCAACTATTGAATTTTAGCATTAACATGAATACTTTAAAAAATTTGTAGACTAACTGATAACAAATGACAAGTGCAGTAAAACATCAACACATCAAAACATTCAACACAAGAGTTTTTCACTGGGGAAACCTTTAAAGGACAAAAACCCCAAAAGCATTAGTAATTCATCTATGAAAATGAGATGACTGAGTTCTTCAATAATTCCACAAACCCTAATGGGTTTGTACCATAAAAAATCATAGAAGATAATTTTACACAAAAACACCAAAATAGGGTTTTCACCAAATTAGGGCTTTTTGCCCTAATTTTCTCTCTCTTGCCCAGAAAACTCAAACTGACCAAATTAGTTGCCCGTGACCTGTCTAGCTTCCCGAAAACTCTGTCAGGTTGCCCGAACTAATTCTCTGCTACCCGAGATCCAATATGCATGCCTGGACTCGCTGCTAGCCTGCCCGAACCTTCTGCTAGCATGCCCGAAGTCTTGTGTGCCTGCCCGGAGGCCTACCTGACTTCCCTGGAGGTCTGTGGTCTGCTTGAGAGATTTCCCGGGCTATCTATTGCTAGCCCGAGGGTTGGTGGCCTACCCGGAAGTCTTTCGAGCCTGTTTGCTGCTTGCCCAAGGCCCTAGCAGACTGCCCCGAGCTTGCTGTAGGTGCTTGTGGGCACTTGTAGGTTGCCCCGAGCCTGCTGTAGGTACTTGTGGGCTCTTGCAGGATGCCCCGATCCCTGTTGTAGGTGCCTGGAGGGATGGAAGAGCTGCCGGTGGAGTAGGAGGGGCTGCCCGTGGAGGAGGAGGGCTGCTTGTGAGTTCTGAGTGCTTCCCGGGATAATTGTGGAGCTTCCCGTGAGGTGGGTTGCTGCTGCTGGTGGAGTTAGGATAAAAACTCTAAGACATGAAGATGCTGCAAAAATGGTGAAACCCTAGTTTAGGGTTGATCAAAAAACAAGTGTAGATGCCCTAGCTAGACTCTTCAAAACACAAAACTTCCTTCTATTCAATAACCAACGACTTATTTTGTTGGAGCAGCTGCAAGTGTAAGAGAAAGTGTGTGTGTATAATAATGAAATAGATAGATCTTCTTTTATAGCCTTTGAAGTCACCTGTAAGTGGACCAAAACTCAAAAGAACAAAATAATATTATTTTATTCTTTTATTACTTTGACTTTTACCTTTAGTGCTACTAAAGGTCTTTTTGCACTTTCACTTTGACTTCTTAGTGGTACTAAGGGTCCTTATGTATTTTAGACTTTTACTTTAGCCTTCTTCAAGTGCCCTATGGTCAAAACAAGTGGTCAATATGGTCCTTCATCCCCACTCAAAGTACATCATCATAAACAGAGAGAATTACTAATGCTTTTATCTCACACTCTGCGTGACACCAAGATCAGATACTAAGGTGCCTTAACCAAGGGTAGCTAAGCCTTGGAGAAGATCACAAAGCCCACTGATCGAGGGTCAAAGTGTCACACATGCTTAGACCCAGTCTAGGGCTTATAGTGTTATCTTGTTAAAATACTAGGTGCCTCAACCATAGGCTGCATAATTTGACACAAGGTCAAATACTTGGTAACAAACCAAGCGCCTCCTTTCTCTCGGAGAATGACCCTCAACCCTGGGATGATTCCCTAGTCCCAGACTAGGTTAAATTCCTGGTAACTGACCAGGTGCCTCCATTCAAAGAACGACCACTTAGCTCTAGGCTGAGTCCCCCAGTGCTAGATTGGTTCCACATCCTGGTCCCGAACCAGATGTCTCCATTCAACAGAATGGTCACTGAACTCAAGGTTGAGTCCCGTAGTGCTGGACTAGTTCCATATCCTGGTCCCGGACCATATATCCCCATTCAACAAAATGGTCACTCAACTCAAGGTTGAGTCCCTCGGTGCTAGACTGGTTCCACATCCTGGTCCCAAACCAGATGTTTCTATTCTCCTAAGAGAATGGCTCTTGATGTTGTTCAGAAAAATAAACACTCGCTCTCAGCGAGAGATGCATTCTTTTCCATGCCAAGCTTGTCACGAAAGTACACGAACTTTGTTGCTGTCAGAGGCTTGGTCAGGATATCTGCTATCTATTCATCTGTACGAATGTACTGCAACTTCAGAGCACCTCTTGGTACTAGGTCTCTGATGAAATGATACTTCATTTTAATGTGTTTTGATCTATCATGAAACACTGGATTCTTTGAAAGCTAAATGCAACTCTGATTATCGCAATGGATGATCGTTGAGTCAAGCTTTCCACCGAACAGATAAGATAGAAGTTTCTTGAGTCAAGCTGCTTCCTTATAGGCATCACTTGCAGCAATATACTCTGCCTCATTTGTACTCTAAGCTATGGAACCCTGTTTCCTGCTGGACCAAGAGATCATTGCAGATCCCATACTGAAGCAGTAACCAAAGGTGCTTTTCCGGTCTATTGCGCTGCTAGCCCAATTTGAATCAGCATATCCTGCTAATAATATTCCATTGCTGGAAGTATACCTGAGCCCATAAGTGATAGTACCTTCACATATCTGAGTACGTGTTTAGCAGCTACCTAGTGTATGTGCTTTGGATCGGACATGAACTGACTCAGAGCATTCACTGTTTAATAGATACATGATCTTATATGTACGAGATACATCAAGGATCCAATAAGCTGTCTGTACAGAGTAGAGTCCACACTTTGTGAATTGGTGGCTGAGTCTCGCAACTTTGTCAAGTTGGTAGTCATGGGCACGCTCATGGACTTGCAGTCCTGCATCCCAAATCACTGTAAGATGTCCACTGCATACTTTCCTTGTGTCAGAAATATCTCGTCTGGATTTTGCCAGACCTCTAAGCCAAGGAAATAATGCATCAAACCGAGATCCTTCATTTCAAATTCAGAAGTAAGCTCACTCTTACACTGTTATATCAACTGTTCCTCACCTGTAAGAAACAAGTCATCCACATATAGAACAAGGATCAAGATATGATTATGAACAACCTTAAAGTACAAGTTGGAGTCAACTGTACTTTTGGAAAACCTCAAGTTGTGGAGAAATCCATCCATCCTCGCATACCAGACTCTCAGAGCCTGTTTCAGTCCATACAAGGCTTTCTTCAGTTTACACACATGGGTCTTATTCCCATGAGTCATAAAGCCTTCAGGTTGTTCAATATAAACTTCCTCCTCAATCTTGCCATTGAGGAAGGTTGTCTTTACATCCATCTGATGTAACTTCCATCCGAATAATGCAAACTGCAGCAAGAGAAATGATGGTTCTAATGGTAGTATACTTGGCAACAGAAGCAAATGTCTCATCATAGTCAATGCCTTCTTTCTGAGTGAAGCCACGAGCTACGAATCTGGCTTTATACTTCTCCACATTGCCATCAGCAACATGCTTGATTTTGTAAAGCCATCTGGATGTCACCACTGACTTTCCTGTTGGTCTGTGAACAACTTCCCATACATCATTCTTCATGATTGAAATGTACTCTTCAATCATGGCATCAACCCATACCTGTTGACTTGCTGCTTCTTTGTACGTGGAAGGTTTTGCACTAATGAGCTTGCTCATAAGATCGAAGTACTTCTGTGGTCTTATGCTTTCTCTAAAAGTCGCAGGAGGAGCTTTATGCTTCTCGGCTTCTTGTATCGTTTCTCGGTACCAAGCAGGTCTCCTTTTGGAAGGAGGAACTTCAAGCAGTTCTTCTGGTGGACTTTCAGTGTTCTCAAGTGCATCTGGAATTTGATCCTCAAATTCCTCTTCCTCCCTTTGAACTTCTGAATCTGGAACCTCAGGAGGAGGTACTTCATCTTCCTTTGAAAGCTCTTGTGTTTGACAAAACACAACTTCCTCATGGAAGATCACATCTCTACTGACTTCAATGTACCTCTGTCCAGGTACATAGATGCGGTAGGCCTTCAAGCTGTCACTGTAACCGACAAATATGCCTTTTTTATCGAAAGGCTCTAGCTTAGCCCTCTTTTCTTTTGGCACATGAATGTACACTGGAGTGCTAAATATCCTCATGTGGTCAACTGCAGTTTTCTTTCTGGTGAAGACTTCTTCTGAAGTCTTCTCCCCCAAAATAGCATGAGGGCTTCTGTTTTGGATGTTCACAGCGGTATCTATAGCTTTAGCCCACAACGATAAAGGAAGATCTAGATCAGTAAGCATGGCTTTAGAAGCTTCATAGATTGTTCTGTTCTTCCTTTTTGCAAACCCATTCCGTTGAGGGTTGTACGGTCCTGTCAGCTCTTTCTTGATTCCTGCTTCTCGGCAAAAATCATCAAACTCATTAGATTCATACTCACCTTCGTTATCTGATCTCAAGATATGGATGTGTCTGTCTGTCTGATTTTCAATCAAAGCCTTGAACTCTTTGAACCTGTCAAAAGTTTCACTTTTGGTCTTGAGGAAGTAAATCCAAGACTTTCGAGAATGATCATCTATGAACAAGACATAATACAAGCACCCACTCAAGGAGGGTCTCAAGGAGGGTGGAGACATAGGCCCACAAATATCAAAGTGAATCAAATCTAATATGCCTTTAGATTTGTTCTTGCTTCTCAAAAAGTTTTTCTTAGTGTTCTTACCTAGAGCACATCCTTTGCAAGTTCCATCATGTCTTGGAGAGACTTCTGGCATACCTGTGACCATCTTCTGTAACCCTGGAAGAGCTGTATAGTGAAGGTGTCCAAACCTTCGATGCCACAACTCACATGGATCAAATGTATGATCTACCAAAGCATGAGTGGAATCTTTGGAAGCCTTATAAAGACCTCCCTCTCGAACCCCAATCTGTACAACTGAGCTTAGCTTTTCATTCTTTGCCCATAGTAGGACCTTCTTGTCCATGAAGAGGACTCTGTAGCCCTTGTCCTTTAAGCCAGCAACAAATAGAAGATTCTTCTTCAAACCAGGAACATATAAGACATCGTCAATATGTAAGACCGTACCTGAATCAAATTGAAGTGAAGTTGAGCCAACTCCTTCAATCTTGTAAGTGGAGTCATCTCCAAGTTCCACCTATGTAGTGAACTTCTTTCTGTAGTTGGTGAGAGCTCCACGGTTACCTGTCATATGCATGGAGGCACCACTATCCACTAACCAAGAGGTAGCACTGTCTGTGATGGAACCAGAGAGAGCGAAGATCAGGTAGTACTCTTTTCTAGGTTCATCTTCTTTGGTGGCCTTGGTGTTCTTCTGCAGCAGAAGCTTGTAATCTTCTTTTGAATTTCTTCTTCGTCTACCTGCAATCCCTGGCAAAGTGCCCAAACTTGTGGCAATTATAGCATTCCACTTTTAAAACATCAGAGTACTTACCGTGAGGTTTCTTTCCTTTCTTTTGCTGAGGGGGGGGCTTCTTGAACTTCTTTGTCTTTGCTGCAAGTGCAAGGTTTCCTTCCTTAGCTGCCTTGCTTGAAGTCCTTCCCTCTTCTTCCAAGCAATCATGCCAAAGTCTTTCAAAGTTTGGTTGATTCTCATGTCCACTGACAGATGCCAGGAATGTTTTCCAAGAGTTTGGGAGACCATCGACCACAGTCTGCACAAGGTCATCATCATCTACAACAATACCAATAGCAAGAAGTTGGCTCTTACTTGTGCAATCTTTGTGAAGAAGGGTCCAACCCCTTCATCCTTGTTCATCTTCAATGTATGGAGCCTTTTCTTCAAGACTCTCTTCTGACTGGGAGCCTTCTTCTCATACAAGTTATTCAAGGTGTCAAAGCATTCTTTGACAGTCTTCAATGATGTGATGTTGGGCGTCAAGGTTTCTTTGATAGAATCATAGATGATCCTTCTAGCCTTAGCCTGCTTCTTCTTGAAAGTAGTCCTTCCAGCATTAGATGTTGGCTCTTCAATGGCATTGAACACAACATCATCAAGGTCATTTTCTTTTGGAATAGTTGTAAGCCTAGCTTTCCAAGAATTGTAGTCGGTTGAACCTTGAAGCTTCTCTTCCGGTTTGAAGATGTTGGTAGCCATCTCTACCACTTAGTCAGATGTTAAGTCTGCAAAAATATCCCAAGGTCTAGGAAGACAACAACAATCTCCTTTTATTGGGTCTTCACATGCAAAGCTCTGATACCATGTTGAATTTTAGCATTAGCATGAATACTTTAAAAAATTTGCAGACTAATTGATAACAAATCACAAGTGCTGTAAAACATGAACACATCAAAACACTGAATACAAGAGTTTTTCATTGGGGAAACCTTTAAAGGACAAAACCCCCAAAGCATTAGTAATTCATCTCTGAAAATGAGATGACTGAGTTCTTCAATAATTCCACAAACTGTAATGGGTTTGTACCATAAAAAATCATAGAAGCTAATTTTACACAAAAACACCAAAATAAGGTTTTCACCAAATTAGGGCTTTCTCCCCTAATTTTCTCTCTCCTTCCCATAAAACCCAGACTGCTCGAATTAACTACTCGTGACTTGTCTAGTTGCCCGAAAAACTCTATCAAGCTGCTTGGATTAATTCTCTGCTGCCCGAGATCTTGTATACCTCCCTGGACCTGCCGCTAGCCTGCTCGGACCTTTTGCTAGCCTGCCCGAAGTCCTATGTGCCTGCCCGTGATCTCTATTTAACACCCCGGAGGCCTGCCCGACCTGCCCGGAGGTTTGTGGTCTGCCCGAGAGCTTTCCTGGGATGTCTGTTGCTAGCCCGAGAGTTGGTGGCCTGCTTGGAAGTCTTTTGGGCCTATTTGCTGCATGCTCGAGGCCCTAGCAGATTGCCTTGAGCCTGCTGTAGGTGCTTGTGGGAACTTGCAGGCTGCCCCAAGCCTGCTGTAGGTGCTCGTGGGCACTTGCAGGCTGCCCTGAGCCTTGCTGTATGTGCCCGGAGGGATGGAAGAGCTGCCGATGGAGTAGGAGGGGTTGCTCGTGGAGGAGGAGGGCTGCCCGTGAGCTTTGAGTGCTTCCCGAGATAACTGTGGAGCTGCCCGTGAGGTGGGTTGCTGCTGCTGGTGGAGTTAGGGTAAAAACTCACATGAAGATGTTGCGAAAATGGTGAAACCCTAGTTTAGGGTTGATAAAAAAAAAACGTAGATGCCCTAGCTAGACTCATCCATGCTAGGGCATAAACACAAAACTTCCTTCTCTTCAATAGCCAACGAATTCTTCTGTTGGAGCAGCTACAAGTGTAAGAGAAAGTGTGTGTGTAATAATGAAATGGATAGATCTTCTTTTATAGCCTTTGAAGTCACCTGTAAGTAAACCAAAACTCAAAAGAACAAAATACTATTATTTTATTCTTTTATTACTTTGACTTTTACCTTTAGTGGCACTAAAGGTCTTTTTGCACTTTCACTTTGACACCTTAGTGGTACTAAGGGTCCTTATGTATTTTAGATTTTTACTTTAGCCTTCTTCAAGTACCCTGTGGTCAAAACAAGTGGTCAAGGTGGTCCTTCATCCCCACTCAAAGTACATCATCATAAACAAAGAGAATTACTAATGCTTTTATCTCACACTCTGTTTGACACCAAGATCGGATACTAAGGTGTCTTAACCAAGGGTAGCTAGGCCTTGGAGAAGATCACAAAGCCCACTAATCGAGGGTTATAGTGTCACACATGCCTAGACCCGGTCTAGGGCTTATAGTGTTATCCTGGTAATAGACTAGGTGCCTCAACCATAGGTTGGATAATTTGACAGACCAAGCGCCTCCATTCTCCCGGAGAATGCTCCTCAGCCCCGGGTCGAGTCCCTAGTCTCGGACTAGGTTAAATTCCTGGTAACTGACCAGGTGCCTCCATTCAAAGAATAGCCACTCAACTCTAGGCTGAGTCATTCTCCAAGCCAATCTTGTACAACATCATGAGTCATTCTCCAAGCCAATCTTGTGTAGCCAGGATTTGGTACTCCCATAAAGAGGAAGCCTGAGTTGGACTTAGGTACTTGGAGTAGATTCTTGATTTGGACTCAAGAAAGACTAAGCCTTCTGTATAAAGGTTATTCCTCCCGTATAGAGGTGAATGCTTTGATTGATCTAAGTGATGATGTTATAAAGTCTTGTTGGACAAGGCTCTGAACTTGTGTGTCAAGTCAAGATTCTCATGTGGACCTTCTACATAAAGGTACCCATGGGGTGGACCTCCCGTATAGAGGTAATGCTTTGCATGTTAAAGCATTTAATGTTCTGTGATGTATTGCTAACCATGATCACTGGTTTCTATTAAGTCTCCTTTAGAGACTGGCCACCTCTAAAGTGAATTACATTAGCATATGATCATTTGGTTCGGAGTAAATATTATATGATTACAACATTCAAAAAAATCTTCTTAGTATAATCCGATATGATAGATAATTAAAGTTAGCACATATTGACCATGCAGTAAAAGTTAAGAGATAAAGATAAATGCATAGAGAACAAGAGAATTTGAATTGCACATGAGCTAACTTCAGTTGACTAAGATGAAATCGAATTATTAAGCTCCAATTAAAGCTTCAATTAATGTAACAATGTATGCATCGGTTAAATATTGTTAAGCTTCAATGTATGAATCAATTAATTAAAGGAGAACTCATAGTGGTCACTTCAGTAAATCAATCAACATGATTCCAGTTAAGATTAGTTAACTAAAGTGTTAATAAAAAGGAATTAGTTAACTAAAGTGTTTTGCATGATGACACTTTAGTTAAACTAAAAGATGACATTTAAGTAAAAAGACAACACTTGAGTTACGACACTTGAGTTCCATCTATTGCATGATGACACTTCAGTTAGCATCCTAACTAAGTGATCCTACATCCAGTTAGACGACAAGTTCACTCCAAAGTTAGTCAAGCATGATTTGATGTCAAAGATGAAAGGCATGGCACATTGATTGTGCATGATTGAAGAAATTGAGGTGCACCGAAATTATCCAAGGAAGCAATTCGCTATGGTTTGCATGGGAGGCTAATTCCTCATGCAGTGATTCGCTATTCCTTGCATGGCCCTGATTTTACATGTTATTCATTGTGTTGAACTCATTGGAAAGTTCATCCGATCAATCTTTGTTCTATATTGCTCCGTATCTACACTGAGGGTGTTTTGTGATCTCTTATCTTCCGAAAGCACTCTGCCGTTGTAAAAGACATTCTCTTCTATCAATCATAATTATACTGAGAAGATTTGTTGGGGTTTTTCATCCTCATTATTTTGAGGGTTTTTCCTATGTTATGGTTGAATGTGTTTTATGTGATTATATGGTTCGTTGTTTCAAGTATTCCTTATTTCCGCACTAAAAGAATTAAAGATCAAAGCTCAACCAAACTTTAACATGGTATCAGAGCTCAGGGCGTGAAGGAGCTAAGATTTGTCCAACAAACTTGAGCCTACGTAGATCCTCAGGAGTTGAGCACAATACTTGAGAGCCATGGCATCGATCTCAATACGACCAGAAGACCGTCTTGAGGGCACTTCGAATTTCAACAGTTTGAAGGCGAGGGTGTTTAACATCTTGGAGGAACATGACTTGGATGGCTACGTATCCACTATGGTGGAGGAGCCTACATCTAATGCAGGGCACATAAACTTCAAGAAGAACCAAGCTAAAGCCAAACGAATCATCTATGATTCAGTGCAGGACAACTTAATGTCCGTGATTACTCCTTTGAAGACCACAAAGGAATGTTTTGATACATTAACAAACCTATATGAGAAGAAGGTCTCGAGTCAAAAGAGGGCATTAAAGAACAAGCTACGAAACCTAAATATGGAGAAGGACGAGACAATGGTCTCTTTCTTCACCAAGATATCTCAAGTAAGAGATCAACTTGCTAGCATTGGAGTTGTGGTAAATGAAGATGATCTTCAAGCCGCCATTGATGGTCTCCCATCCTCATGGGAGATATTCTGGGCTGAGGTAAATGGCCGAGAGGTGCAACCTAACTTCGAGAGGTTGTGGCATGACTGCATTCAAGAGGAAGGGCGAATCTAGAGCAAGACTATGTGCATTAAAGAAGAAAGCCTTGCTCTCACAACAAGGATGAAGAAAGGAAAGAAACCCTTCTTTCAAAAGAAGTTCTCTCATCCAAAGAAGGTGTTCAACCAAAGCTTTGACAAGTCGAAAACTAGATGCTTCAATTGCAACAAGAAGGGCCATTTCTCAAGAGAATGCAAAGAAAAGAAAGGAGGAAGAGGAAGGTTTCATGCTTCTACCACCATAGAAGATGAATCCACTCAGAAGAATGCATTTGAAGAAAAGGAGACAATGAGGGAGTATTACCTTGTCTCATCCCTTTTAGGATCCGTCATCACAAGTTCAGACACATGGTTGATTGACAGTGGCGCATTCAAGCACATGACTGGATATAGGGGCGCCATCTCTAACCTAAAGGAGAAAAGTTTACATGCATAATAGAGTTGCTGCACAACTCAACCTATTCGATCCAAGGAGTTAGATCTACCTCCTTCCAGCTGAGCTCAGGTGATATTCTACATGTGGAGGACATTCTATCTGTTCCAGGCTTGAAGAAGAACCTTCTATCAGTTTCGGTTCTTGAAGATAAAGGCTTCCGTGTTATCTTCATGGATAACAAAGCACTATTATGGCCAAAGAACAAAGACCTTGAATCTGTTGCAGTGATCAGAGTTAGAGAGGGAGGTCTCTACAAGGTACCTGGGAAGTACATGCAAGCTATGGTTCACCATACTATTAGTCCACGCGAGCCGTGGCACAAAAGGCTTGGGCACCTCCACTACAAAGTGCTACCAGATTACAAAAGATGGTAAAAGGTACGCTTGTATTTGATTTTGAGCATGATAGTGTCTGTAGGGGTTGCGCACTTGGGTAGAATGCTAAGAAAATCTTTTTGAGCAGTACTACTAGGTCTAAAGGGATTTTAGAGTTAATACATTCTGATGTATGTGGTCCCATGTCATCCCCCTCCATGAGTGGCTTCTTATATTATGTACTGTTCATAGATGATTTTGCTAAGAAGTCATGGATTTATTTCCTGAAGGCTAAGAGTGAAACTCTTAGCAAGTTTAAAGAGTTCAAGATCTTAGTTGCAAAATCAAACGAGAAAGCACATCCATGCATTAATGTATGATATTGAAGGTGAATTTGAGTCACATGCATTTAATGAGTTATGTAGTGATGTAGGAATATGTAGCCAGTTGATAGTACCCTACATCCCACAACAAAATGGGGTTGCCGAAAGAAGAATCGAACCATATGTGAGGCTGCAAAAGCCATGATGCATGATCAAGATCTGTCTACCTCAATATGGGAAGAAGCCACCAGTACAACTGTGTATATTCAGAATAGAAGCCCGCATGCCATTCTAGATGAGAAGACACCAGAAAAAACAATGTTCCACGGGGATGTGCCTCCTAGGGTCGGGGGCTCGCCCCTTACGCTTCCCACGCCTCGGGGGCTGGGGGCCTCCATGGGAAACGTTTCCTAGCTCCCCCCTTTCTGCGAAACTTGGGGAAACGTGGGTCTAGGAGTTTCCCGGATTGGGGGGCTCCCACACGCCCCTTCTTGAAAATGGGGGGCTCCAGCAGGCCCCCGCTGCCTTCGATTTTTAAAATTTTTTTACTTAAAAAAGAAATGGTTCATCTTAAATTTTAGGATTTTACACTAAATGGTCATTTTAAAATGAAATAGAAACAAATAAAAAGAAACAAACATCGATATGATATGCTTGACTATAACGATTACATTAAATTACACTAAAGTCTTTGGGAACATAAGCATGCTAGTATGCAAATGGTGATGGGATGAGGAATTGATATGTTTATATGTTGGGGTTCATATTTTTATTATTTTTCTTTTTTCTTTTTTTATAATTTTAGAGACCGACCCCCCTATGTTAGGGACCCTGACGTCTCCCCGCCCCCCTGTCCCCCAAAATACCCCAAAATTTTGGGGTGTCTCTACACGTCCCCAATGTGCGTTTCCCTGCTCCCACGCCCCCCCGTCTCGAAAACTTGGTGGAACACTGAGAAAAAGTGTTCACCGATGAAAATCCAACATCTCACACTTGAAGATCTTCGGGATCCCAGTATACATTCATGTACCGAAAGAAAAGAGAACAAAGATGGAGCCTTCCGAAAGAAGGGCGCCTTTGTTGGTTATAGTGAGTCATCCAAAGCCTACAAAATATATGTGCCAGGTGTGTTACTACCTAAGTTGTACTTAGTGGTTTTTTATCAAGTGAGCCTGGTGAACCGGACAAAGATGATTTGTTCGGACTTCAGAAGACTTTCAGAATTGCTTATGGGAAGTGCTTGTTGTACTGTATCACATGTTCATACCCCCTTGGGGGAGTTGTAATAAAATGTTCTAGCATGGTAGTGTTTGTAAAAGACTCAGTCTCTTAGACTTTATTTGTCAATCCGATCAGCCCATAGTGTTTTTTCCCTTGGTTATTATTGGTTGTTGAATAAATGACTGATAATTTCTGAGTTTTTCACTCAATACCTCCAAAGTTGGGGTGGTCGGCTTGGCATTTAGGCCTATTGAGGTTATTAGAGTCTATGTGTCAATGTATAAACATGCTAGGCATTATGGTCGAGTCATATGAACATGTTTAAGTGCCCCTAGGTTTTATTTTTTTTTAATTTTTTAATTTTAATTTTTCCACAAAACTTAGGCTATTTTTTAATAGTCTAATTGGAAGAATTGGTTTTGTAATAAAAGTGGGCTCAGAAATCAGTTTCAGTCATGGGGGTGCTCATTTTCAAACTCAGAGCACCATGGAAACCCATAAACCCACTTTTCCTAAGTTTTGAGTGATTTTCCCATCACTCAGGTCAGAAAACCCAAAAAATCAAATATTGATTATTTTAATTAATAAATTATTTAAATAATGGAGCAAATCTAAATTCCTAAATCAGTGGATTTTGCTCCGATTTGACTAAAATTAGTCTCATCGGCTTGAGATTGACTGGAGATGACCATTCCTTGACAGAAGGAGGTGATCTGGGCTGAACTGGGAGTGCACCACAACATGCAATCTTGGGAATTGCGCCCTCCCTCTCTCCTCCACACGTGTGGGCTCATCTGGATGAGTTTTGGTGGATGTTTCAGTTAACAGGTTGAGGTGTCAGTCCGATCAGCTCTCTGATTGAAAGTTGCACTCAGTGAGACTCAGATCAGACTCAGTGAGACTCAGATCAAGCTCAGATTGACTCCACATATAGCTGCAGTCTCTCTCTCCTTGGGAATTGTGTGCCCCCTGGGCTAGATTTCCAGTTTTTGTTATAAATAAAGCTCGGTTTTCCTAGGTGTTGTTGCTATTGTATTGTGTACTATTTTGGAATAAAGAAGCTTTGGAGGCAAGATCTATGGTGTAATGCTTTTCATGTGTGGATGGTGATTGTCAAGTGCTTATGAGGTATAATCTGTATTATTGATCTTTGCTTTTTGCTGGTTATTTGTTGGCCCTGAAGGAGAGAGCTCCCTCTTGTTGGGGTAAGAGATTATTATAGTTTGATTTATGCTCTAACTGTTCGCTTGTTTCAGATCTCTTGGAGTTGCATGTATTTTAAGTTTAATTGCATGCTTTCTAATTGTCTTTTTCCAGCAACACCCATGATTTAGCCATCTATTCGTGCAAGGATTTCTAAGTTGCAGGTGATCTCACTTGTAGAAGGGGTTGAGCTAGTTTGCATCTTCCTCGTCTTCAGGATCTTTTGGAAGACATAGTCCCTCGGTATTCCACCAAAGCAGACTCCAAAGCCCAACATTCCCATGCTTCCAGCACTCTTTCTCTCTCTTCCTCCTTCTAAAAATCAAAATTTTACCTGGTTACTTTGTTTACAAGCTTTGTTATTATTCAGATCTATTATCCTAAAGTAAAATTTAACATAGATCTATTGTCTCAAGGCTCATAATCTAGATCTTGCTCCTTAAAAGTTTCATAAGCATTCTAGATCTAGTTTTAGGGAAATCGTCCTTTTTGCATGGCATTTTAAATAGAATCCGTAGTTTGCATGCATTAGATTTCTGTTTTCTGTTTTAAAAGATAAAATCCAGCAATCGGTGCACATCACATTGGCTGCCCTAAAGGCAAGCCAAGATCCCAAGGAAAGCTTGCTTTCCTTGGTTCCTTTTTTACCTTTTTAACTAGTTTTAACTTCGCTTTTTTTTGTTTAAAGCAGGCTGACCCAAAGGTACTTTCAAAGTGCTTTTGGACATATTTCATTTTAATAAACTCACTGTTTTTTAGCAGGTATAATAGAAAGAGGAGAAGCTGCTGTTCGAAAGTGACTTTCGGGCCATCCGAATCCCCCGAGGGGTCTCCCGTTTTGACTGTAATCTTTAATTTTGGCACTTTGTAAGATCTTGGTTTCATTCTGTATAAGAACCAAGAGGAATCATATAATTTTTCTGATATTGTAACCGTTGATAATAAAAATTTTCTCCGAATATGCTCTTTCGAGCCCATTCCCCATCCCCCCTAGGGGGATTCGCGTCCTTTTTTCCGTTTTTTGCATTTTCTTATTTTTTCGCTCTAGATTAGTTTCATTTATGAAGAATAATATACTTTGATTACTTTATCATATATTTTATATTGCAGTATCAAAGTAATTTTAATACTTACCCCACGACTTCCCGATTGACCCAAAAGGGGAAAGAGATGTGTGGTAGGACTAATTAGAAAACCTGTGGTTTGCTTCTTTTTTGCTGCTTGTCATTAGTTTCTGCAAACAATCTTTCTAAAATCAATCCCCTCCTTGATTCCTTGATTGAGGTCCACTTGGACCGAAAGAGGTTCCTAAAGGGGTTTTCTTTCTAAAAAACACATCCTTTAAAATTTACTAAAAATTACAAAGAATCCGGTGTGTATGCTCTGCGCTTGGCTGCGGTTCGTCCGATCAGTCAAGCTGCATCAAAAGCAACGTGAGTGACTAGATTAATTAGGATTCACCTTCCCCGGTTAACCACCATCAGGCGAAAATCCAACGCCTTGATCAAACCGTAAACGGTGGCGAAATACCCAAAGGAAGTGGGAACTCTTGGACAGTGACCTTGAGGCACCAATCTCTGTTACACCCTCGGGTGTATTATGAACACAATCTTAGAGACTCCATTCAACCCACACATTCCTTGTGGGTAGCCGTGAAGGTTTATTTTTGGACATACTCCAAGTACCCCTCGGGTATATCTGGAGTCCCCCCTCGCCTAATTTAATCCACTCATTTTTCATATTAACTTAAAAATTACCAAGAGGCAGTTGCAAAACATTCACTCCAAGCACATGCAAGTACATTTGATTATTTTATGACTCCATTTTTAAGGCACTGGTTTTTTGTTTAAATATTTCGATATATTAGGATTCACCTTCCCCGGTTAACCACCATCAGGCGAAAATCCAATGCCTTGATCAAACCGTAAACGGTGGCAAAATACCCAAAGGAAGTGGGAACTCTTGGACAGTGACCTTGAGGCACCAATCTCTGTTACACCCTCGGGTGTATTATGAACACAGTCTCAGAGACTCCATTCAACCCACACATTCCTTGTGGGTAGCCGTGAAGGTTTATTTTTGGACATACTCCAAGTACCCCTCGGGTATATCTGGAGTCCCCCCTCGCCTAATTTAATCCACTCATTTTTCATATTAACTTAAAAATTACCAAGAGGCAGTTGCAAAACATTCACTCCAAGCACATGCAAGTACATTTGATTATTTTATGACTCCATTTTTAAGGCACTGGTTTTTTGTTTAAATATTTCGATATATTAGGATTCACCTTCCCCGGTTAACCACCATCAGGCGAAAATCCAATGCCTTGATCAAACCGTAAACGGTGGCAAAATACCCAAAGGAAGTGGGAACTCTTGGACAGTGACCTTGAGGCACCAATCTCTGTTACACCCTCGGGTGTATTATGAACACAGTCTCAGAGACTCCATTCAACCCACACATTCCTTGTGGGTAGCCGTGAAGGTTTATTTTTGGACATACTCCAAGTACCCCTCGGGTATATCTGGAGTCCCCCCTCGCCTAATTTAATCCACTCATTTTTCATATTAACTTAAAAAGTACCAAGAGGCAGTTGCAAAACATTCACTCCAAGCACATGCAAGTACATTTGATTATTTTATGACTCCATTTTTAAGGCACTGGTTCTTTGTTTAAATCTTTCGATATATATATATATAGATTGTGAGTGTCAGCATTGTGCTCCTTGTGCTCATTTTTCATCTTGTCATCTATGGTTATTTATGGTTAATTTCAAACTCCTAAGCAACTTATTCAATTTAACATCATCATACTAAAGTAATTTACTAATTTGCCTTAGTAACTCAATAGGGTCTACCCCCCTTGGCTTCGTTAGGAGTTGAGCCTAAACGAAGGAGTCAAGAACAAGGTGACAGCCTTGACTCGAGACTTTCCCCCAAGGACACACCGAATGGCTTGAAGATTTTTACCACGTTCCCCCCTAGGTGTGTGAAAGGCGGCAACAAGGTGAATGACACATTGAAGTCAACATGGATGTGACATTCTATGAAGAGGCTTCATTTAAGTAATCAAAAGAGCTTCTGTATGATACAAATATAGTGGAGCTATTATCACCAAACTTGTAGTTGCCCCTATGAGGTGGATCCAAGATGGATGGTAGAGGGATGGGCAACCAAAGAGGTGAAACCAAGATAGCCTCGACTCCCAAATGGATAGTTGTCACGCTAATCGAGGCAATCTTCACTTGATGTTGTCTTAGCCCAAGACAACAATGGGGGAGACCCAGATCTACTCTTGACAGGAGCGATCAAACCAAGACACCAGATCAAATCAATGGAAGATGAAATACGTAAGGTGTAAGGTGAAGTAAACCTAGATCTATGGATGAAGTCACAAGGTGAGTTATGGTTTGGATCAAGAAGTTTATGAGGTGTGAAATTGATCCAAGGTTGAAATATAGGTGACTTATGAGTTTTATTACTAGATCCAGGATCAAGGTACCGACAAATGATGAAAATATCCACTGCCTTGGGAACCGTGTCCAATGCAGGGAGATTAAGAACAGGATTGGGGCTATCTAGAACCAATGGATAGACTTGATGAAAGATATGACAATATCAAAGTACCCAAGCCTCAGAGATAGGATCAAAACACAGGAAAAATTGGCCAAATGAGGGTTGCACTAGGGTTGAAGGATTAGTGCCTTGGAGTTTGGGCCCAGTGGAGTCACCCAATCATGACGCTTAGGAGAACCCACTTTGGGTTTGACTCGATCTACAATACCCAGAAATGGTTCGTCAATTGATCAAGCGGTTTGATCCATAGAATTTTTCGATTATTTTAAGTGAGGGTTTTGACAGTAAAATAAAGATGCCAATGGATTGGAACCAAGAAAAGAAGAACAAACCTGTGGATCTTACTCGGGTAACCTTGTAGATGCCTTGATGATGATGATCTATGCCTTCCCGATCAATTTGAGAAGATTTGGATGAGTATTCTATGAAAATCGATTTGCCCAAGGAAGCCAATGCGCCCTCCCTCCTGCACAACAAACGTCAACAATATCAGATTTGATGCATCAAGAGAAATGGACAAATGCTACAAAAGAAGTAACAAGATGAAACCATAGATCACGATGATACTAATGATAACCCCTTGATACAAGCGATGCCAAACAAGCGAGTTGAGGAAGCCCTGCAAAAACGCCCAAGTGAAGTCGCCCTCTTGTAAACAAAACAAAGGTTCGACGAAAATATAGATCTCACCACAAATATTCAAATGCTAGGATGCAATAGACTTTCCAATCACCATTGAAAAACACCAGATGCAAACGAGACCCAAGAATTTCCACAAAAGAGTTTTTCTATTATCAAGATTCCAAGAGCCAAAGACCCCTTTACAATGAGAAGCTCTCTCCTTTAAATAGGATGGAGAGATACAAAAATCCTAACCACCTTTTGAATGGATGGCTAAGATTAAAAGATCAAAATGTTCTAATCAATGGTTGAGATGAGCTCAACATAAAATACATGGATCAATATGATAATATAACATATCAATGGACAAAATTGCCCTAAGAGAGGGGATCCCACTCAATATGACAAAATAAACATGAATAAAGCTCATGGTGGGTGTAGGGGGTAGTGTCTAACACCCCTAGCGTGTCCCCATGGCACAATATGAATAAACTATAACTCTAAGTGCAAAATCATGCCCCTTTGGAAAAATCGTGAGCCTCCAAAAGCTCCAGAAAATCATAACACATGCTGGAGAGATGGATGTAAGTCCTCCTGAATGCTGAAACTGTTGGAGAAGGGGTGGAAGACATCACACTCGTCATCAAAACTTATCCCATGCCCTTTCCTTGCCTCAGTAGCCTAAATCGAATTCCTTAGTAGCCATTTTTACCATTTTTAATTTGCCTCGGGAACTGTGAACTTGCCCAAACTGCCACTTGGAGTGCCTGCGTTTTCCAACTGAGCCCACCAGGCTCTCTGGGAGGGGGGTATAATGGTAAAAACAAGTGCCTGGACCACCCCCTCCTCATACAGCGCCCTAGGTGAACCAATCAGATCATCCCTCTGCTCTGACAAGCCATTTAACATGGAAAAATTGCACCATAATGGTATACTGAGACAAATCATCACTGTAACTGCCCGAAGCTGAAAACAAACTGTCTCATTGGACTCAGGGAGCCCAAATCCATACAAGGTGCATACTCATACACCCTACAGATCTCTGCATGATCATGTACAATATCTAATAATGCCCAGACAGATAAAATAATAACAATTTGTAAATGATCAAATAATGCTGAATACCCAGTCAACATGACGAGTAATATGACCCAGGCTAACATCAATCTGCAGCAAGTGTTTAGAGGTTAAGACATGCTCTACAAATCATTCAAGTAACAATTATAACAAGTAGTAATCATTTCACTGGTAGTCTACCAATCGAAAATATAGAGTTTTGTTAGTTATTAATTATGGCTCAGACCAGACTTTCAAGACCATACCCACTTCATAGTTGTAATCAATTTGCTAGTGAAGGATGAAGGCTAAAAATTAAAAGGCTAGGCTAAAGGGTGACTGCTAACTTGACATTGTGACACTTTGGATATGGAAAGGGGATACTCACTCTAGCATATGCCAGACAAGCAGTAACACAGGGGATGGTAGTGTCTCACAAATAGGTAAGTTACGTTCAGAGGTGCTTATTCACATTGACAAATGCTCACAATCCATACCAAATACAAGTAAGGCCAACAATCTTTAGATATAACTTTTAAGAACCATTGCTTTTTTGGGCCTTAGAGTTTCCATAGCCTTGATCCATGCATGTTCAAAAACACTTGTTACATGGATTTATATTTATTAAGGCTTCATGTTACATGCGTGTTTGAAAACACTTTTTTACATGGGTTTTACATTTCACATTTCACATTTATACTTCAAAGCCAAACTTCATTAGGCTTGCCTTGCATTCATGCGTGTTCAGAAACACTTGTTACATGAATGGGCTTTTCACAAGATATTCATTTATTTTCCATATACATTGTATTGATGGCAACACTATTTGTTTCAGGTTTAGCCAACACAACCTAGGCAACTCAGAGTCAAGACACAAGTAAATAGGGAAGTTTATCCAACAAAGAGGCTATAGTGGGGGAAGGTCCTCCATGCCACTAGTCAAGTAGTAGATCGAGGTATGAACATAACTGGGAGGTAATGGATGAGTGGAGATAGTAAACAATGAAACCAACACTAGCAAGCCAAAGTATGGTGGGAATGATCACCTCTATTCTCCTTAAGGAGGGCAAAACCAATGAGTATGGGTCAAGAACTTCTAGGTCTAAGTAGGGACATACATACATAATATAAATACAACCAGGTCCACATATTTATATGATCGCCGGATCATGACACTAAATGCTAAGACATGTCACAAGAATGAGTGTAAAAGCAATAATAACCATAACACAAGATGATACTTGCCGAGTCATATACCTGTAAATAACCAACCTGAACCTACATCTGTCTACTGAGAAACTGCTGCTGCAACTCTAGGCAATACTGACTGCTTTGTAAATGGCTAAATGGCTACATCACTCCTCAAATTTGAGTGTTCTGAGACTCGGTCATGGCATGGGAAAGTGCTATAGTCCACCTTCAAATAGTGATCCATCATAGATGCTCATCTCAGCATCTCATATGTAAGGGAATTGGCTGAAAAAGTGTACTGGAATCTGCAAAATAGAATATGGTAGCCCAACTACTATATATGTGATAACATGAGCATGAGACTCCCATGATGGAGGACCCAAATTGTGGTTCTCCCCATCCAGATGTTGAGAGGGAGAAACTAGAAGAGTTCTCAGATTCACTAGTCCTTGATAAACCAATAGAATTGGTTGATGAACCTCCAGCTAAGAGGAGGTCTGCATGGTGTCGAGATATTTTACAAGATGCAAAGAGGCATGGAGCACCATTAGGCTCATCCAGAGAGCGAAAGCAACTTGATAGCTATTCAGGGTATTTTGCACTCATGAGTCACATCAGTGATTCAAAGCCTACCTCATATGAAGAAGGTGCAAAGTAGTATGTCTGGAAAGATGCAATGATAGAAGAATACAAGTCTATATTGAAGAATGATGTTTGTGAGGTTGTTCCTAAACCAGAAGGGAAGTCCATATTTACTTCTAGATGGCTTTATAAGTTTAAGCATATTGCAGATGGCAATATTGAGATGTATAAAGCCAGATTTGTTGCCTGAGGATTCTCCAAGAAACAAGGCATAGATTATGATGAGACATTCGCTCTTGTGGCCAGGTATACCACTATTCAAGCTATTATCTCACTTGCATCTATTCTAGGATGGAAGCTTCACCAGATGGATGTGAAGACAACCTTCCTCGATGGTGAGGTTTAGGAAGAGGTTTATATTCAACAACTCGAGGGGTTTGTGGTTCATGGAAGGAGTCTCATGTTTGCAAATTGAAGAAAGCTTTGAATGGGTTTAAGCAAGCTCCTAAAGCTTGGTGTTCCAATATTGACAGCTATCTTCAGAGACTAGGCTTCTCCAAGAGTGAAGCTAATCAAAACCTGTACTTCAAAGTAGTAAAGAACCAATCTTTGATATTGGTTCTATATGTGGATGATTTGTTCCTTACTGGAGAAGGACATCTGATTGCTTGGTGCAAGAGGGAGCTCACTTCTGAGTTTAAGATGAAAGACTTAGGTCTTATGCACTACTTTCTTGGCCTTGAGATTTGGCAAAGAAAAGATGAGATTTCTTTGTCCCAAGGGAAGTACACTGTTGATATATTGAGCAGGTTTGGCATGTTGGATTGCAAATCCATGTCTACACCGATGGTTTCCAATTTGAGGAAACTACATGAGATTGATATTGGATTGGATCCAGTGGACCCAACTCTGTATAGATAACTTATTGGGTCGTTGATGTACCTGATACACTCGAGTCCTGACATATGTTATTCTGTGAGTATTCTAAGTCAGTTTATGTCTAATTCGAGACACAGATATTGGGTTGCTGCTAAGCATGTGCTTAGATACCTTCGAGGTATGATTTCTTATGGACTCAGATATGCCTCAAGTGGAGGAGTTATGCTACTTGGATATGCTGATTCAGATTGGGGTGGTAGCATTGTTGACCGAAAGAGTACATCCAACTACTATTATAGCTTGGGTTTAGCTATGATCTCTTGGTTCAGCTGGAAGCAGGGCTTTGTAGCCCAGAGTACTACAGAAGCAGAATACATTGTGGCTAGTACTGCTTGCCAAGAAGCAGTGTGGCTTAAGAAGCTACTTGTTGGGTTGTACAGTGAGAAGCTTGTACCTATAGTCATTCGGTGTGACAATCAAAGCCGCATCAAGCTTTCCGAAAATCCTGTGTTTCATGACAAGTCGAAACACATTGAAATGAAGTATCACTTCATCCGAGACATGGTCGTTGTTGTCACATATATATTAGCTGGGCTACTTTTGTTCCTGAGGAGTACTAAGCAGTTCTTTGAGCCAGCCCTTTACTATGAGATTAACAGATGATGAGCCACCTGTTGACGATCTCCCATTTTCAGTAGATCCAGAGCATCCAGATTGACTAGTTCTATGCCATGACTGAGCCTCATGACCCCAGATTTGATGACTGAGTTAGCCATTTTTCTTTCAGGACCCATAACAGAGATTGATATAGTGCCTATGTGTAGCAACAACCATTGTGCCAGTGATTTTTAGATTGGTTTCAGATTTAGTGCAGGTATATGACCCAGGTGATATTATGGTTTGTGCTTATGGATCTTGATGCTCTGTTACCTATTTTAGCAGTATGACTCGATTGATTTTGATTATATGTTGGCACTACTTTATTTTGGTTTAATTGGAATCTAAAGTATAAATCATTTAGTGGTTTTGATCAAGAGATTCTTTTGTATACTCATTGGCCTTGCCCTACTCCTAGTATGGGTTTAGTCTTTTCCCTCCAGGGACATAGCTTGCTAGTCTTGGCATCGCTTCCATTGTCTCCATCTATCCGTTGCCTTCCCATTTTCATTGATTATCCTTGACTTGTAACTTGACTAGTGACATCTGGGATTTCCCCCACCTTCACCTTAATGTTGGACTAGGTCTCCATGTATAAAACTATGTCCCGGTGTTGGTTTATGTGATTTTTGTCATAGGGAATGTCTACCTCTAAGTCTTGAACACAAGTAGTCCTACCAAAGAAAGTGTCTTTAGACACTAAGGCATCAAAGCTTAAAGTTATTCTAAATGGATGCCTTGCCAGCAAAATAAAAGTGTCTTTAGACACTACTGGAAATGAAAAATAAAAACTAGCCAGTGGCCAAGAGATGAGCACTCATCCATTGTATGGTGTAAGGCTCATGTATCCCCACAGGGTATTAAGGAGGCAAGCCCAAGAAGGCTGAGCCTTAGTCATTTTTTGGAAGCCCAGAAGGCTTTCTAGGGCACCTGCTCTTTGAAGCTGGCAAGTTATCACTAAAAAATAAAGTTGATGGCTAGAGGATGAGTAGTCATTCCTTATATAATGTATGGCTCATTTTCCCCCATAAGGAAATAGGGAGAGACTGGCCCAAGAAGGTCATGTCTTTGTCATTTTCTGGAGACCAGAAGGCTACCAGGGCACCTGCCTTTAGAGGTCAACTAGTGAAATGAATGCTGAGCAAATAAAGTATAAAAAAGATTGCTTGTCTAGAGTCTAGTGGAGCCTTCTTATCATTCCACCCATTTGTGAGATACCACCATGCCCTATTGTTCACCTAGTCCAACTTATGTGTTGTGTGGATCCCCTTGTCCTTTAGCCCATGCGCTTATAGTGTTAAGTTATCAAGTCATCCCTTGGCCTCACCTGTTGTTTATGATCCCTTCACCCTTGACTAGCAAAAGGGCTAAATTTGTAAATGAGTATACACTGGAGGTTCTTGTTTTGAAGCAACTAATCATTTTGATTTGGAATATTATATATGTATTGTGCTTATACTTTCCAACAAAATCTAAATCGTACTAGAGTGTCACTGCTAACATACATAATTGAGCATGCATGTCCATTAGTACTTTGCAGCATCGGAGTTTAGCACTTGGGTCATCATTTGATCAGTTTTGACTTGGTCAACCCAGTGTTGGCCAGGCCATGAGCAGGATCTAGGATGAGTTATGGACCGATGTTTATGGTTGGTGATTATTTATGGTCTACAGGTGTCCATTAGACATTCATACTTCAAATGGTGAGTTAGTATGATGGCTTGTATTATTTTCATGATTATCAGCATTTACAGGCTCTATTATTATTATTGTTTTGACATTGATGAGGACTCTGATGTACCTTTGTGATGGACATATGGTGTATGAGTATCCATTCCTAGTTGATTTGGACATTATGAGTCCATTGGTGCAGCTAGTTTTCAATTTCAACCAATTACAGGACATATATGGGTCTCTTGGCCTTCTTGCAGTAAATTTGCCTGGGGAAAATGAAAATAAAACACAATGAAGAAAAAATTAAGTTCTCCTAGGGTGCTAAAGGGATTCTTTGGGTGCAGCCAGTTGTTTGTACCATATTACCATGGCCCTAGATCCATTCGTGCAGCCATTTGGCATTAGTTTTGGTCCTTGGTGAGATATGGGCTATTTTATGTTCCCAAGGCAACATTTTAATAATTAAAAATGGCTAATGAGGAAATCGATTTGGGCAGTTGAGGCAAGGGATTGGCATGGAATTGGTCCGAGGTGTAGTATATGGGTCATCTTCATCATCCGACATCAGCTTCATTTCATTCGGGGTCCACACACCTTTGATTTATGCATTTTGAGGGTATTTTGAAGGAGATCCCCTAGTGATTTTATCACTCCTTTATATTATTTGACACCACACATTATTATTGTGCCATGGGGCCATGCTAGTGAAGGATAACATAACCTCCTAGCCCCACCATGTGCTACTTTGTGGTCAGTAGTCATATTTTATGTGGTGCGCCCCTCATCGAGCATTTCTAGTGATGTGCCCCCTTATGTTTTTGAGTTAATCCGTGTGAGATGTATTTGGCTAATCTTAGCCGTAGATTAGGATGGTTTTATCTTATGATCCTGACCCTTGATCTTTTTGGATCTAGGTATTATGTACTTGAGAGATCTATATATTGAGATGCTCTCTCATTTGTAAAGGAATTTTTGGCTCTGTAAATATTGAATACAAGAAAAGTTTTGCAGAAACTCTTGAAAGCTTTGTGAATGTACTTGGATGTGATTGTTATGCCTCTTTCTTGGACATTTCAGTAGGTCTTGCATGCAAACCACTATTTTTTGGGAAGGCCATACTGATCTTTTGCAGGGTAGCGAATTGCTTGGAGGAGATTGCTAAGGCGTCTTGCATCATCTTCCGGACAAATCATTCATCTTCAGGGAGTTTTCAATTGTTACTTTGTGCATTGGATATTTCTTTGTTGATGAAGTATGTAGCTTATCTTTTTCACCCGTAAACAAATCTCATTTGTAGTTTGATTTTGCAGGTGGAGAAGAGGGGGCCTACTTCCTTCATTGGGCGTTTCTCTTCTGTTTCATGCCAAATCTTGCTCGGAATTGCAACCAAGTGGAAGGATCATCGACATCCAAGGCGGCTAGAAGTATTTTCAAGTACAATGTACAAGGCTAGTATTGTTCTTCAGTCTTTTTATCCATTTGTCCATTCAAATTTAAAACCCTCTTTTAAAACCCTAGTTTTGTAGATCTGATAGATCCGGTGAGTTTTTGATGACGACCATCAAAACCCACTTGGAGATTAATGAATAAACCCTAGATCTCAAGTTTCATGTTGATCCGACTCCATTTACCCTAGGATCTAGCACTAGTCACTCTAGGTGGGGCGCCCTCTTTGGGTGGGTGGCCTTTTCTTTAGATCTATTAGATGGGTATGCTTGGACCCGCCTCAAAATCATAGATCCAATACTTAAGCACCCCGATCTAGTCATCTCATGCCTTGATCTACTCTTTTGGGTCCACTTTGTCCACTTTTGCAAAAACCCTAGGTGGGTCCCTTTAGGGTTTTCATTCATTTGGCTAGATCTCACTAGATCTACATCCTTAAACTATTTGTGGTACAATCTCAATCAAGTTGGGTTATTTCCTACCTTTATTAAGCCTCCCCAACTTGGCCCTAACTTCTATACCACACTTATTTCATAGATCTAGTCTTATCCGCTCATTATCTCTCCTCTTTTATCCATTGCCAAACCCTAGGAGTGTCTTGAGTAGGTTCGCTAGCCCTCTTAGGCTAGTAGGGTCTCCCCCTTGATCATTCTCCGGATTGATCTAAAGCGACAAGAGTTCGTCCGGTGTGACAACTACCCTTTATCCGTAGTGGATGAGGCCCTTGAGGTGTCACCGATTAGCTACCTTACCTCTATCCTCCCGGATAGGATATCTCAAGTCGGTAGCTACACTTTGTGTGATAACAGTCCTGAAAGGTGCAGTAAAACTTCAATACATTGCTACTGATGAGCAGCTTGGAGATGTTTTAACAAAGCCTCTGTCAGTGACGAATTTTAGGTACTTCTGTGACAAGCTTGGTATGTCAGAGAATGCCTCCCTCACTGAGAGGGAGTGTTAAATGTACAACATCACGAGTCATTCTCCAAGCCAATCTTGTGCAGCCAGGGTTGGTCCTCCTGTATAGAGGAAGCCTGAGTTGGAATCAGGTACTCGGAGTAGATTCTTGAGTTGGATTCAAGAAAGACTAAGCCTTCCGTATAAAGGTTATTCCTCATGTATATAGGTGAATGATTTGATTGATCAAAGGGATGATGTTCTAAAGACTTGTTAGATAAGGCTTTGGACTTGTGTGTCAAGTCAAGATTCTCATGTGGACCTTAAAAGGTACCCATGGAGTGGACCTCTCGTATAGAGGTAATGCTTTGCATGTTGAAGCATTTAATGTTGTGTGATGCATTGCTAACCATGATCAGCAGTTGCTATTAAGTATCCTTTAGAGTCTTCCACCTCTAGAGTGAATTACTTTAGCATATGATCATTTGGTCCAGAGTAATATAATATGTTCATAGCATCCGACAAATCTTCTTAGTATAATCCGATATGATAGATAATTAAAGTTAGCACATATTGACCATGCAGTAAAAGATAAGAGATAAAGATAAATGCATAGGGAACAAGAGAATTCAAATTGCACATGAGATGACTTCAGTTGTATAAGATGAACTCGAATTATTAAACTTCAGCTAAGGCTTCACTAAATGTAACACTGTATGCATCAGTTAAATATTGTTAAGCTTCAATTAAAGCTTCAATGTATGCATCGGTTAATTAAAGGAGAACTCATAGTGGTCACTTTAGTAAATCAATCAACATGATTCCACTTAAGATTAATTAACTAAAGGGTTAATAAAAAGGAATTAGTTAACTAAAATGCCTTGCATGACGACACTTTAGTTAAACTAAATGACGACATTTAAGTAAAAAGACGACATTTAAGTTACGACAATTGAGTTCCATCTATTGCATGATGACACTTCAGTTATCATCCTAAGTGATCCTACATCCAGTTAGAAGGCGAGGTCACTCTGAAGTCAGTCAAGCATGATTTGATGTCAAAGATGAAAGGCATGGCACATTGATTGTGCATGATTGAAGAAACTGAGGTGCACTGAAATTATCCAAGGAAGCATTTCGCTATGATTTGCATGGGAGGCTAATTCCCCATGCAGTGATTCGTTATTCCATGCAAGGCACTAGTTTTATATGTTATTTATTGTATTGAACTCATTGGAAAGTTCATTCGATCAATCTCTGTTCTCTATTGCTCCGTATCTAGATCGAGGTGTTTTGTGATATCTTATCTTTCGAAAGCAATCTGCTATTGTAAAATACATTCTCTGCTATCTATCATAATTATACTGAGAAGATTTGCTAGGGTTTTTCATCCTCATTGTTTTGAG
This sequence comes from Pseudotsuga menziesii, assembly GCA_001517045.1. Classification (NCBI taxonomy): domain Eukaryota; kingdom Viridiplantae; phylum Streptophyta; class Pinopsida; order Pinales; family Pinaceae; genus Pseudotsuga; species Pseudotsuga menziesii. The sequence goes on along the minus strand of LPNX010937198.1, from coordinate 1,852,891 downwards.
GGTTTTCCCTAGGGTATATCTTGTGTTATGGTTGAATGTGTTTTGTGTGATTGAATGGTTCATTGTTTCAAGTATTCAGTATTTCCACACTTAAAGAATTAAAGATCAAGGCTCAACCAAAATTCAACAACAACTAGATCCAAATGTGAACCCATTGACTCCATGAACTAGCTCCAAGGTACACAAAGGAGGCTATTTAATGCCACCAGGTATGGGAGGAGGTAAATTCGAATTCTTGGAGGTGATGGGCCATTGATGAGCCTTCATTGTGTCGTGGGTGGTTGAAATCCCGTCGATTTGACAGTCATGCGGTTTTCAAAGGAAAATTTGTGTGAGGCCCACATAGGCACAATACTGATAACACATGTTGTAGTGCGGGTGAACTGGGGTGTGCCAGCATGACCTCTGTTTTTGACTGCTTTTGGGTGCATTTGGGCTCTTGTTGCTCTCTGGAGCTGGATGAGGATTTTTTCGGTGGGCTGCATGCTATATGTTGATGACGTTGTACTGTAAGATTGTCTAACATGTCGCATGTGTGCGAAATTTGAGAGTTAACAGTTGTTGCATGAAACATGTACAAGTTCTGGAAACGTTAACGCTCGAAAGTGTGACCCCACCCAAATGGGTACGTCAATGGAAACACAGTATATATATATATTTTTTAATAACACATTATCTTACAATAAACTAAGAATGATAGGTTAATTTGTAGGTAGGTTTAGAAACGATTTATATGTAAATTTGTTTTCATTTTCCATAAACTAGGGTTTTTAAGACTTCCCATGGGTCCCAAGCCACTCATGGGCCCTTCAGGGTTTCCTATAAGTTTCCAAGTTTCCGTGAGTTTCCGATACCAGTACATGAGCATTTTAGGAGTTTCATGCAACATAGTTCCACAATGAAGTCACAAGTGAAAATTTATAGCCTCTATGCTCACTACAACTATTGGACTAAAGTCTGAAGCATGGTGTATCCTTTGTGTGATACATGTGATCAAACTTGCATTCAGTGTGAAATCAATCAGAACATGCCATACCGACTGCAAACTGGATTCTTTCCTTTCATCAAGTGAAAAGCCACTGCTGCCTACCAAATGGATCTTAGAGATGTGACTGAATTCTGGTAGTGAAAAATTAGGATCCCATCCAAATTGGAAATTGAATCTCTTATGTTTCATCAAAAACTCTTCACTGAATTCAAGAACGTTTACAGTTGGGAGGATTGTCTACGAGGTCAAGAAGATAGAAGGGCATAATGGTCAATCACCTGGACTCCCAATTTGTGTTCTTTCTTAGCTTTTGCAATAACTGTAAATGACCCAGTGGGTAAACTCTTTTTTCTATGGTGGATATACAAAGAAACCCTTGTTGGGATGCTTAGGACAGAACAGTACAGGCAAGTCATCTTGTGATCTGTTTGAACCTTTATTTTCCTTAAATAGCATTTGAAAGTTATTCCATATTCAAACACTCTTAGACCTGGGTGTAGGCTCTAGAAATGGTTTAGATTCCAGGGTCAATGGTGATCTCTATCTTATCAGTTACTCTTTTGATCTCTTTTAGGGGTAGCAAGCTTTTTAAGGAATCTGTGCTGTGCTAGATGTGTATTTTTTAATTTGGAAAGTTCATGCCAATGGTTCTTAAAAGGAATGCAACTACATATAAGCAGATTAATTCCCTTTTCTATGCTCTCCTGCTATTACCACCTATCCCTTCAAAGGAAGACACATGTTTTAAAGACCTAAAACACCCTTTCTTTCTTTATGTCAACAACTTCGGGATTAGAAAAATGGATCTTTTTAAGTGGTGATTTTGGCATTTTCAGGGCAGTCCTCAGGGCATGGTATGGGGACACTTCTTGCTGGAGGTGCAGCAGCTGCAGCTGCAGCTTACGGTGCTCACCAATTAGGACATGGTCTTGGCAAACCACATGGCATGCCAGGCATGTTGGGGCATGGAAATTTTGGTGGGTACGGCAATTTTGGGAAACATGGAAAGCATGGGAAGCATGGGAAGCATGGAAAGTTCGGCAAAGTTAGCAAGTTTGGGCATGGTATGCTTGGGAAGCATGGGAAGTTTGGAAAATTTGGAAAATTCAAAAAGTGGAAGTAATTGTTCTCATTAGACACAGTCTTACAGGCTTGTTTTAAATTGAATGTATCTGTTTTAACATTTAACGTCCAGGTATTAAACTAAATTTGTTTCAATTGTTCCATACAAAATATTTTCCTATACTTACTATAGCTGTTATTCAAGTAGTTAAGTTGACATGTTGATGTGTTGCAGTGAGAAATAGCAACTTTCAATAATTTACTGTTTTGAATCCTCTTTTTGTGGATAATTAAAGTTAATTGAAATTGTCTCTTTTATGTGAGTATTGTATGGTCCAGTGTTGATGACATAGACATGCTGGAGATAGGCTGACACATTTCTTAGATCTATGATAATTTTCTTGCTGTGGTGTTAGTATCTACTTGTAGATCGATTAGATTATGTATGCATTGCTGCAAAGTGGGTGCTATGGCGAATATTGTTTACTTATTTTTTCAACTTCTGTTTAAAATGAAGGTATGGTTGTGTATCTTTCCATTTCTGTGTTTACTTGCAGTCAACTTTGCAACCTGAGATGCATAATTTGGTTGGAAAGTTTAGCAGTCATACTTGTTTTAGTCCCATAAATTCTAATTTCACTGTTAAATTGAGCAATCGTGGATTTAAGGCTTACGAAAATACCTTACACTTCAAGGGATCAATAGATCCACCTCGTACATATTCATAGCATTCAGTCTTATTTTGTGTTGGCAAGAGATGCTTGCACTGTGATGTCCCCACAACTGGCAATTGTGGGGTCTTAACCTATTTCATTTTGTGCTGTTAGGATTATTGAACAAATTTTTATAGCTCTACAAATATGCTTTTCTTTTAAGGCCATTGTATGCTTTGCTACAGTCAAAGCCTTGATGATAAATTCCGATATTGGATCGAGTCTATGAAGAGGATATGGAAAAATGGAGGAAAGAAACAAGGTTTTAGAGTCATTTTTATTTTACCAAAAAGATGGCAATCCTTATCTCTATTGTCAGTTCGGGATATCTAACAGGCATGCAGTAAAGTCAACCATTGACTTTGTTGCATTCCTGTAGGATGCCCTGAACTGACAATCAAGTTGTGTTTGGGGCAAAAAGACTGAACATAGCACAATAAAGATATACTTGAAGAATAATAATGTACTTGAGTTGCACGTTTGATCTTATCTTGCTAACCTTGTCAAGTTGTCACTTAACATAATTCAATCGTCTTATCGTCTTTTACCTCTTATGTAGTTGGATTTGATATTCTTCATTGACCGGCCTTATTGGAAAGCTGGAGCTACTACGCTTGAACTTTCGTTACTAGATGATGTTTGTGTAATCATTAAGTAGCCTTCTAAAGCTAGCCTTTTCTCATATGGCTGCTAAATGTTCATTGATTGATGTTTGTCAGGGCGCTCTCAAATAAGAAGCTATGAAATTTGATATTGACTCACGTTTCGGTGTCAAGGTGTTTAATTGTCTCTTAGGAAGATTATCCTAAGTTATTGTTATCCCTTGTTAATCTTCTTGTTATTGTGGTGGTGGTCTTTCATCCATGTTCAATGTGTTGAGTTTAGTTGTCATTGATGTCAAAAAAGTTCATTAATGTCAAAAGAAGTGATGATGTGGCTGTTGAGTATGGTTGTCATTGATGTCAAAGAGTTTCAATAATGACAAAAGAAAAACCTAGGATAAAGTTTGCATAGATAAAATCAACATGTTGTCCCCCATGCTCTGGATACTTCATCTTCCAAAGTTGGCTGAAACATCCATGTCGATGTAACTCATCCAGTCGCTACAAAACGGTTGACGTAACTCATCCAGTCGCTGCGAAACGGTCGGTGTAACTCATCCAGTCACTGCGAAAACGGTCGGCGTAACTCATCCACTTGCTGCGAAACGGTCGACGTAACTCATCCAATCGCTTCGAAACGATTAGAGAGGTTGAGAAAACATTGCCGATAACAAAGGTCGTTGATCAACTGAAAGAAATCCGCCGATACTGTTGGAGGTGACTCGCGAGTGGGCACCGAAACGATTGGAGAGATTGGGAAACCATTGCCGATAACAAAGGTTGCCGAATATTTGGGTCAACTTGGAGTTTTTCGCTGAAAGGGTCGACCGATGCACAGATACGCCGATACACCGATACGCCGAGAAAAGGTGACAATGTAGCAATCTCCAAGGGGTTTGTGAAAAGTTGACAAGGGCTTATATGAGCACATGGGTTTAGCTTATATGAGCACATGGGTTTAAAGAAGCCCGCAGGAGCCCAATATGCCCGCAAAGAGGGATGAGGTTAAGCCCGCAAGGGATATGGGATGCCCGCAGGTGCTTGGTTATGCCCGCAGGGGCAAAGGTTAAGCTCACAAGAGGCTTAAGGAAGCCTGTAGGCATGAGATACAGGAAGCCCGCGTTTTGAGAAAGATGAAGCTCGTAGGTGAAGAATGGATGAAGCTTGTAGGCTAGAAATGAAGGAAGCCCGAAGGCATGAGATGGCAGTAAACCCGCAGATAGAAGATGTCAACAAAAATGGAGGGTTTGTAATGAAGATAGAAGAAGGCCGCAGGCCTAAGATGTCCAAAGAGTTTTTTAATTAATTAAATAAATTAAAAATTTGCAATGAATAGAATTACGAATTTAAAAGTAATTAGCAGAGATTTGAAGAGGCACGAGGATGAAAGAGCATAAGTTCATTTTGCAAAGGTGCGATGGTTAAAAGATAAAAGAGAATATATAAATAGAAGTATGAAATGAAAATAGGGCGTCTCTGTGAGCCAGATCCATCCAACAGTAGCAGTAAGTAGAGACCAAAGTAAACCAACGACACATCACTGAATTATCATATTAGGGTGGTAGGGTGGTGCTAGGGCATGCAACAAGCCTGAAGGGGGTTGTAGCCTCCTTCCAATTGAAGTTGGTAAACAGGGTGTTAAAGTATCCTTTTAGTAGTAGTTGATAAACCAGGGGGTTGTAGCCTCCTTCCAATAGTTGCTGGTAAATAGGGTGTAGTACCATCCTTGTCTGTAGTAGCAGGCATAAACTATTTGTAAATACAATTTTGCAGTAATAGGGAGTATTGGCGGTTTACCCAACTAGGCTTTCACGATAAATCTATGTTCCGTGTGTTTAGTTTGATCTTATTTATTAATTAATAAATTAAAAGTGGTTTAAATTGTTAAAAGTTAACAACACTGATTCACCCCCCCTCAGTATTGTCCAATATTCCAACAATTGGTATCAGAGCGGGTTCCTTCATTACAGTTTAACCACTGGAAGGAAGATCCTAAATAAAAACCACTATGGATCAACAAGAAGGGTTAGCCACCAACATACCACCATTATTCACAGGAGGAAATTATGCATACTGGAGTGTCAGAATGAAGTGCCATCTGATGTCTCTTGGATGGAAGGTTTGGGTAGTAACTAAAAGAGAATATAAAAATAGAGACGACAACCTACCTACAGGCCGTATGGAGCTAGGCCAATATGAGGGTAATGCAAAAGCTTTAAATGCCATCCTAAGTGGATTGACAAACACTGTATTTGTAAAAGTCATGCAATGCAAGACTGCCAAACAAGCTTGGGATAAATTAAAGATTATCTATGAAGGGGCATCTAAGGTCAAAGCATCCAAGCTTTAGAGATATAGAGGGCAGTTTGAGAGCCTAAAAATGAAAGAAGAAGAAAACATTGGAGAATACCTTCTAAGAGTAGATGAAGTTATAAATGCTATTAGAGGACTTGGAGGAAAATTAAAGAAAATAGTAGTTGATAAGGTACTAAGAACGTTGCCAATTAAGTATGACTCAAAGGTGTCCACTTTAGAAGAATGAAATGGCCTTGATAGTGTGAAAGTAGATGAACTACATGGGATTTTGACTGCATATGAGATGAGAACGGGGCAGAATGATCCTTCAAGAAAAGAGGCAGCATTTAAATCCATAAAAGATTCATAGAAGTCCGAAGCTCCATCCAAAAACCATTCAAATATTTCAGATGATGAAGCCCTAGTTATTAAAAAACTTGAAAGAGGTACTGGCAAATACAAAGGAAAGCCCTAAAGTGTTTTAGCAGTGGAAGAATCAAACACTTTGCTTCAAAATGTCCTTACTTTAAACAAGATGATAGTGATAAGAGAGAAGTCTCAAAGAAGTTCAAAACGGTAAAAAGGGAAAAAAAAGAAAATTCTTTACACAATGGAAGATAGTGAAGATGAAGATACAAGTGGAGATGAAGAAACAAAAATTCTATTCATGGGAATTGATACTCAAGCTCAAAATGGTGAATCAGATGAGGAAGGTATAGTAGACTTAAAGGCTGAACTCATTAGTGCTTTGGAAGAACTTGAAAAATGCAGGAGAAAGAATAGATAGTCAAACCATGTCATTAGCGAGTTGGAAACTCAACTCCTTGAGGCCAAAACGATTCAAGAGGACCTAAATTTGCAGCTCGAGAAGAATACAAGATTTTGAAAGGTTTGAAGAAGAGATCATGCAGCTTAGGAAAAGGCTTGATGAAGAAGCTATCAAATCAAAGTTTGAGAACAACTCAAAGGTCTTGGATGATATTTTAAGTAGTGTTGTCCGCCGAATGCACACCTGCAACAAAAATCTAATGAAAGTTGTCTCCTCACTTGAGAAAGTGGGAGAGGTGTGGCCTTGGGGGAAAGCACAGAGCCAGGTACTGTCACCTACTCCTAGCTCCTCCATTTAGGCTAACTCTTAATGAAGCCAAGGGGGGTAGTCCCTAACAAAGAGTTTCTATAGCTCAATGTTTTAAATGTTTTTTGCATGTGGTGATGCGGATGGGTGTTTGTTTAGGAGTTTGTTGACGGGNTAAAATAATACAAAGATATGCTTGCAATATATTAAATAAAACACAACACTGATTAAATTAAGCAAAAGCATCCATAATGAAATAATATTTGAACAATTACACATCATATATAAAAATAGAATAATCACAAGACTAGTGTCCATATCCAATGGGAAACAGAGTCAAGAATTGTAGTGCTAGGATGCTTAATACAAGAGTCCAGTGTGTTTGAGATCGTTTTGCAAGTGCTCTTTGTAGATTTTAGCAAGTTTTAGTGATATTTAATTATTATGGCTAAGAACACAAGGTATCAACCGGAAGATATACCTTCAATGGCTCCTCTCAATGACATGTCGGGCCGTCCAATATTATAGGCTAGGTGTCCGGAGGATTTAACTAGCAAGCTAGAACTCTATGACAACGGTGATTATCGGCGTCACTAGCAAGAATTTGCCCACTACCTCGGTATTTATCGACAACGCAGGTTCGTTAGTTATGGGGTGAAAGTTTTATTAATGTTTTCACTTGTACGATTAACAAATCCAACCACCGTTTCGAGTACGAATCCAACTTTTTAGGGTTGGCAGAGCATACTTGGTGGCGGAAAGCAACGAAGTAATTTTTTAGAATGGGGGTGTGAGTTGCAAATTTTATGTTTAGAGCACACAGTTAAACTCTTCGACAGAGAGTGCTCTTGACTTTGTCTTATGACAAAAGTTCAAGAGACTTTAACTATTCTCATATGCCTAATGCAAGAAAAATGCAAATTTAACTATGCTCTCCGACAGAGAGTGATTTTGACTTGGGTTATGACAAGTTCAAGAGACTTTGGTTTATTTTAAGAGACAATCAGATTGTAAATATGAAACCAAATGATAGCTCAATGAAATTGATAAACAATGATCTAGCAATTAATGAACTACTTGCAAAAATGAACTAATCTAGCAATTAATATTCTACGACAAAATGAAACTAAGTTACTAGTAGAAATAAACTAAGCTAAGAAGAAGCAAACCACTCAAAGGACAATGCAAGACTTCCCCAAATGGGGGAAGTTGGGTGTGGAGGATTAAAAACCCCACTAATCAAACTTTATTTTTTAGTACATATGCCATTGGGATTTGAAACCCTTGGAAGGACTTTGAGAGAAATAACTTGAAAAAAAAAACTTGAAAAAGCTCTTAAGAGCTATTACAAAGGATAATGGCTTATCAATGACTTTTGGTTTGGATCATCCTTATGGTTTCTTCACTTTCTTCTTGGTTTATTTCTTTTTGTTTCAAAGTTTCTCAAGCTCTTTTCTCCTTCAAAATGCTTACACAAACGATCCAACTCAAGGCACCCCTTAGCATTGGGAAAAATAAAATATGAGATCTAAACTAAGTATAACCTAGAAACTTGACAAACAATGCAAGTCTAGTCTCAAAGATGAGATCTAATAATTAAACTTAACAATGGAAACTAGCTAACATGCAAATAACAAAACTAACTTTGTAAAGATATCTAATGCAAACTTAACAATGAAACTATATGCTTGATCACTTTTTTAAATGCAAAATTTAATTTTTTGAAATGAGATCTAATACTAGTGTGAAAATGCAAACTAAGATCTAAGAAATGCAATCAAGAAGTTAACTAAAAAATGAAAATTAATTTAACCAAGACTCTTTTTTGTTTTGTGGACTTTTGAAGCAAGGAAAGAAAAACAAGCAAAAGAAAAGAAAAAAGGGATTGGAAGAAGGGGCAAAGGAGAGCTGAAAACAAAGATAGAAGGTTTAGCCAAACAATGGATAGAGAATGACCCAACAACAGGCTGGAAAGAATCCCACACAGTGGGTAACAAGCCCAAACTGTGGGGTAACTAAGGGTGCCCAAACAGAGATGAATGGGGCAACGAACAGTCAACAAATGGGGCAGCGAACAGTCAACAAATGGGGCTGTAAACAGTGAGAAAAATGGATGAAAACAAAGGAAAAAATAAAGGGTAAAAAATGAAGCTAGAGAAGAAGGCTAAACTCAGGGCAAAACTTTAGTATAGAAGAAGAAGAAGAGGAGCGTGGGAAAGATAGGCTTGTAGATCCACTACTCAACAATAGAACCAAGTAACCAAGTTTTAAGTAGTGAAAAAGAGACAGATCTTCGAACTTAGCACTTCTTTGCCAAATCTCTAATGCTTGAGATCAACTTTGGGAGATCCTGAAATGCACATGAATGTTAAAAAGTAGGTCTTTTGAAGAGGTGAGAGATGCAACCGAGCTCAAGCTTCTCTTCAACCTATTAGACCTGCACAAGAAATTACTCACAAACACACCTTGATCAAATATTGCATGTAAAGCAAAATGGGACTAGAAGATTATAAGTATTTCCAACTACAGTCCACTCCTTCCAAATCACATAGAACCCCAACATGAATGGACAAGTTGAACCCAAATGCCCACCCTATGGGCTTAAGAAAGCGTTCTAAGCGAAATAATTGATCAAAGTAATGAAATATGAGCAATAAACAAATTACAATATTACCTTATAATAGATGAAGCACTTCCATAACAAGCATCAACACCACATAGACCTCCAAAGTCGCTTTATTTCAATAAGCCAATGGCTATACGATTACAAAATGGCAGAGTAAGTTTGCCCAAAAAATCCATGAAGAATAGAGCTCCAAGAGCCTCTATTTATACAAAATACCAAGTCCCAGAGGGGACTTAATGAACTAGAGATCAATTCGGAGTTAAGCTGAGTTGAACTGGGCTTGAGCTGATAAGAAACCGCCAACACACCCAATCAAACCCCCACCAAAAACAAAACGGCTTCCTTCACTATGCGTGAGCCTTCTTCCACGTGAGAATGGTATGACAGCTTGGCGAATGGTTGACGTCATCATAATTATTTGAAATCAGTCGCTGTGGATGGAATACATTATGGAAATATATGCCTTAGTTTTAATTTATAATGCAAAGTGGACCACACTTGATACCATTCGTATCCACCCATTCGCTAGAGTGAGCTCTCCTTCACGTCACCCTTTATTTTGAGCAATTCACTGGATGGAATTGGATACATTATGACACGGCATGGTATTAAAACATGGTTTATAATTTTTTAATATATTAAGTGGATGGGTCCCTCCCCATCTCACTCAACACTTCATACTCCATGCTAGCATGGGTGATCTCATTTTCATGTCACCTCTTTTTTCATGCATATTAATTAAACTTTAAACTTTAAACCAAAGTTTGTTCATGCCCATGTAACTTGAAGAGGGTCGTAAGTTAATGGGGACCTCTTCTCCTTATTCCCTTCCTGCTGAGCTGAGATCCTTCCTAGAGGATCTGGACATTCAAACTCTCTCTCAGGCACATAACATCTTACCCGATTCTTAGCACTATTGGTATACTGCAGAAGAATTAGGTATTGCTGGGGATTGGAAAGGTGTGTGGGATGCTTACACCACTGGGTTAGCACAGGGTGGAATCCACTTCACCACACAAGCGGACTCCCTGGTATGGGACTTTAATAAAAATGATGGCTCCTTAACAACAAAGATGGCATACGATTGTATTGTAAAACATTTCTCTCCACAGGCTGTTAATTGCATGGACTCATTTATTTGGTGTAGTGCCCTCCCTCGTAAGATCGACTGATTCACTTGGCTGGTTTTTTGGAACAAACTCACGACCTGGGATAATCTCCAGAAAAGGGGAAGGATTGGTCCAAGTATCTGTGTCTTGTGCAACTCTGATGAGAAGACAGTTGCTCATTTATTTAATGACTGTGTTATTTGGAAAACTGTTCTGGAGACCATATGTGAACAATTTCAGATTCCTTGTCCCTCTTGCGTGGATCTTCCATCCACTTTCACTAGAAATTGGGTTGGCATTTATAAGAAACATACATCCTTTTGGTCTGTTCCATTTCATATGTTATGGAATATCTGGAAAGCACGCAATTTGGCCCTCTTTGAAGGAAAGAAAAGGAGTGTGCTTTGTATAGTACAGCTTATCACACATCAAGTCCAGACTTACTCCTATCGACTTGTCAATGTTAAAAGACACAGACAAATAGGGGATCCTCCCTGTTTGTATTTTCCTTGCGGATTTTTTGATGGTGCTTCTGTTAAAAAGACAGCGGGTGTTGACTTCAGCATACACTTGAATGAGACACACCATTACGAGTTCGTTCTAGAGGTAGGATATGGCTCGAATACTAAGTCTAAAGCATAATTAATGGGCCTTTGGGCTCTTCTACTTTCCTCCTAAATGATGGGGCTCCCCCTTTCCCATATATTCGGTGACTCTCAATTCATTGTCAACTGGGCTAAGGGATTGACTGCTCTCTGCCCACCAGATCTCTATCACTGGTGTCGGGAGACAAAAAAGCTTTCCAACAGCTTTCAGGATCTGTCTTACATTCACATCTACCGAGAACACAATCGGATTGCTGACCGACTTTCTAAAACTACTCTCACCTTTGCTCAGGGTCATGGTTGTTACTCGGAATTTTTGGAGGATCAGTTGATCTCGTAGGACTCTTTTCAGTTCTTTTGAGCTTGGACCGAGAAGTTTACTCCTCGTTTTGATTGTTGACTAGCTGCTCATGGAGTGGCCTCTTTTAGATTGCTGATCATATCCCTTTGGTATTCGGTAGATGTGGCTGAAGGGACTGATTCCATTATGATGAGGCAATATTTCTGATGGGAAATTTCTTATTAGTATCGCCTTTCCCCCTGGCAGCGACTCGAGGTGTTTCTCAGACCATTTGAGCTGTATATATTTGAAATGTAACCCACTACTGGGGTGGCTGGACGGATGCCCTTTGATTCTTAATAAGAATAACAAGGATAGGATTTTTTCCTCCTGAGGAAAAAAAAAAAAAGTTAATGGGGACCCATATGCCAAGTCACCCCACCATTTAAAAAATCAATTTTGACTTTAGTGCCAAAATGTCCAATTTTAGCATTAAAATGCCATTCTGAAGCTTTTTTAGCCAAATACTGCCTTACAGGTGCTTTGGCTGCCCAACTGATAGGGAGAGTGGCTCCTGGGGTAAAGATGTTGATCCGGGCTTGAAAATGAGCCCAACCATGCCGAAAACAAACTCCGGATCACATACTTTTTACATTTTGAAATTTCTCATTTAAACCATTAAAAAACGGCTTAAAAACGGCTTAAAAAACAAAGAAATTTATTTTTTCTCACAATTAAACGAAACTCTAGGGGGACCTAGTCCATGTTCATACGACTCAATCGGAATGCGTAGCATGACAAAAAAAACACTGACACAAAGGCTCTAATAACCTCCCAAGTCCGAAACATCAAGACAAATACCCCATCTTTGGAGGAGCGAGTGAAAAACTAAAAAATTATTGGTCATTTGTTCAACAGCCAATAAGAACCAAAGGAAAAAACACTCTGGTCTAGTCGGCTTGATGCCCAAGTCTGGGAAGCCGAGCCTTTTATAAAAATTTAAATGCTAGGACATTTTTTACAATTTCCCCAAGGGGGTATGAACATGTATTTTACAAAAAATAAACATTTTAGCCAAAAACTGGCTAACTCTGGAGCACACTGAACTTTTGAACTTTGATCTTGAACAAGTGTACTTGTTCAATACTCTGACGGCTCACCGAAAAATCCACTAAGTGCAAAATTAGTGGATACCATTTGGCTCCAACTGCGGGACATGTGCTTGATCTAGTCTCTCATGCAAGGAGAGCATACGAGATCACCAAAATCTCCGGTTTCCATATCCTATAAAAACATCTCATCTTGACAAGAAAACCTTAGTAGCACAAGTTTTATGAAAAAGAGCCAATGATCCAAAAGTTGCTTTATTCAAAGGAATGACAAAACTTCACTGAAAAATTCATTTATTTCTAAGTACAGAAAGAAAATGCTAAAGTAAATGCTCACTTTAAGGAGCCTATTTTTCTACTCTAAGCATGATACAAAAAATGTTAGGTGTAATCATAAGTCCAATGTAGCCACCTAAGCATTTTATTAATGTAAAAAGGTTTTTCCTTGTCTTTGGCTATCAACCAAAACAATAATATTTTATTCAGAAAATGCAAACCTGCGTGATGATCCAGAATGGGTGGGCTAGATGGGAAATCATAGGCATGAATAATGTCGTCAAACTTCTTCCCAAACTGGTAGGTGCTCGCGCAGGCTGCTTCTATCCATGACTGGATAGCGCTGATATACAAATCGGGATGATGAGGCAGGTCGACTACTCCGTCATGCTGATCATCAAGGCTTATCAAATAATAACTTGTTGTATAAGCCCCAAACTGCTCCAAAACATAAGGAACATCTATATGTGAAGACGATGGCTGAGAAAAAACTTCAACTAGTTGCACCCCATTTGATTATTCACTGCACTGCTTCTCCAAGTCCTCGTTACATATACTCACATACAACTTTGACTGATCATAGGAAAACTCCGACTGCTCTTCTTTACAACTTTCATAAGTTTTAGAATAAAAACTCCCCTTGCTGGACACATCATAGGTGGGATTCTCACAAATATTTTCAAAAGTATCATAGGTTGGATTCTCAATAAAAATCCAATAGTCATCATAGCCATCTATGTCGGATATGAGAGATGCCTCATCACTGGTATCAAGTCCCTGGCTACACTCATTCTTCTCAAAACAATCTTCTTCAGAAAGCCGGGTTTCAAAGATATCACAAGGGATCCAACATTCCAAATATTTGTCATCAGGTGGAGAGCATGGAGGATTCTCATCACACAAAACTTCTAAAATTGGATTTTCAATTAAAGTCTCGTAGTCATCATCCATGTCAGGTGTAAGGGACTCTTCATCACTTGTATCATGCTCTTGACTGTACTCTCTCGCTTGGCTCCAGGTTTCTGTGGTGACAGGATGGAGCTGCCCAACTGTGTTAATGTAATCAGGCTCTCTTGAATATTTTTTTGCCTCTCTCCAACTTTCTCTGAAAATATTATGCATGTCACCTACATAGTTTATATACTCCGGCTCGCTTGATGATGCTTTAGGACTACAGCCCTCCGGAAAACCATGCTCCTGAACATAGCATGCATGATAGCAAGAAGATTCCTCATAAAAGTATTCACATGCCCTACAAAATGGTGTGTAAGGCTCAACCATGTTAGCAGCTTCTAATTGATGAGGAGGCCTCAGTTCATGGTTGGGTGCTTTCCTTTGCCAGTTTACTTTTGGAGGGGATGTTCTTGGCACAGGTCGTGATTGTGCCCTCTCCATACTGATAACTTTGTTCTGTATTTCTTTCATCTGGGCCAGATGTTTATCTTCCATTCTTTCAAGTCTCTCCTTCATTTCCATCATTTGTGTTTTATAAGGATCCTCTTCCTTCAAAGGAGTTGAGGGTCTTGAATAATCAGGAAGGTTAGACTCTTCTGAAGACTACATGTTTTTGTAAATTTTGATAGCCAAACCTTGAGCTTCAAGCAATGTGGTGGGCTCCTTGTCTCTTATCTGATATTGGATTTTTCCACTTAATGCTTCTATGTAATAATCTAAAATGGAAGCCGCATGAGGAGCATAAGTAGCATGGATGGAATTTGATAACTCTGTGAACCTATCGTTAAATTCATCCATGGTTTCCATATCAGATTTCTTCATACTGGTTAAGGTTGCCACAAGATGTCTAGGTTCTTTTTTATTGCCAAATCTGTTGAAGAAAACAGTCTTGAAGGCTACCATGGTAGCGAATGCATTGTCTGGCAGGTTATCATACCAGTTTCCAGCTTTACAATCCAAAGATAAAGCAAACACAGTCATGTATAAATCTTCTTGTTTGTCAACACCCTTGACATAGGCACCATAATGTTTTGAAAAATATCTGAGATGTTGCTCAGCAGACGTAGAGGCATCAGTGCCTGTGAAAGTGACAAGCTTATCAATGGCCTTTTCAGGAACCTCATGGGGTTGACCTGCTATTTGAGAGAAGTCTAACCGAGTAAAGTACTCGTTCATCATGGTAAGGAAACAATTATTATGTTCAGAGTTTTCAAAATTTTCTTGAAACAAAACATGGATGTTCGAAATAGACTCAGATCCAAGTTCTTCAAGGATAATACGAGAAGCAAGTTTGTTCAGTTTCCTCCTATAAACCTTTTCATGCTCGGGGATGAAATTGAGCAAACCTTCAGAGTTTCTTCTAGTTGAATACCTTTAGGTGTTTACGGACAGTGGAGTCGCCAGGTGGATTCAAGTCTAATTTCAGTGAGTTGATTGGACTAAAAATCTACCAAAGAGGGAAAAAGGTAAAAAACTAAAAAGAAACAAAAGTCGTCCAGGAACAAAAAGATTCGTCCCCGGCAACAGCGCCAAAAGATGTTGTCCGCCGAATGCACACCGGCAGCAGAAATATAATGAAAGCTGTCTCCTCACTTGAGAAAGTGGGAGAGGTGTGGCCTTGGAGGCAAGCACAGAGCCAGGTACTGTCACCTACTCCTAGCTCCTCCGTTTAGGCTAACTCCTAACAAAGCCAAGAGGGGTAGTCCCTAACAAAGAGTTTCTATGGCTCAATGTTTTAAATGTTTTTTGTATGTGGTGATGCGGATGGGTGTTTGTTTAGGATTTTGTCGATGGGAAGATCACAGATTTAAGATTAAAATAATACAAAGATATGCTTGCAATATATTAAATAAAACACAACACTAATTAAATTAAGCAAACGCATCCATAATGAAATAATATTTGAACAATTACACTGCAGATATAAAAATAGAATAATCACAAGACTAGTGTCCTTATCCAATGGGCAACGGAGTCAAGAATTGTAGTGCTGGGATGCTTGATACAAGAGTTTTGTGTGTTTGAGATCGTTTTGCAAGCGCTCTTTGTAAATTTTAGCAAGTTTTAGTGATCTTTGATTATTATGGCTAAGAACACAAGGTATCAACCGGAAGATATACCTTCAATGGCTCCTCTCAATGACATGTCGGGCCATACAGTATTCTAGGCTTGGTGTCTGGAGGATTTAACCAGCAAGTTATAACTCTATGACAACGGTAATTTCTGGCGTCACTAGCAAGAATTTTCCCACTACCTCAGTATTTATTGACAACGCCCGTTCGTTGGTTATGGGGTGAAAGTTTTATTAATGTTTTCACTTGTCCGATTAACAAATCCAACCACCATTCTGAGTACGAATCCAACTTTTTAGGGTCGGCAGAGCATACTTGGTGGCGAAAAGCAACGAAGTAAATTTTTAGAATGGGGGTGTGAGTTGCAAATTTTAAGTTTAGAGCACATAGTTAAACTCTGCGACAGAGAGTGCTCTTGACTTTGTCTTATGACAAAATTTCAAGAGACTTTAACTATTCTATATGTCTAATGCAAGGAAAATGCAAATCTAATTATGCTCTCCGACAGAGAGTGCTCTTGACTTGGGTTATGGAAAGTTCAAGAAACTTTGGTTTATTTTAAGAGACAATCAAATTGTAAATACGAAAGAAAATGATAGCTCAACAAAATTGATAAACAATGATCTAGCAATTAATGGACTACTTGCAAAAATGAACTAATCTAGCAATTAGTATTCTACGACAAAATGAAACTAAGTTACTAGCAGAACTAAACTAACCTAAGAAGGAGCAAACCACTCAAAGGACAATGCAAGACTTCCCCAAATGGGGGAAGTTGGGTGGAAGGGATTCCCCACTAATCAAACTTTATTATTTAGTACAAATGCCTTTGGGATTTGAAACCCTTGGAAGGACTTTGAGAGAAATAACTTGAAAAAAAAAATTGAAACAAGCTCTTTAGAGCTATTACAAAGGATAATGGCTAATCAATGACTTTTGGTTTGGACCATCCTTATGGTTTCTGCACTTTCTTCTTGGTTTAGATATTTTTGTTTCAAAGCTTCTCAAGCTCTTTTCTCTTTCAAAATGCCTACACAAACGATCCAACTCAAGGCACCCCTTAGCATTGGTCAAAATAAAATATGAGATCTAAACTAAGTATAACCTAGAAACTTGACAAGCAATGCAAGTCTAGTCTCAAAGATGAGATATAAGACTTAAGCTTAACACTGGAAACTAGCTAACATGCAAATAACAAAACTAACTTTGCAAAGATATCTAATGCAAACTTAACAATGAAACTATATGCTTGATCACTTTTTTAAATGAAATTTTAAAAAAAAGAAGAGATTTAATACTAGTGTGAAAATGCAAACTAAGATCTAAGAAATGCAATCAAGAAGCTAACTAAAAATGGAAATTAACTTAACCAAGACTCTTTTTTGTTTTGTGGACTTTTGAGGCAAGGAAAGAAAAACAAAGAAAAGAAAAGAAAAAAGGGGATTGGAAGAAGGGGCAAAGGAGAGCTGAAAACGAAGATAGAAGGGGCAGCCAAACAATGGACAGAGAATGACCCAACAACAGTCTGGAAAGAAGCCCACACAGTGGGTAACAAGCCCAAACTGTGGGGTAAAAAAGGGTGCCCTAACAGAGAGAATGGGGCAGCGAACAGTCAACAAATGGGGATGCAAACAATGAGGAAAAGGGATGAAAACAAAGGAAAAAAGAAAGGGTAAAAAATGAAGCTAGAGAAGAGGGATAAACTCAGGACAAAACTTTAGTATAGAAGATTAACTTTGGGAGATCCTGAAATGCACACGAATGTTAGAAAGTAGGTCTTTTGAAAAGGTGAGAGATGCAATCGAGCTCAAGCTTCTCTTCAACCTATTAGATACGCACAAGAAATTACTCACAAACACACCTTGATCAAATATTGCATGTAAAGCAAAATGGGACTAGAAGAGTATAAGTATTTCCAACTATAGTCTACCCCTTCCAAATCACATAGAACCCCAACATGAATGGACAAGTTGAACCCAAATGCCCACCCTATGGGCTTAAGAAAGCCTTCTAAGCTAAATAATTGATCAAAGTAATGAAATATTAGCAATAAACAAATTACAATATCACCTTAGAATAGATGAAGCACTTCCATAACAAGCATCAACGCCACATAGACCTCCAAAGTCGTTTTATTTCTATAAGCCAATGGCTATACGATTACAAAATGGCAGAGTAAGTTTGCCCAAAAAATCCATGAAGAATAGAGCTCCAAGAGCCTCTATTTATACAAAATACCATGCCCCGGGGGGGACTTAATGAACAAGAGATCAATTCAGAGTTAAGCTGAGTTGAAGCGGAGTTGAAGTGGGCTTGAGCTGATAAGAAACTGCTAACACACCCAATCAAACCCCCACCAAAAACAAAAAGACTTCCTTCACTATGCGTGAGCCTTCATCCACGTGAGAATGGTACGACAGCTTGGCGAATAGTTGACGTCATCATAATTATTTGAAATCAGTCGCTATGCATGGAATACATGCATTATGGAAATATATGCCATAGTTTTAATTTATAATGTGGAGGGGACCACACTTGATACCATTCGTATCTACCCATTTGCTAGAGTGAGCTCTCCTTCACGTCACCCTTTATTTTGAACAATTCGTTGGATGGAATTGGATACATTATGACACGGCATGGTATTAAAACATGGTTTATAAGTTTTTAATATATTAAGTGGATGGGTCCCTCCCCATCTCACTCAACACTTCATACTCCATGCTAACATGGGTGATCTCATTTTCACGTCACCTCTTTTTTCATGCATATTAATTAAACTTCAAACTTTAAACCAAAGTTTGTTCATGCCCATGTAACTTTAAGAGGGTTGTATGTTAATGGAGACCCATATGCCAAGTCACCCCACCATTTAAAAAATCAATTTTGACTTTAATTTTGACTTTTTAATATTTGGATTTTAGTGCCAATTTTAGCATTAAAATGCCATTCTGAAGCTCTTTTATCCAAATACTGCCTTACGGGTGCTTCGGTTACCCGATTGATGGTGAAAGTGGTCCCTGAGGTAAAGATGCTGCTCCGGGCTTGAAAATAAGCCCAACCATGCCGAAAACAGACTCCGGATCACATATTTTTTACATTTTGAAATTTCTCATTTAAACTATTAAAAATGGCTTAAAAAATGAAGAAAATTATTTTTTCTCGGAATTAAACAAAACTATAGGGGGACCTAGTACATGTTAATACGACTCAATTGGAATGCCTAGCATGACAAAAAACACTAACACGAAGGCTCTAATAACCTCCCAAGGACGAAACATCAGGACAACTACCACAGCTTTGGAGGAGCAAGTGAAAAACTCAGAAATTAGTGGTCGTTTGTTCAACAGCCAATAATAACCAAGGGAAAAAACACTCTGGGATAGTCGGCTTGATGCCCAAGTCTGTGAAGCCGAGCCTTTTATAAAAATTTAAATGTTAGGACATTTTTTACAATTTCCCCAAGGGGGTATGAACATATATTTTACAAAAAATAAACAGTTTAGCAAAAAACTGGCTAACTCTGGAGCACACTGAACTTCTGAACTCTGATCTTGAACACGTGTACTTGTTCAATACTTTGGTGGCTCACCGAAAAATCCACTAAGTGCAAAATTAGTGGATAATAAGTAGCCAAAGAGCATAAAGTGATAAATCTGGTATAGGATATGACAAAGCAAAGAAGCCAGAATATTCCTCTTTCATTGACCAAGGTAGAAATAAAAGAAGCTATGCTGATGTACTAAAAAGTCCCGTGAAAAAGGAAGAAAGCAAGAAATCTGGTCCATCCTCCTATGACAAAAACATAACAAATGAAGTGTCCAAAAGACCAGTGACAAATATATATCAACATATCTTTTTGGGTTACTGTTACGCTTGTAATAACTTTGGTCACAAAGCGTTAAATTGCAGAGCCCTTAGAAAGTTTCGAGAATACAAGAAGAATTCACCTAGTGACAAACCAAAAGGAAGAAATCATAACTGCTTTACACTTCTTCAAAGATATGACCTAGAGTGTTACAAATGTAATAACTATGGACATATGGCAAGAAATTGTAAACTGATGACTCCTACA
The DNA here is from genome assembly GCA_001517045.1 of Pseudotsuga menziesii. NCBI lineage: Eukaryota > Viridiplantae > Streptophyta > Pinopsida > Pinales > Pinaceae > Pseudotsuga > Pseudotsuga menziesii. The sequence continues at coordinate 1,833,050 of LPNX010937198.1, read as the reverse complement.
AAGAATATTGTTGCAAGTAAGTTTCAAGACAAAAACCAAAAGAAGGATTGGAAGAAAAAGGAAGAAAACGAGAGATCCATGATTGCCCTATGCGCAATAGAGAAACAAGATCTATGGCATATAGACAATGGGTGTTCAAAACATATGAAAGGTGACCCAACCAGGTTCATAAAATTAAAAGATAATAAGGGTAGAGTCACATTTGGAGACAAGAAGTCTTCCAAAATAATTGGCAAAGGTACAACTGTTATCAATAGTAAGATCAAAGCAGAAAATATGTTACTAGTAGAAAACTGTAATATCCCAAACTGATATTCTATCGCTCTTGCTACTATGTTGTTTGCTCATACACTCAAAATTGTGCAAAAATACTGAATAAAACGTGCATGCAAAGTTGCCATGCCAAATGGCCCTAACATATAGCTAAACTAGAGAGATTATAGGGCTAAGACTTTCAGGAGAAAGGCTTACACATACCACTGATAAATAAGTTGATAGTAATCCAGAGATAAGATGCATGCAAAGTTTGCCGGAATGTAGTGTTGCTTTGCTCATTTTGACGCCCAACTACATGTGTGCCCTCTTCAGGAAGATATTGACGTTTTTGGAGGAGGTGCCCGATGCTGCTAAAACTTTGTCGAGATGTTGGTCTTCACCTGCCAGAGAGACTGGTGGTCACATGCAGAAGTTTTGACTTCCCTAAGGCACCTAGCGAATTGAACTAGCTGTCTGGGGCCTACGTCCCCTTTCCCCATGTTTCTGCTGTTAGCTGCTCCAGTTGTGCAAACAGGAAGTTGATAATCACCCGATGCCGGCAAATGAGCCTGCCGGGAAATATGAAGTTGTCATTCAGAGGAAAAACTTAGCTTTATGGTCCTAGTGAATTCTTCTGGGGGTTTCGAGCGAGTCCCCAGCTACAAAACATGAACATGCAAATAAATCTTCTGTGTGTTGGATCACTGAATATGGAAGAATATGATGAATGTTAATGGTAGACCTGGATGGCCTACCTTGAAAGAGATAAGGGCAGATAGATTTCACTTCCGAAACCCTTGTTAGATCAAGACTCCATCTTCAACCCCAACTGTTGATGTTGCTGCTCCAAAACCCAAAATCAACAATAATAATCATAAATGATCCTTTTTGTTCAATGACCATTCTTATATAACTTTAGCATATACTTTTAGGGTTTGCATGTCACTTTTAGGGTTTGCACTTTACTTTTTGCATCCATGCAATTTTAATTTCTTGTTGACTTAAGACTGAAGAAATAAAGCTTGCATGCTCTGCATGCTTTATGATAATAACTCTGATGGCCCTCTTTACTACACTGATGACTAAATAATACTGAATAATTGTTCTTATATGATCCCGGTATTAAATGTCCTTAGTCAATTCCCTATTTATCAATAACGAAACATTACAGTCCCCCCTCACCAAAGATTGCTTGTCATCAAGCAATGCCAACGCAACCCCACAGTCAATCAACTGAACCAACTGAATCCAGGGATGATCCTAGGGTCCCAAATTATCCTAGGAGATCTATAGCACCCTCTGCTCAAAGCACTGCACTGCACGGTACCATCGCAAGATATCCCATTGAAGCCTCCTATAAGTAGAGTAACTAACCATGGTGTAAACGAGGTTACCATCACAAGAGACCTCCTGAAAGCATCCTCTAGCAATCACTAAACTCCCAGTCACTATAATCCCAGGGTCCCAAATCATTATGAGAATTGCAGAGGTCAAAATGCATCCACCGCTACCCTGCGTAGTATCGACATAAGGAGCATCTTGTAGACTCCCAAGTAACCCCATCAGTAAACACTATATCCATCCCTCATAAGGTCTCCCACTTGGATCCCAATGAAAACTTGTGCATTTTTCATCCCAAATATCCCAAGGCTCTTGTGGGACTATACCCCTGGCCTGGAATGTCTTCCTAAGAATCGCCCACTCAATAGGACACCAACTCTTAATCTCTCTCCAATCCAACCCCAAAAAAGGACCTTGTCCATAAGCACCATCACAAGGAATAATCCTACCAAGCCGACATTCTGCCCTTCTGATTTCAACTGGAATGCTCATATACTGCTGCCCAATTTTTCGATCTTGGCCAACCTATAAAAACCATCTTCCATTATGCAAATGTGGACTCAAGCTACTGCAAGCCTTGTCTATGTACTCCTGAAGAGGAATGCTTTGAAATGCAATAGTATTTTTCCTCTGCTTCCCCATCAAGGAATCTAACTGCTCTTCAATACTAGAAAGCCTGACCATTGACTTGATACATACAACTCGAAGAGCTGTAAGCTAAACATCTCACTGCAATATGGGGTCCCGGAGTATGTTGGTCCTCTTTTTCATTGCTAGAATGATTTCTTTAACACGTTCAATATTCTTTCGGTGATTATCATCTGGGAACTCTATCTCATGCGTGTATAAACTCTCCCTAACCTCCATGTGCGACTGTCCACTATCTCGACTACTGTGCTCATTTCCTTGCACCTCATGTATCTCGCCTATCATAACTGTCTGGACTCGTGTTGTAGGTGATGAAGAGTGTACCAACTCCAACTCATCACACAGCTTATCCACAATCTGACTATCGGATGTGTTGGTGTCGCTAGAATCACAGGATGGCTCTAATGCTATCTCCTCATGTACTGTTAACTCCAAATCAAGCTCACCATCAACCTGTACTTCGAACTCATCTTTCTCTACTCCTCCAACTATGTTTTTAAGGAAACCCTGATCCAAATCCTTGGGTTGGCTCCTGAACTTTATGGTGTAATTGTCTTGAAAGGACAATGCTGCACATACCTCCTCACCCAAGGCTAGATATTCCCAATATCGAGGCAAGTGTTGAAGTGTTTCTAACCTCTGTGAATTTCTAGTCAAGATCCTTCTCATTGTCTTCATGTTCTCACAAGCTGGCAAAACAAACCTTTGTTTTGACATACAATTCACCAACATCACTGACATGCATTTGCATGTACAAGCATGCATCAACATGCACTTTTATTCAATTTCTATGCGCCCACTGTTGGTAAGGATCATGCTATGATACCACTGTAATATCCCAAATTGATATTCTACCGCTCTTGCTACTACGTTGTTTGCCCATGCACTCAAGATTGTGAAAAGTACTGTCTAAAACGTGCATGCAAAGGTGCCGTGCCAAAAGGCCCTAAAATATAGCTAAACTAGAGAGATTATAGGGCTAAGACTTTCAGGAGAAAGGTTTACACATACCACTGATAAATAAGTTGATAGTACTCCAGAGATAAGATGCATGCAAAGTGTGCCGGAGTGTAGTGCTTCTTTCATGAAATTGACGCACAACTAAAAGAGTGCCCTCCTTCTGATGATCTTGACGTTTTTGGAGGAGGAGGTGCCCGATGCTGCTAAAACTTTGCCGGGATGTTGGTCTTCACCTATAGGAGAAACAGGTGGTCACAAGCATAAGTTTTTGCTTCCCTAAAGCACCTAGCGAATTGAACTAGCTGTCTGGGGCCTACGTCCCCTTTCCCCACTTTTCTGTGTACTATTGATTTATTTGGAAGAATTTCTTCTAGTTTAGCAGTTTTCCTAAATGGCTATGAACACATTGAAGTCCTACTTAATCCTTGTAAAATAACTCAGGATCAAAAGGTCTGGAATATTGTTTCGAGGCTCCATCCATCTCACATTTAAAAATGTCTGAGGGGGTGACAGCAAGGACCCATGGAAAGGAAGCAGGGTAAACAACATATTATATATAAATAATCCCATGCCAATAATTGAAAGCCAAAAGGCAAATAAGAGTAAAAAATCTCCTAAGAAAGCAATATGTATCAAAACAAAGTACTGAACCATATGAGTACAAAATTGCCAAAATTATTCTCCGTAAGTGAGCTGAAAATTAAATACATCTCTCACACAAAAGGACACTATGGATAGAGGATCCTGAATAAAAAATTCAGAAAGAAAGGCATGCAGGAGGACTCAAAAAGGACAAAAGTCCAAAAACACAAAAAGTGCAAAATGGCATGGGAATGAGGAACAAATGAATATTTCTGTTTACCATATGTTACAATCCTGTGGTGTCCAAGCTGGGAGCTACCCGAAGACAGAGGTAAAAAATGAAATTCATATTCCTGGCCTCAAAAGAGTTATCTTGACTTTGAAATCTTGGTTTCCATTTTCTTAAATCGAACTATCATCAATGATTAAAAGTACATACATTTGCCATTTGGGAAATCCAAACATCTAAAAGAATTCAACATGTTGGTTTTATTGTCAAACAGTCTGTTACTTAAAGAAGAAATTATCCAAAGATCTGGGTTCACCAAGTAGTCGCCAATTGTTGCAGCTGCAACTATTTCCCAATTTTTTTAAAAATTTTGGACCCTCCTTTTAATTTTATCTTTCCTGGGAGTGTTTGGATTGCTGAACTTTGTTTTTTCTTTTGCTACATTTTTGGATCTTTTGAGGTTTGAATTGAGGTCAACTGCTTTCTTTCATTTCGGAAGTTGAATGATCTAAAAATGCCTTTGTCTAGCTAATACTTTTGACTTTGGAACTTTGAGCTTGATTTGTAAATATTTTCATTTATCGCTGTTGGAAGTCGTTTGAACAGTGAATTGGGGCAGTAGTTCTCTACGCAGCCGTCATTGCGAAAGGTAAATTATGAACGTCCCGATGGACAGTCATGTTTTTCATCGATGGTTTATCTCCTTTGTTTATTTTTTCATAACTTTTTGACTATCGACGTTTTCTGTTTTATCACGGTCGGAGCATTAGTCTTTTGCGTTGCCGCCGTTTCGGATGGCAGATTGCAAGCACCCCGACGGAAAGTCTATATCTTTGCCGATTTCGGGTTTTTTTGTTTTTAAATGATTTGCTTTCTTTTCGCTATCGGAACAGTGTTTGACATTTGATTAGAGGACTAGTCCTTTGCGTTGCCGATGCATGATCTTTAGTTGTTTCGATCGCCGATGGTTTCGTGATTTGCGGGGTCCGTAGTCAGTTTGGCATCCGCTGTTGCAGCGGTCGATCGCACTATCTTTTCGACATTTTAGTTCGTTCATCTACGGACGCCTTATTAGTTAGTGGATCCGGTATCTGATGAGTGACTATGGCAGCACTTAGTGTTTTATCTCATCGACTTTGCAGAGATGTTTTAGTTCTAAGGTCTCCGATTCACAGTCCTCCGAGCTTCCAATCGCCGATGATTACGGTTGATCGCGGAAACCCTTAGTCTGTATGGTCTCCGCCGTTACGGCGGCTTAGTGAACTAACCATCCGACGTATAGTTTTTCCGTTCGCCGATGAGGAGTTTGTTAGCCCGATGCTTATTTTTTTTTTCCCGTTGTTTTTTGTGAGCCTTTACCCTACTCCGTGAGCGACGGAGGGTTCTAATTTTTTATCAAGTTAAGGATTTCGCGACGAGAACGTAGTACAGGGCCTCACATTTGATGATTAGTTTTATTGATAGGGTGGTTTACTTTTTATTGAAAAGTTAGATGATCTTGAATGCAGTCCGGATTAATGATGAATTTTTCGTTTTAACTATAGGTGGATTTAGAAGATTTTTCAGACCCAGTTTGATGATTGTTGCTGCAAAGAAGACATATCTAAAGGACATAGCAAAAGGGAGTTGGCTGAAGAAGGGAAAAGTAAGAACCAAAGATGTTGCTCAAGAAAAGAGGAGCGTGAAGGTCTGAGATCAACAGGATCTCTACTGAGCAAAATCGATAGCAGTAGAGGCCCATGCTTGGGAAAATTTCATCGGTGACCAAGCTGGTCCCTCTTTATAAAAGTGCTATTATATTTTAATTTTAATGTAACGTATTGTATAGCACTCACTAAAAGAAAAAATTGTGGATTTAAACGGTTGGGGGAGCCCAAAGGTCACTAGAGGGCAGCCCAAAGGTTTTGCTATTTTGTATAAATATAGGAGAATTAGATGTAAATAGAGGACTTTTTCCCAGATAGATTTGTGAGAGTATGTTGTAAGAAGAACTATTTCCTTTTGCAATAAAGAAATTACAAGTTTCCTATTGGAGAAAACTTAATGGAAGGTTTCAAATGCTGTGCTATGGATTTGTTGAATGTGAACTATTTCGTTTTCAGTTGTTGTCTATTAACTGTGAGATCGTTCTAACTCTTTGAACCTATGTTCTTGTTATGAATGCACTCTAGTTTATTCTATGAAATTTCCACTGTGAGTAATGAAGGCTTTTCATAAACAATAAGCTATCTTGTTGTTCATATATCTATTAATGTTCATTTGTTTTTAAATAAGTAACAACTATCTGTGATTTTTATTAATGCATGCACAGAAATACATTACTCATTGATAAATGATAATCTTGCTCCATAGGGATAGGTTAGATAGCTAGTTTTAGTTTCTTGCTGTGTGTGATTTAGATGCGAGAGAGTTAAGACGAGAGGTAGGAACTTGCGCATCACATTGTGACCGCTCCTTGTTATCTCTATCAATCTGCATTTTTAGATAGGCACTTGCATATCATACTTAAATACAAAAACTAAAATATATACGGTGGACCGGGCCATAACCGGTAAAACCTTTATTTTGTTACTTGACCTACGATAGTCGGACCGTAAACTGGACGGATTCCCCATACCAAATAGTAACGGGCAGTTGGGAACGTTTGCTGGGGAGAATCCCTAACTGTTGTTACCTGCGATTTTCCAGGCCTCAACAACACTTTACTTTTTGCATGCATGCGATTCTAATTGCTCGTTGACTTAAAACTGAAGAAATAAAGCTTGCATGCTTTATGATAATAACTCTGATGGCCCTCTTTACTACACTAATGACTTAATAATACTGAATAATTGTTCTAATATGCTCCCAGTATTAAATGTCCTTATTCAATTCCCTATTTATCAAGAATGAAACATTACAAAAACCTTAAGTCTAATCTCCTCAGTGTAAGTCAAACATGTGACCAAGGGCACATCTGTATTTTTGACTTTGAGAAACGTGAAATCAAGAAAAAGGACTCAGGAAGAATTGTTGGCACTGCTGTAAGAAATTCAAAGAATGTATACATTATAGAAAATGAAAATCAATGCCACTTGAGTATGGTTGATGAAAGTTGGTTATGGAACAGAAGGATGGGACACTTAAACTTTGATAATCTTGTCAAGGTAAGTAAGAAGGAAGCTGTGAGAGACTTGCCTAAGTGAAAGCTCTAAACTCACTTTGTAGACGTTGTCAACATGGGAAGAAAACTAAAGCCAGCTTCAAAACAAAAGAACATATGACCTCACATCCTCTGGAAATAGTTCACACTGATCATTGTGGACCAACAAGGACTAAAAGTCTACAAAGAGAATACTATTTTATGCTGCTCATTGATAACTATACAAGGATGGCTTAGGTAACATTTCTCAAAGAAAAATCAGAAGCTTTTGAAAAATTCAAAATCTTCAAAGCAATGGTTGAAAATGAGATAAATCATAAAATCAAATGTCTTATATCACACAATGGGGGAGAGTTTACCTCAAATGAGTTCAATGTTTTTTGTGAAATACATGGGATTAAAAGACAATTTTCAGCTGCAAAGACTCCTCAGTAGAATGGTGTTGTTGAAAGGAAGAATAGAACAGTCCAAGAAGCTGCCAGAACAATGCTTAATGAAGCAAAGTTGTCAGATGCATATTGGAGAGAAGCAATATACACAACTGTCTATATACTTAACAGAGGACAACTCAGAGTGAATAAGGAAAAGACTCCTTATGAACTATGGTATGGAAGACCAACCTCAGTCAAATACTTCAGAGTGTTTGGCAACATGTGCTACATTAAAAGGAACGAGGATGATCATGGCAAGTTTGATTCAAGAACTGATGAAGGTGTATTTTTAGGATATTAATCCAGCAAGAAGGCATATAGATGTTACAGTAAAAGGTCACACAAGATTGTAGAAAGTGCAGATGTAAGAATAGATGACATGAAACCAAGAAGTATAAGAAGTCATGATGGAGATATAAGTACAAATGATGAAGAAAAGGAAGACCTGCAAAAAGATGAAAGTATTAATGATGAATAAGAGGAATTAGAGGAGGAAGATACACTGGAAAGTCAAGAAGATTATCCAAGATCTGATACAAAAACTCCATCCAGAAGAATACAAAAAGATCATCTCGAGACACAGATCATCGGTGACAAAGATGCTGGAGTCAGTACAAGGAGACAACTACTATTTAATGAACAAGCTCTACTCTTAGTAGTGGAACCTAAGAATTTTACAGAATCCAACAAGAATGATGAATGGATCAAGGCCATGAATGAAGAATTGGACCAGATTGAGAAAAATGAAACCTGGGAACTTGTCCCAAAACCCAAAGACAAAAATATTATAGGGACCAAATGGGTGTTCAAGAACAAGTTCAATCAAGATGGACAAGTGATAAGGAACAAAGCAAGATTAGTATGTAAAGGGTATGCTCAGATGGAAGGGATTGATTTTGAGGAAACTTATGCTCCTGTAGCAAGACTTGAAGCAATCAGAATGTTTTTAGCATTTTCATGCTATAAAAATTTTAAAGTATATCAAATGGATGTTAAGTCCGCATTTTTGAATGGAAAACTAGAAGAAGAGGTTTATATTGAACAACCTAAAGGTTTTATCTTATAAGAAAACAAAGACTATGTTTGTAAATTGAAAAAGGCACTCTATGGCCTCAAACAAGCTCCAAGGGTGTGGTTTTCAAGGCTGGACAACTACTTAAAGCAACAATGGTTTAAGAGAGGGGCCACTAAAAGTAATCTCTAGTTAAAAATCGAAGATGAAAATATGACTATTGTTGTTGTTTATGTAGATGACCTCATATTCAGAAGCAATTTACAAATACTAAGTGTAAACTTTGCTTCTAAAATGAAGAAGGAATTTGAAATGTCAATGTTGGGTGAACTAACATTCTTCTTAGGATTACAAGTTTATCAAACATACAAAGGAATTTTTATCTCTCAAACCAAGTACATTAAAGACATGCTGAAAAGATTTAAGATGGAAGATTCCAAGCTTGTTAGTACTCCTATGATCACATGTTATAAGTTAAGTAAGGACGATGAGTCTTTGGAAGTTGATCATACCATGTATAGATCCATGATTGGTAGCCTACTATATGTGATAGCTACAAGACCAAATGTAATGCAAGTTGTAGGTTTGGTTGCTAGGTTCCAGTCAAGCCCCAAAGAAACACATGTAACAACAGTAAAATGAATCTTCAAATATTTGAAAGGTACTATGGAGCATGAATTGTGGTACCCAAAAAGTCAAGACTTCATCTTGAAAGCATTTATTGATGCAGATTGGGCTGGAAGTGTTGATGATCGGAAAAGCACCAGTGGAGAAGCATTCTTCTTGGGAAATTTTTTGGTATCTTGGACAAGCAAAAAAGATCCTCTATCTCACTCTCCACAGCCAAAGCCAAATACATTGCTGCTGCGGCATGTTGCACTCAAGTCATTTGGATGAAGTAGACACTAGACGACTTACTTGTGAAGTATGAGCACCCAATAGTAATAAATTGTGATAATACTAGTGCCATAAATATGTCAAAAAATTGTGTCATGCACTCCAAGACAAAGCATATACCAATAAAGTATCACTTCCTAAGAGAGCAAGTATCCCAAAAGACTGTTAAGCTAGAGTATGTTGACACAAAAGAACAAATTGCTGATATTTTTACTAAGCCACTACCCAAGGAGGTTTTTGAGCATCTTAGACAGAGATTAGGAGTAACTCTTTACAATAGTTGTTGAAGTAGAGGCATAACCTCAAGGGGAGATATGTTGTTAGGGGGAGTTGTAAGAAGGAAGCCTTTGTCATTAATGTCAAAGGGGGAGGAAATTAAGGAGTTGTTGCCATCAATGCCAAATGGGGAGAATGTTAAGTTTAGTTGTCATTGATGTCAAAGAAGTTCATAAGTATCAAAAGAAGTGATGATGTGGTTGTTGAGTATGGTTGTCATTGATGTCAAAGAGTTTCAGTAATGACAAAGGAAAAACCTAGGATATAGTTTGCATAGATAAAATCAACATGTTGTCCCCCATGCTCTGGATACTTCATCTTCCAAAGTTGGCTGAATCATCCATGTCGGCGTAACTCATCCAGTCGCTACGAAACGGTCGATGTAACTCATGCAGTCCCTGTGAAACGGTCGACGTAACTCATCCAGTTGCTGTGAAATGGTCGACGTAAATCATCCAGTTTCTGCGAAAAAGATCGACATAACTCATCCAGTCGCATCGAGATGGTCTGCGTAACTCATCCAGTCGTTTCGAAACGATCAGAGAGGTTGAGAAAACATTGCCGATAACAAAGGTTGTCGAGCAACTGAAAGAAATCTGCCGACACTGTCCGAGGTGACTCGTGAGTGGGCGCTGAAACGATCAGAGAGATTAGGAAACCATTACTGATAACAAAGGTTGCCGAGTGTTCAGGTCAACTCGGAGTTTTTCGCTAAAACGGTCGACCGATGCGCAGATACACCGATACGCTGAGAAAACGTGACAATGTCGCAATCTCCAAGGGGTTTGTGAAAAGTCAACAAGGGCTTATATGACCACATGGGTTTAAGGAAGCCCATAGGAGCCTAATATGCCCGCAAAGAGGGCCGAGGTTAAGCCCGCAGGGGAAAAGGTTAAGCTCACAAGAGGCTTAAGTAAGCCTGCAGGCATGAGATAGAGGAAGCCCGCGTTTTGAGAAAGATGAAGCCCGTAGGTGAAGAATGGATGAAGCTCGTAGGCCAGAAATGAAGGAAGCCCGAAGGCCTGAGATGGAAGTAAACCCACAGATAGAAGAAGATGCCAGCAAAAATGGAGGGTTTGCAATGGAGATAGAAGAAGACCGCAGGCCTGAGATGTCCAAAGAGTTTTTTAATTAATTAAACTAATTAAAAATATGCAATGAATAGAATTACGAATTTAAGAGTAATTAACAGAGATTTGAAGAGGCACGAGGATGACAGGGCATAAGTTCATTTTGTAAAGGTGTGATGGTTAAAAGATAAAAGAGAATATATAAACAGAAGTATGAAATGAAAATAGGGTGTCTCTGTGAGCTAGATCCATGCAGCGGTAGCAGCAAGTATAGACCAAAGTAAACTAGTGACAGATAACAGTTGAAGATCTGGAAGAATGAATTATCATATTAGGGTGGTAGGGTGGCGCTAGGGCATGCAACAAGCTTGCAGGGGGTTGTAGCAGGGGGTTGTAGGCTTCTTCCAATTGAAGCTGGTAAACAAGGTGTTGTAGCATCCTTTCAATAGTAGCTGATAAACCAGGGGGTCGTAGCCTCCTTCCAGTAGTTGCTGGTAAATAGGGTGTAGTACCATCCTAATTTGTAGTAGAAGGCATAAACTATTTGTAAATATAATTTTGCAATAATAGGAAGTATTGGTGGTTTACCCAATTGGGCTTCCACGATAAATTTGTGTTGTGTGTGTTCAGTTTGATCTTATGTGTTAATTAAAATAGATCCATTTTAACTATGGCTCTACTAAGATCCGAGAGGGATCAAGTTCTCTTGAGATACAAACCCTTTTTAATTTACAAAAATGTCGAATAAGTATTCCTACTTCTGAGGGAAATGGGGGACTTGCTTAAGTAATTTCAAAATAAAGTAAATATGAGTAGAATAATGAGCTAAGTAACATTAATAATCATATAAATTGGAATTTGAAAAACATTTTACCATCAAATGAAGATTTTAAACATTTATCCAAATGTTTTTGAAAAATGACTTGTTTTTCTCTATAACTAAAAATGAACATTTACATGTTAGGGTTAACCTTGACTTGGGAATGAGCAGGATGTAAGTAGGTAAATCTAGTGTTGCTATTGTAATTGCAATTATTTTGTAATTTATTTTCTATCACATATTTTATTCTTAACATTATGTTTGCTTAGGTTTCAAGTCAACTAAATTTTAAATTGAAATTTGATATATAATTACATAAATGTGTTTTACAATTTAGCTAATTTAAAATTAAGGTAAATCTAGTGTTGATATTGTAATTGCAATTATTTTGTAATTTATTTTCTATCACATATTTTATTCTTAACATTATGTGTGCTTAGGTTTCAAGTCAACTAAATTTTAAATTGAAATTTGATATATAATTACATAAATGTGTTTTACAATTTAGCTAATTTAAAATTAAATTTCATATGTTATTGGTTTTATAAATTTTTTTTAACCACTCAAGTCAATTGAATATTTTACTACTCATTTTGTAAGATTGTGAGTATTGCCCTAATATGGTTGTATATTTATATGAGTATAATATTTTTTATTTTTTTAATCTCGTCCATTTGAGCTGTAGGAAACGGCCTCTCAAGGCAATAATTAAAAGTGGTTTAAATTGTTAAAAGTAAACAACACTGATTCACCCCCTTTCAGTATTGTCCAATATTCCAACACAATGAATACCTTGCAATGCTGCAGCAAGACACCTAGTTCTGAGATCTAATTCTTTGCCCTCATTACTTGATTTTAATGCATTGTCTAAGCCAACCAGAAATTGGTTTTAACTTTTTATCAGTCGTAAAGGAGACGAGACACAGGACCACATGTCAAGTGAGGGAGTGTAATCTCACGCCCTTCCCACTTTGGCCTTTACAGGTTAGGCTCAAACTAGTAGAGTCTAAAGGGGAAAAGGAAGGAGCTTGCACAATCGGAGGAAGGGGTAACTATGGAAGGTAGTGCATATGCTAGTCCCATTATGAAGATTGACAAGTGAAATGAGAACAGGAGGTGGAGAAAACAAAGCCATGGATGGATCTAGGACTGTGGCAGCGCTGGATCCTATTCCAATCCCTGTTGCAGGGGGTAAGGATCATCAGAGGACTAGCAAAGTTGTCTTCAAATTGATTAAGGAATTAAAAGGTGCAGCATACAAGGCATAACAGAAACAAGGATCAATGATCACTGGGAATCCTTGCTAAATGCTATAGAGTGATCATTATCGACTCCCTGCTTAGGGATTTTGATGCCAAGCCAACAGGGGACAAATTTTCCAAGTATATGCAAGATAGCAGTGGATTGCGTGGATTCTGTTTGTATTGAAAATGGGGATTGTAGATTGAAGATGGGGATTGTGGCTAGACTAAGCCCTGCTTTTAAGTCTGATGAAGCAGATTTTAGCAGCAGATTGGAGCAACAAGCTAGACAACCAGCAGTGGCACTACAACTAGAGTGTGGATTCCACGATGATGTTGATGAAAGATTTATGTATGTGGTACTCAAAGGAGACTGCACATGTTAAAACACGTACAAGCTTCCCCGCACAAGGTACTTCGCCTCCATTGCCGATCCCTTTGACGACACTAGGAAATTTTTTGGAGGAAATCTCCAGTAAACTATAAGCAGTCAGCTTGTTTTAAAGTGTTACTTATCCACTGCAAGTTGCTAGGCTCTTTGCTATTTTCTATTTCACAACAGGCCATAGACTGCTAGTCACTCGGAATAGTTTGGAATCTCGGTTCCTGATTTTTTATGTATTGGACGTCTTTTTGGTTTTGTTAATGGATTTGAAGCTTTCATTGGAGTAAGGAGACTAAAGGGATTCCTACGTTGGAGAAGGATAGAGAGGTTTCCTTCAACTATGTTTCATATTTGTTTTCTAAACAACTGTTCCGGATCTGTTCATTTTCCCTATTGCTATAAACTTTAGTCTTGCCAATTTCGCCAATGTCACGATTTTTTCTGATGATCAATCCTCAACGCTAAACCACCAACAAATATTCTAAGTAAAAATTGCCACAGCGTGATGTTTACAAAATCCGCGCAATAACTCATATGCATCGACAACCCTGCGATTTATTTTCCTTTACAGTCTCGGAAATTGGAGATTTTAGCTTCATTTCAATTTGTAGCAATCAGGGATTGAGAGCAAAGGTGCAAGGGATCCATGTCCAACCTTAAAGAATTTGAGTTTTCCCCTTGAAAAAAACCATTATAACTCCGCCATTCTCGGTTTACAAGAATGTTTGAAAAAATATGGAACATATTTAAGAATTAGATTTCCGTTGGAACATTTTACGGTTTTCTTTCTTGCAGTGCTTGCTGCTTCTACCGAGAGCAAGGACCCTGCCAACATTTCACAATATGATTTATGGGAGTAGGTGCCCCGTTGGAGGTCATGAAACCCCTAAAATATGGTCCTCAATCCCTAAACCCTCTTTATAAGCAAATTATAAGCAAATTAATTGAAATAGCTAAACTCACTCAAACTAGCCAAATCTTCAACGGTGGCTGGTAGTGCTTTTAACAGTATTTTTTTTTCACACCTAATAGAAACAGCACTTGTTATTCCATAGAGTCAAAGCTGCTGGCAGCATTTACATCCAAAGCATTACAAAAGTAAATAATATTCACCCACAAAATTCAAAATTCCGCCTAATTGGACCACTTACAAATAGCTAAATCCTGTCATCATTACATCTAACTACCATGACCTCTTAAATAGAAGATCTCAAATATTACACGCCCACAAAAGAAACATTATGTCTGCCCTTTTGATCCTCGCATATATACTAATCTTAGTTAAAAAAAATTCAAAGATCCTAAGGGTCTCCATCTCTGAAGATTTCAAAATTCAAAATACCATTCATATCACCAATGCCCTTCTTTGACAAGCGTTCCACTTCCTCATTGAACCCTCTATAAATGTAGCTAAAAGAAATGAAAGCAAAATTAGAGATTAAGCACTTGACCTGAGCCATCCAATGATCCATAACCATTGAATGAATAGAAGTTAAACCATTCACCAGATCAATGATAGCCTTGGAGTCACCAACAATATGGATATGATCGATTGATAATCTTCTTAAATACCATAAAAGTCTCCAAAGAGCCAAAAGCTTTGCCCAAGTGTTTGTTCCATGCCCAACCCCCCTCCAAAGGAAAGCCCTGTCAGAGTCACTTTGTATAATGACCATACCTGCATCGCACCAACCTTCCTGCTGAGCACCATTGAAAAAGCCAATTACCAAATTCTCTTGAAAAACAGGCCGAGTAATGCTCTTATCCGTTGCTTGAACACATTTGTTGCAACACTTGTTCCAGGAGCTCAAAGATTTGGAAACATCCTGAGAAATATTGGGGCTCTTTTCATCGAAGACGACCTTGTTTCGCATTTTCCACACCTCCTAGAAAACAATAAGAGCAAGAGGAAAGATAGCTCAATTCCAGTCATAAGAGCTCTTTAAATTTTCTTTAGGACATCCACAGTACCAACTAAGATCAAAACGAATCCACTTGCTCAGCTTAGACCAATCACTATTGAAAAAAACATAGACAACAAATAAATGTTCAACTAATTGCAAGTCAACATTGCACAAGACACAATAACCCGGTCCAAAAAAGCCCCTTTTACACAAAGCATCCTAGGTAAGAATTTTCTTGTTTAGCAACAACCATGTAAAAACCTTAATCTTCAAGGGTAAATCAACACTCCACATCAAATTCGTCCACCAACAAGAGGATTTGTCTTGGAACTCTTCCCAAAACATCTGATAAGCAAGCTTTGCACTTACTTCCCCATTTGCTTGGTTAAAAAACCAGACCAATCTATCACTGTCTTCATTAAGAACTATCCTCGCTCGGTAAAGAGAGGCCACACAAAAATCCCACTCCTCCGCAACGTTTTCAGAAAGCTGCAAGTCAACAGATCGTAGCCATGACGCGGATCCAAACTTTTGTGCACAATAAACCTGTTTCAAAATATAAACATTCTTCTCATGCAGACCAATAATAAGTTCTTGAGACAGACTATAATTATTACTCGGCCCCAAAACTAGATTGATTCCCACAAAAACCTGAATCCCTCTTCCTATTGACCAACATATTGCTTGATTAATGATGGGGAAAACCTTTAACATGCTTGCCAAAAAAAGAACCCCTACTCTTTAAGTTTACCTGATTTCTAAGTCAAGCATAAACAAGTAGACTTTTTAAATACTTTTGCTTAATCAACATACCCCATAGACCTTCATTGAATAGGGTCCTCCAAAGAGTCTTGGCGCAAAGGGACTGATTAAACAAATAAAGGTGCTTCACCCCCCAACCCCCACCCCCCACAAAGTTTAGGCTTGGAGATGCTCTCCCAAGAGGATAGATGGAACTTCGAAGAATTCAATTTTCCAGTCCACAGAAAATGAAAAATAAGCTTCTTGGTCTGATTAATAACCATCTTTGACACTATAAAAAGGGAGAACCAAAATACATGAATACTTTGGATAACCACTGTCACCAACACCAACCTACCTCCCGCAGACAAGAACATGTAAGACCAAGAGTTGATTCTATGTTGAATTTTCCTCATAAGCCAATTCTAGTCACGAAAATTATGAGCATTCAACTTCAAAAAGAAGCCAATATACTTTAAGCCCTCCTCAATCTCATCCATCTTATAAGGAAGTATAAGAGTAACTCGATCACATAAAACCTAAAGAGAATGCAAGAAAATTTTTGTTCACTAATTGCCATGCTGGAGTGTTACATCTAAAAATTGTCACTTTGCCCAATCCCCTAAAGTCCATTGACCAAAACATCTTTTGGAGGAGTTTTTGCCCCATTCTAGGAGCTTTGACACACGCCTTCAGACATAGAGTGTCAACCCTTCTTGACACCTTTGGCCCAATAACAAGAAGTGCCACTAACACTTGTTGCCCTTAGACAAGGTGCACCGACCCTCCCTGACGCCTTATGCTTGTGTGCAAGAAGTGTCAACACTCTCAAAATGGAAAAAAGAAGAGATTTCAAGAAACTTCTAGATGAAAGTTCTCGTGGATGCTTATCCCAACTAACTTGAGTAGGTGGCACTCGTACCCCTAGCTTCTAGGGATGATCCCTCACCTTCCTACCAAAAGATATCAACCCATTTGGTCCCTTTTTGGCCTATATAAGCAACCTCTACACCATGAGTGAGGGGGGACCAAGAAAATCACCTTCATGCTGGTGGACTCATTCCGAGTGTGAGAGACAAAAAGAGTATGGTCTTGTGAGTGAGAGTTTGTAGAGCTTGTGATTGTGAGTCGAGCATTGCGAGGACAAAGCTTCAACATCATGGATTTGGTTGTAGTTTTCTTCTCTATTTTCATTAATACAAATATATTTCCCTTTCCCATGAATAATTTGCGTTTGATCTGATTTATTCATTGTTTTTCTCTTTGATCATAAACATAGACTTTGGAATCATCTTGTTGCTTTCACTTTTGTATCTTGTTCTTTACATCGTTTTGCAGGTACAACTGATCGTAAGACAATTCACAAGGCAATGATCACCTTCATAAGTGAGGTAAAAAAGCTTTGAATTCAAACGATTTGACAATCTAGGGAGATGATGCATTGCTGTGAGTATTTTGTTCTAGACCTGCCCCATGTAGACTAGGGAAACAATCTTTGTCCGTATTGATTGAGAATTTCTGATAACAAAATTGACGACCATACTGGGGAATGATTAGATCTATGAATTTTTGTTTTGCTTTTGATTAAAATCTCTTAAAACATTTATTTTGCTCATTTAAGGATTTGAGTTGTGAAATTCATCTTACATTAATTCCATCTTGCCTTGTCAGGTTAGTCTCTATTCTCAATAAATTCTTTTTTATCCAGTCATTGCTTGTTTTAAGGGTGTTTTTTTACTCTCTAGATCTGCTGATGCACCTGGGTAATTATGACAGAGTATCGACCCCTTTCTAACGCCTTTCGTCTATTCTAACAAAGCGCCACCAACGCCTCTTTCCCAAAGACATAAAGTGCCGCCGACACTATTACGCAGTGTGCAAAATGCGTCAACCCCTCAAGGACGCCCTGTTTCAGTCCTTCAAAGAGTGTCGAGGTAGGCACTTCACAACTTTTATAGACACTTTGTGAAAACATATTTTTTGTTTGGTTTGGGTTTGCGAATCTGCTGCTTTATTTGTTGTCATATCTGATATTGTGCATTTAGTCTGAGTGCATTTTTAAGTTGAATCTTAAAAATTGTCTTAGTAAAGGATCCAAAATTTGGGAATTGTGTGTTTTTGAGGTTCAGTTTTTGGTGTCATCGTTTGCATTTAGGTCTCTAATAAGTGTTCTAAATCCATACAAAGAAAAAATTGTAGTTTTCTTATGCTTTTGTAGAGTGGTTTTACTTGTTCTTTGCATTTCTATTCCAAAAATATATCAAAAATAGGAAAAGCAAGGTTATACCTGTTGCTTTGGTTATGATTAGTTACTTGAAATCTGATTGATAATATAGAGTGATAGTAGTTTTTCCTTTTTTCAAGTTTGATTGTGGAAAGCATAGAAATTAAAGCATTAGTAAACTTTTTCTTTTTATGTTAGATATCTCTATAGGTTAAGCATAGGAGGTTTTGTGTGCTTGAAGATTTACAAAGTTTGAAGGATAAATTGTTGCCAGTGCATGGTGTTTTCAATGATTGCATGAAAGAAAAAGTCTCTCCTTTACTCTAGCTAGGATTCATCGAAAAAAGAGTTGCATTTCATTTAGAATATTAGTTTTGCAATTACTATACACCTCATAAAAGTTCACTAACCGTCAAAGATGAAATTGAACAGAAGCTTAGGTTAAAATTCTTAGAAACTTGAGTGATAAGTTAGAAGACGTGTTTCGACGTCTATAAACATAGGACCTATCATTTATTGTCTGCACTGCATCTCGAGGATTGTACAGTTCTTCCATGTACTAATCGATATATCGAATGACTTTTCACGTACCCTTGAGGTATATAGAAAGGTTCTTCAAGTACTCGATAGTATATTGGAAGACCCATTTCGAATGGTTGTGCATCAGACAACACTAACACGGATTTGAGCTCCCATGTACCTTGAGTATATCGGGAGACCCTCCTAGGAACCTATACCAACTGAGAAAATCCTTTTGTCCGTCTTGTTGGAGCAATCCACTGAGAACAAGACTCAGAAAGCTACTATGCACGTACCGTCCAGGTAGTCGGGTATTTAGGCAAGGTTACGGTCCCAATCCTCCTTGTTTCATATTTTACTATTGAACCTTGTGATATATCGCGAGTTGTGACAACTTTACACTCTTGGTGAGGATCCAAATTTTCAACCCCTCTTATCACATGAGTTTGCTTGTAGTCTTAACTTGCGTAGGACTTTTGTGTGTGATTTTTTCCAATTAGAAGACCCTTAGGGTAAAGTTTTTACTGAAATTCTAGCTGAGCCACATGTGAGAATATCTCGCAAGATGTAGGGTTTACCACCTGAACATCCCCCCACCAGGGATGGAAGAGAAGGGGAAACCATGGACCAACCGGTTACGGATGATCCACATGTAGAGGGCATCCCGATTGCTGAATCCATGGAAGAATATGCTTCTTTTGAATATCCATCTACCCCTACTCCGGTAGTGGTTCAACTGCCCTATTCACATGACTCAACTTTTCACTTCCCTACAAAAGAGCATTATGGTGCACGAGATTGGGTATTTTCCTAGCCGTCAGATGACCCCGTAGCATCGGAGTTCGGTCCAACTGCTCCGTTTTAGGAGACTTCCTTAGGACAAACCATTTTCGAGTATGGAACTACTGCTTTGTCTTATATCACGCTCCACAAGACACGAGGTTACTTTCAAATGATGAGGTTTTTATACCCATCCATGGTACGATGTCATGTTTGCGTGCGATAGGGAAGAGCATAAGAAAACAGAGCTTATCTCCATTACCTATGCGTTCGAAAATAACCAGTGCTGAATACCATGCTAATATTCGATCTCATGTTGCTACTATTTTAGGAATACCGGTTCAAAGTGTGGTTTCTTACGATCTAGGTCAACCTTCCATCCTTTCCCTATCATTTCAAAACCTCCCGTCTATTTCTAGCTCTCCTGTAATTTCCATGACTGGGGGGCAATCCCAAGCCCAAGTTGTCTCGAAAACTGGGAGAACTGATTCAAATATCGGGTAGAGTATTGCTTTAGGGCATCCTGTAGTTAGTGGACATTCCACATCTGGAAATGTGGTTATCCCGTTTCCCGTGATAGGACCACCATCATGGGTACAACCTATGTCTATTCAACCTCCATGGGATTATACTTAGCTGGGAATGGTAAATCAAAATTATCAACCAATTACCTCGAGAAGTGTTTATCCTAGGATCCCTTACCCTGGAAATATGAATACCTAATGGGGGAAACCTAATTGGATGAATGTCCCTACACCTTGGGGACCGCCAATTGGGACACCTACTGGACCATCTGGAGGCCCACCACATGGGAGCCCACCCTATGGAGGTCCACCACCTCGAGTCCCACCGTTTGGAGGCCCATCATTTGGAGGTCCACCACCTCAAGGCCCACCACCTAGAGGACCATCAGGAGGATCACCTCGGAACCAACCACCATAGGACCAACCTGTTGTAGGAGGATCATCGTTACCTGTTTATTAATCGACAGATGGTCCTACTGGTACACAGGTGCCTTATCAATAATACCAGTATTCTCAACCAAATCAACAATTAGTTTTTCTGGCTATGCTTGATCTGCCAGATTTGTCCCGTTTGATTAATGACCCTATTCACCATGATCCTTCATGGCCAACCATTCCTATAAAATTTCCTTCATATATACCCAAATTTGACGATAAGCCCGGTGAGGACCCCAAAATCCATGTGATGACTTATCACTTGTGGTGTTCGTCGAATTCTCTAATGGATGGTTCCATCTGTTTGAGACTTTTTCAAATAAATTTCACTGGGACTGCCACTAAATGGTATATATAATTACCACAACATTCCTTTCGAGATTTCAACACTCTAGAAATGGCCTATTTAATGCATTTTCAGTTTCCGATCAGATATGACTCGGGTGCATTCTAGTTAACATCACTTCGCTAGACCACTTCCACCCATATATCAGATCATATACATGAGTGGAGACAGCGACACAGGTTGATAAAGGCTCCCATTCCCGATCAATTACTTTCTGTTTGGTTTACCAAGTCATTACTTCCACCCATTGCTAAATATGTTGCTATGGGAGGCGCTGTTACCAAAGAGAAAGTCATCAGTCGTGCTCAATACCTAGACTTGGTTTATTCCCAGTCAGCCACTCTGTACGATTTGATTCCAAATGCTCCTCGTCCTACTTTGGACCCTTCAAGACCTTCGACGAAACCACTCGTCGATGGCATACTCGGTTATATCCAAACATAGTTTGCGGCTAGATTCGCGAAAAAACAAAACCAAACTGCTTCACCTGCTAGTCAGACTATTAGTAATCCCAAGACTGTTTCTACTCCTGTTGTTTCTACCAAAGTGAATGCAGTTCAATCCTCAAAATCTTTGGGAACGAAGAAGAAATGAAGGAACAAATCCAAGAAATATGTGAATCAATAGGAAGATAATAAAACACAAACTGTAGATTTCGAATCGAAAAATAAGAGAAAGGTTAAATTTCCCTTCTTAATATGTGGAGGTGATCATTTAAACAAAGAATGTTCTTGTCATGAGGAGGTTAGAATTTTTTTGAAAAACACTTTCGTGACATCGATAGTTTTTCCTGATCCTTTCCCTACCCAACAGCAATTGATTAACCATCAATCTTTGCATGCTTCTCATCCTCCATTAATGAAGTGAAAATGATGTCTAGTGAATTGGTTCATATTATGACTAGATCTGAGAACTATGACCCTCTTCCGTAGAAAAAGAATGATAACACTCCAATTGATAAAACTACAATTTCCATCCCTCCTCCTACCAACGGTCTTCAAATTGAAAAACCTGTTCTTGACACAGTCCTTCGGCCATCGAAGAGTACAATCCGTAAATCAGTATTTAATCCTAGCACGCGTGCCACCCAATGCTACAATGTAGTAGAAGACTTGGCCCAAGAACCATGTGCTATGTTTTCCCTCAAAGTACTCCAAACGTGTCCTGCATAGAGGAAGAATCCGTTGTCGGATCTTGGAGCTATGGATCCTGAGAATAGTAATGTTATCACCTTTAAATTGGAAGGATTTAAGTCGAGGATTTCCCATCAACTAGCTTTTCAATTATCCAAGAAAATTATTGGGAAGAAAGTCCATTGTACCATTTTGGACGAAGGTGCCTCGACCTTGGTCATGTCTCTGTCGTGTTGGAGAGCTATAGGTTCTCCCAAAATTAACCATTCCTGTACGACATTAAAGGAATTTGATGGTCATGATTTTCAACCCTATGGATTATTGTCATCCATACCGATAGAATTAGGGGGAAAATCAATGTCCATCCATGTTGAGGTTGTCGAAGCTCCTCTAGATTACAATCTCCTCCTAGGTCAGAATTGGTTCTACACAATGCATGCGGTGGCATCATTTGTCTTCCATGTCATCCAATCCCCATTCCAAGGGAAGATTGTTACTGTTGATCAGTTATATTTTTGTTCTCCAAACATGGGTTCTAATTCTATGAATAATGTTCCATTATTGGTCTTTTCAGCTTCGCAGTACCAAAACATTGGAGTAGGTTTGCTTAAATATTCCTCTCTCATGGGAGTCTTTCCATTGAGAAATCCTCCTCCTCCTTTGCAAGTCGCACCTGTGAACATGATCTCGATGGGTAATAACAACTTAACTAAAGAGAAATCAATTGCTGATTCGACACCTTTTGAATACTTTTGAGGAAATTTACCAAGCTATCCAGTCCACCTTTGATGACACCAACATTAATGATTACCTTGTGGTGGCATCAAAACCTTACCATCTTCCATATTGGTTAGATTCCCCCCCATCTCTAGATTATATTTTGTACCCTCTTCCATCGGATGAATCCATCATGGAAGTTATGTCTGTAGATGAGATGCCTTGGAAATATCATCATCATCGAGCTTCTTTCCTTCCCAATTACCAATTGGTAGAAGATCATTTTGATTCGTTGGTTTCATCTGATGTTGTAACTACTACTCAATCACGTGTACTCATCCATAATGTTGAGTCAAAGGGTCATTTGAGTAATATTACTAAGACCACTCTGGTCGACATATCAATGAAATCTGAAGTTGTTGAAGACATTTAGTTGGGCCAGAATTGTTCTTCCTCGAAAGTTGAAACTTACACGACCCTTTTAAGAGAATTTAGAGATGTTTTTGCTTGGTCATACAAAGAGATTCCAGGGATAGATCCTTTGATCGTCGTTCATGAGATCATAACATGCCCTGACGCCAAACCGGTCCGTTAGAAACCACGTCAAGTACATCCACGGAAAGCAACGACTATTAAGGAAGAAGCTGAAAGACTTCTTAGGGCTGGGTTCATTTACTTTGTGCCGTTGACGGAGTGGGTTTCTAATTTGTCCCTGTGACTAAAAACTGGGAACGATTAGGGTTTGCATCAATTTCAGAGATCTTAATAGGGCTTGTCTGAAGGATAATTTTCCTACTCCATACATCAATCAAATCATCAATAAATGTTCTAGAAGCGTCATATTTTCATTTATGGATGGGTTATAATAAGATAGAGATACTTCCTTCTGATCAACATAAGACGACCTTCATTTTCCCATGGGGGACCTATGCCTACCGAAAATTGCCTTTTGGTCTTAAAAACGATGACGCTACGTTTCAACGTGCCATGTATTATGCTTTCCATAACATTAAACATATTGTGGAACCATACCTCGATGACCTACCTGCTCATTCACAACATTGAGAACACCATGTTGACCATCTGATAGCCATTTTTCTCCGATGTCGCCACAACAACATTCAGTTGAATCCTCACAAATGTGTTTTTTTGTGTTCAGATGAGATGATTGCTTGGATTCATTGTTTCCAAGGATGGCATCTCCATTGAGCATCTGAGAATTGAAGTTATTTTGACCCTACCACCACCTACCAACATAACTAATTTTCAAAGTTTGCAAGGGAAGGAAAATTTTCCGCATCGTTTTGTATGCAACTACGTCGAAAAGACACGTGGTTTTATGCTTTTGATTAAAAAGAACACACCTTTTTGTTTGGGATGATCCTCCACAACGTGCATTTGATACTCCTAATCATACTATAACACACACTCTTGTGTTGCAACCACCCGATTATACTAAGGACTATTGCTTGTATGTGGTTGCATCTTTAACTACCATCGGCATGGTGCTAGTTCAAACTGATGAAAATGACAAAGAACATGTGATTTATTACTTGATTAAGAGTCTTCTTGACCTTGAAACACATTACTCGCATGTTGAGAAGTTAGCTCTGGAGACATTCATCGCAGTCCAGAAGTTTCGTCACTACATTCTGCTTCGCACAACTACTGTGTACGCAGATTCTAACCCAATGTATTACATCTTGACTCATCAAGTACTTGGGGGAAAACATTCTCGCTGGATTTTCATTCTCTAGGAGTTCGAATTAGAATTTTCAAAATTCAGTTCAAAGAAGTCTTTAGTTTTTGCGGAACTGATGTGTGATCTTCCCCATATTACTGAGGAAATGCAGCTCTTTGATACATTACCCGATGAATCCTTCCTCATTAGTACTTTTGATCCTTGGTATGGAGATTTGATTTTATATCTCCAGACTCAACACTTTCAACAAAACGCAACCTGAAATGAACGTCATTGTATTCATCATCACGCCAAATATTACCTCATAGTAAATGATACATTGTATCGATGTGGCGTTGATTCGATTTTATGGCGTTACTTAACCCATGAGGAGGATGAATTAGTGTTTTGAATGACTACCACTCTGGAGCTTGTGACGGTCTTCTTTCCGGGATGGCTACTGCCCAAAAAATCCTACACATTTAGTACCTTTAACCCTCAATCTTCAAGGATTTTATAGAATTCGTAAAAAAATGCCCACCTTGCTAGCTTTTCGAATAAAAAATTTCACCCACCCAACTCCTCTCCATCCCATTGTTGCTGTAGGTTCTTTTGTGAAATGGGGCATCGATTTCATGCATTGTAAGCCTACCTCAGTCGGGGGGCATGGTTACATCATCGTAGCCGTGGATTATTTCACAAAATGGGTTGAGACTATGCTTACATACGCTGAAGATGGTAAAACTACTACCATTTTTCTCTTTAACCACATTATTGCTTGGTTTGGATTCCCACAAGCCATCGTGACTGATCACGGTTCTCATTTCCAAAATCAGATGATGATGGAGTTAAGTGCCAAACTAGGTTTCCGCCACGATAACTATACACCCTACTACCCACAGTCCAACGACCAGGTTGAAGCTATCAACAAGGTATTGAAAACTATGATTCAACGGATGGTAGGATGAGCTAAGTCTAGTTGGAACTTGCAATTATTCTCCACATTATGGGCTTATAGCACCACAATTAAGACATCTACCAGTTTTACACCATTTCAACTAGTGTGCGGAATGGAGGCTACTGTTTCTATCGAGTGTGAGATCCCTTCTCTAAAGCTTGTTGTGGATCTACTACCAAATACCACTATAGAGGAAGAACGTTTCTTGTATTTGAACAAACTCGATGAAAATTGTCGTAATGCAACCTTAGCCAATGAGGTGCACAAACAATGAGTCAAATCTCAATACGATCGATCCATTAAACCCCGCTTCTTCACTGAAGTTGATTTGGTACTGCCGTATGAGAAACATGATAAATTGGGAGGTGGAAAATTGGAATCCATGTGGCATGGGCCTGTTGTAGGTACAACAGATCCCATGTCATTTGACACGATAGCCCAATTACATGTATGAAGATTACTTGGTAAGACTCTTCATAATCTTAAAGGGTTTCCTTAAGATTTTTATTTCTTGACTCTTGGGATTCATTAACTCAGACATATTTTTAGCAAATTCATGTTTAATTTTTCTATTTTAACATAGTAAGATTGGGTTTTTGTTTGGATCGTTTTTCATCCCGCATCCCACAAACCGCAAGTTGCGGAGAGCGGGAAACCTTTTATTTTGATATTTCATTTTTTTAACCCGCAACTCGCATCCCGCAAATGCAGGATGCGGGAGATTTTTTTTATGTGTGTTTATTTTTAGTCAATCCGAATCCCGCAACTTGTTGAATGCGGGTTGCGGAGTCATCATTTGTTTGCGTTTTAGTTTGCGTATTTCCACATCCCGCATCTCGCAAGATGCGGAATGCAGAGTGCAGAGCTAATTGAATAAATTTTTGCTATTTTGCGTTTCCACATTCCACAACCTGCAAGTTGCGGAATACGGGTTGCAGAACAATTAAGAAACTTCCAATTTCGTTTTTGTTCCCGCATCCCGCAAAGTTGATCTTGACCGTTCTTTTTCTTTTTACCTTCATCTAACGGTCTGTATTATTTCTCGGGAATTATAAATATGATGTCTTTGATTTATGATTTTTCACTGTTTTTACTGCTGTAATTCGCTCTGATGTGTGGTTTTTACCTCCATATTTTACCGTGCGAATCCAACAATGATTACTACAGTTTCAGGATGGTTACCAGGTCGCTATCTCGCATTTTGAATTGATTACTGTGCTTACTGTATAATTCGGTTTTAACTTCTGGTATAAATATTCAAAACGACACATGGCGACATCCAAAACCCCTAGAATTACCAAGTGTAAAAACCTCCAGAAGGATATGTTCGCCAAAGACCCGAAATTCGGTGTCTTTTTTGATACTAGTAGTCGTGTCATTGAAACTTATCATTTAGACTGGTCCAAGGTTTACTCAATTTTCAATAACAATGACCTCTCATATTTCTAGAGCGACCAAACAGTTTATGAGAGAATTAAAGATTCTGGCTTGCATATGATTGCTGCCAGACCATCCATCCTACCTTATAACGATGTTGTGCGATGGATGATTGACCACGCCAATGTGAAAGATTGTTCTTTCAATACCAGTACCAGGTCTCGGCTAACCAATTTCCGCTCATAATCCTTTGTCAGGATTTATGCTCTTAAACCTTATACCCAACTCCTAGATGCAGATTTTGTTAACACTGCCAAATCCAAATTCAATTTTGACCAGATGCTCAAATCCTGGATGATGAAACCCCGCAAATTTTCCAAGAGGAATGATGAATTATACCTTGTCGAGTGGTTCAAAGATCCTACTCCCTGTTAGCAGCCATGTTGTGCAGGCTTTATGGCCTTCCCAACTGTTCTTTCTTCAAAGAGGAATGGGTTCCCATCACTCATCACATTATAATGATAGACGAATCTTTCCCTTGGGCCTCGATTTAGTCACTGGAACTTAAAAACACTATTTAAGAGTTCCAGAAAGCCACTGCTAAGAAAAAGCCCAATTTTTATCTTACCGCTTTCATTGTGGACATTTTCTATGCTGGATTTCGTTACCCTAATTTGGGATGGAGTTGGGAATTTTCGGCCTCGCCTATACATATTTACCATTCCGAGCTCTGGGATGGTAACTATGTGACTCGGTTCTATGATATATGTGAAAGTTTTTTTGGCAGGGTGTATTTTATGATTTTCAACAAATCATCACCTGCATTCTCACCGGAAGCAAAAGCTCTCATAGCCACTATGGGAGACTGGTATGTGGGTGAATCTTTCACCTATATCAGGGTTTATGGCAGAGACGTAGCTCACATGTTGCCTAAGGTCATCCCAGATAGGTTGGTCTTAGAAGATATCTCATTTCAGACAGTTATAGAGGGAATCTATAAGAAATGTGCCACACCAAAGAGAAAATTTTGGCCCAGGTTTCCTATTACACTTGGATCCTTGAGTGTTCCCTCTTCTACTTGGGCATTGGAGTTGAGTGACCATATTAGGTCACTTAAACTTGGTTTTGCAATCAAAAGGCAACACGATCCTAAAGGGATTGTCGATTTACACCTGAGGCAGAACCATTTCAAAACAGGTTATGCTCATGAGGAAACTTCGGATTATTCCATTTATGATGGAGTAGATACATTTTCTGAAGTCCTGGCAAGGGCTAAGAGCAAAGAGGAACAAAGCCATATCCTGCAGTATTAGAAGGAGATCAGGGACAGGGTAAAGCATTACAGGTCGATGGAGTTGGACACCCTGGAAAGGATGGAAAAAGATAGGGAAGACAGAGAAGTTCGAGCCACAACAAAAGAA
This sequence comes from Pseudotsuga menziesii, assembly GCA_001517045.1. Taxonomy (NCBI): domain Eukaryota; kingdom Viridiplantae; phylum Streptophyta; class Pinopsida; order Pinales; family Pinaceae; genus Pseudotsuga; species Pseudotsuga menziesii. Next base: position 1,805,001 of record LPNX010937198.1, on the reverse strand, counting down.
GCTCTGGCATTCAAAACTTCATCTGTGGAAACCATCTTAGGCTTGGACAAAGGGAAATCTCCAATGGGAGAAATTCCCCAGACATTTGTGGAACAACAAGTTAAGGACTATTTGCAGACTTCAGCGCAAATAAAGGAAAAGCTGAATAGAATGACTTCAGCCTTAGATACACAAGAAGTTGGAACATCTTAGTCACCTGAAATTTCCTAGGTGGTAACCAATGTGATTGAAAAGACTCTACCTGAACAAACCCGGGTTGAGGACAATTATTTAAAGAAGACAAATATTTATAGTTTTGTTCCTACTATTGATCTGACTAATTCAGAGGAAGAGGAGGGAAGAATTTCTTCTGTGCCTATTTCTATTGAGATTGGTAATGATTTCCAAGATCTCACTAATGGTAGCGATGGTAATGTACTATCCCCTCTTCCTCAATCTCAACCTTTATGTCAGTCTACTCCCTCTTCTTCTGCGATACTTCTTTCTTCAATAATGGATTTGTCATCATTTTTTGATGGTTCTGTTGCGACACCTTTTATGACAGAACTCTACTATAATGCCACTTGTTTGCCTGAGTCAATCACACCTATTCTTAGGGTTGAACCTATTCCCGCATGTGTTGAGACTCCATTTTTTAAAATCCCTCTGCATATTCCTTCAATTAGCTCAGTTTCATCCCCTATGCCTGAAAAAATTGTAATAATGTCATCATCATCATTTATTAAGGCTACTACTGTGTAAATTCCTGCTGTGGAAGCTTCTATTCATAATGTTTCTTCAGCTCTTGAAGTCACTCTTGCCTAGAATGTTACTTCCTCCCTTGCCACTTCTCATATCACCATGGATATACCTTCTGAAACCACAACTCAAACTTCATCTTTGATTTTCACAGGCATTAGCATACCTCCTATTGATGAAGTCAGAGATGAGTTCAATGAAGACTTTGTGGTATCCTTGGGTGAATATAGGTATAGTAAAGTTGAGAAATCTGTAGTAAGACGGGGCAAGAAGAGGGGTAGAGATCAATACAATATGGATATGTCAATGGTGAATGAAGTTTTATGGACACCGCAATATAGTGATCCACAAGCTTATGCTACAGATGCAGCTTATGTTCCGGGTGCGTTCATAGGTGCCAATATGGATGTTGTCAACTCTCTAAATAGAGAGTTTGATAAGAAAAAGGAAAAGATTATCAGTTTGAAAGAATCACTAGAGCAACTCAAGAAACAACATAAGGACAAGCAGGATGAAATCCAACTGAAGAATGTTGCTCTCAGTGAAGAGTTGCAGAAAGAAAAGAATGATAATGCTACTCTAGTTCAAAAGGTTGCAGTATTGGAGAGGCAAAATGAAGATGCAACTGCAAGTGCAACTTCATCTTCATTTTCCAGGTTTTCTCAAGAAGAGTTTAAGGAGCTTGCTATCAGAACTAACAGGGAACATTTTGATTCGGTATGTGAGTTTTTTGGAACTCTCGCTGATATAGTTGAGACTCATACAGTGTTTGACAAGATGTCTGTGGATTTGGAGGACCTAATTGAGAAAAGATAGTAGGACTCAAAAGCTTATGATGAAGTTGCTGATTGGAAGAGGTACATGAAGGAGAGGCCTGATGATATCACTCTTCCAACCCCTTTTCAGTTTAAAAGAGTCAGACTATTCTGAGAGCATGGGAAGACTTGGATGATACAGTGGGCGATGCCATAAAGAAATCTCAGGCTATCTGCGGCAGAAGGTGGTATTGAGTGGATCATATCATGACTGACTTGTCCTTTCCTTCCATGGCTCTTATTGAGAAGGCATGTCCACCTGGACTGATGATAGAGCAGGTTGAGAAACGAAGGGATGACCAGGAGGATAAAATCAAGGAATTGGACCACATCAACATACATGATATGGAGCAGTTAATCAAACATCCATTCACAGTGCAAAGCAAGATCCATGTTTACATCCGAATTTGGCATAAGTTGGCTAAGAATGAGGTCAAGGATTATAAATGTAATGCATAATTAGGCATAGAATCAGCCACTTATCCTGATATTGAGGAGTTGTTGCGAATTTGGAGAGTCTGGAAAGATTTCCTAGAATATTAGCTTTGTTTAGTTTTTGGATCTCCTTTAGGGGGAAATTCTATTGTTTGTAATAATTATTTAAGTAAATGATCTTCAATGTATTAAGGGCTCTTGAACTTTTGAGTTTTGGGAAGGGAGATTGATACAAGGGATCGAATAACACTTCAGCTTTTGCTAAGGTCTTTTATGTAATTTGTTGCAGAGAATTCTGAATATAATACAATGTTGCAATTCTTATCTTTTGTACTTGATCTATCAAATTTATTTGACAGTTTCAGTTTTATTATTCCAAATGATCAGATAGTACTGTGGTTCATTTGCAATTGGTTTATGTGTTAATTTAACGCTGATTTATATCTGTTAATTATTAATACATCGATAAAACTTCATGAAATTTCTTTTATGAATTGTTTTTTATCTATTTCTGCAAATGTTTCAGCAGTAAGAGTTTCAGAGCTTATAAGTTGGTTTTTCAACTAACTTGAGCGCTTGCAGGTTATCTTGAATAGTTTTATTCTGATTTACTGTTGTTTAATTTTCATTAAACAATTTGTAATCTTAGTAAGTGCAGTCTCATTCTATTTACATTTATGTCAATATGATGAATTGTCTGTTCTTTACACAGCTCAAGAATACCTGTCAATTATTCAACTCCCTTTGAAGTAGTTTAGATTTAGATTAGTTTCTTTTTCCTAGTTAGGTTTAAGTTCCCTTTTATTTTTCTCAACTCTTTGTTTTTTTTCATTCTGGAAAACAGATCCATTCTAGATCAAATTCATCCATAAGCCAGCAGAGGTTACAAAAGTATCCGTGGGGGATTACCATACCAAACAACTCGAGGATAGAACAATACCTGCGTGGGATTGTTTGAAGCCTTTGGCTGGGTTTTCTCCGTGTGTTGTAAGCCTTGAACACCCTAATCAGCCACATACATAGTTGGGGCTTCAACAAATGGTGCTAGAAGGAGGGCCAACACATCATGCCTAAACGAAATAATCATACACCTCCTCTAGCAAGAGATCCAATCATTACTTGTAGTCGTGCTAGCGCGTCTACCTTAGGGGAAAAAGTAGCTCAAGTTTCAGACACTATTCCAGTTATCCCTAGACAATAATAGGCCACCCCGTCCGACAGATACGTTCTCGTATCGCCAATCCTAGGGCCCATCACAGTCGAACAACTGTTGAAGGGTAATTCCCACAACATTGTCGAGTTTAGAAGAAAATTCGCTGAAGTTCATCCTACTCAGGATTTTGCTCAACTCAGTAACCAAGACAACCCAAGCCCAGGTGATCAAAACACTGAAAGACGTTGCGAACTTTACAGTGAGCCATCCACTCCTGGGTTAGATCTAGGTTCCTTGTTTCCAGAGTCAGCAACTCCTCGACACAACATCCAAGCGGGAGGGCTACCCCCGTCTCCTCCCTATTCTTCATCTTCATCTGACGAATCGTCGGATTCTAAATCTTCAGACTCCTTAGCAGAATCTATCTCGATGCCTGACGAGCGACCTAACAATCCATGGTTAGATGGGGATGTTGTATCCGTTTTAGGCGATCAGCACAGAATGCCTAAATATCCCAAGAAGTGGCTTCCAAAATTTAATCTAGATGATAAGATTCCTATGGAATACCGCATAAAATCCTTCATGCAAGCCATTAGACTTAGAAATGTTATCCATGAGGACGTGGTTTGCAGACTGTTCCATTACACATTTGAGGGAAAAGCTTCTACTTGGTACTTTGCCTCAGAAGCTAGCTCCATCCCGTCATGGGATGTGTTTTCCGAACTCTTCACTCAAAAGTTTGGGGATGACAAAACCCCAGAGGAATTAGTAATAGAGCTCTCTTCCATGAAAACTAAGGGTAAAGAAAGAGTCAAAGACTACAATCACCGGTTTTCATATTTAAAGAATAGGATCCCGAATACAGTACTTCCTGTTGAGGAATTACTAGTATCTTACTATATTAAGGGTCTCCCGACCCAAATAGCCATGTGGGTAAAAAGGGCCCGTAAAGAATCCTTGCAAGATGCTTTCTCCGAAGCCATTCAGGTCGAAAGAGACATGTTCTGTCTCAAAGACAACCCCGACTCTACATCTGAACAAGCATCTACCTCATGTAGGAAAAGTGATGGTTCTCTTAAACCTGCTGCTACTAGCCAAGATCCGTTCAATATGAGTGAAGTGAAGAAGCTCCTTCAAAGGATGTCTAACAAGATGGTAGATCTAAAAAATACAAACAATGAAAATCAATCAAATAATATAGGATTCAATAGGACACCTTTTAGGAGGCCAAATCAACCTCCTCAGAATCCACCTTTTCCAAATCCCAGTGAGGGGTTCACCTCAGAAGAGATTTTCTCTGTCTTGAAATCCTTAGCTGCAGGAACACCAGACACCCCAGAAACCTCTGAAGATCATTCCACTCAAGAATCACAACCTCCCCAAGAAGAAGAGGAGGATGACCAGCAGGTCAACTCTGTGAGATTCTTTTAAGAAGAAGAAGAAGAAACCGATACGATTTTTAATCTCCAGCACACACACAATACTAGGTCTAAAGGGCCACCTCCCCAAGAGTCATCTCCTCCGACACAAACCCCTAGCAAAGGTAAAGCTCAAACTCAGAAGGACACCCTCATTCCTGAGCCAGAATACAACTTGGCCGAGGATCTTAAGACAGTCAAAGCAAACATATATTTATTTGACCTTCTCAAAATCCCTTCCATAAGGGATTCCTTACCTAAAAGCATGATTATAAAGCAACCTCGAGAAGCTCAGAATAATAACATTGAATGTACTTCTCGTACAAACCATCCTAAGCCTGGAAGCAAGGGTACTCCTCCCTTTTTACTTACCTTCGAGATCTTTAACATGAATGTGCATAAATGTATGGTAGACTCAGGTGCTTCATCTAATGTTATGCTCCTTTCTGTGTGTAAGAATCTTAATGCCACCTATGAAAATTCCCCTATTCAGATTGTGCAATTAGACAGATCCAAGGTTAAAGTGGTAGGGAGGCTGAGAAATGTACTTCTTAGACTATTTGTAGATCCTTGAATTCATCAAACAATAGATATTGTGATTGTGGATAGTCCAGAGACCTATGGTATGTGGCTGAGTTGGGATTGGTCAGAGAAACTCAAAGGTTACTTTGCTACTGATTGGTCTCACTTGTGGTTGCCCCTTAATGGGAAGCCTAATAAGCTCAAAGTTGACAGAGAACCTTTCATGAAACAAACTGTAACTAATCTCGATGGTTCCAACGAATATGTCTCCTTCTTTAATAATCAAATTGAACATTTCACATTTGAGACTTTATTTGGAGACTTATCTGCTGATGTATCACCAATAGAGAATGAGCAGAAACACTCTCAGGTAACTCATCTTACGTTTGTTATGTTCTCTAGCATTGTTATTCACAATGTATATAATGTAAATACCAATTTCAGAATTGATCCTATAGTTTGGACCTTGTTTTTTGATGGCTCCAAGTCAAATGAAGGAGCAGGCACGGGATGTGTACTTATTGACCCCAAAGGGATCAAAACCATGATTGCATGCAGGTTGGAATTTGAATGTACCAATAACGTGGTTGAGTACGAGGCTTTAGTCCAAGGACTTAGGAAAGCTATCGATATGGGAGATAAAGCAATTGAATGTGTGGGAGACTCCGAAATCATTGTGAAACAGGTACGGAATCAGATACCCTGTCTATCTCCACACCTAGTTAATTATCAAAGATCAATCAGGGACATGACTTGTTCCTTCTCAGCATTTAATATTAGATATGTTCCTAGATCCCAGAACTTTGACGTAGATCTGCTAGCCAACATTGCATCTATACTGATCCCTCTCGAAGGCTTGTCTCCACAAAATTTCTCTATCGAATTGATGTACAGACCCTCAATACCCGACAATGTCACAAATTTGAAGGTGTTTTATGATGATCATCAAATATTGGAATTCCTGTCAGCCCAAAATACCTTCGAGGGTATGGCTATTGACGAAGCCGATCATGAGAAGTCTCTGTCTGATCCTTCCAACATCATCCCCAAATCTGTCATCAGTCTGGAGAAGTTCTATGATTTACAAGATAAATTCAGACAAACCATCAATTGCAGGACTCAAATATCGACCTTGAATCACACCCCTGTTAACTTAGGAACATAGCACGAACCCCAATTTATCAATCTTGGAATACATTGTTCCTGTGATGAAAGAAGAATTTTTATCCAGGGATGATTTTAAGACCCCCCCCTAGATTTATATGTATAAAAAATGGGCGAATCTCTTCGATATATAGGAAAATTTGAAGGCAATTTTATCAATAATATAATATGTATATATAAAAAATTTGGTGAATCTTTCATTTTATTATACAATGTTGTAAAATCCTGGTGAATCCCTCATTTTATTATATAATGTTGTAAAATCTTGGTGAATCTTTCATTTTATTATATAATGTTGTAAAATCTTGGCGAATCTTTCACTAAGTTATAAGATATTGTAAAATCTTGGCGAATATTTAACTTCATTATAAAAAATTGTAAAAACTGGCGAATCTTTCACTCATTTATAGAATATTGTCAAAATAGAGGAACAACAACATTAGTCAAATAACATGAATCGCATCATGACCAATAGAACATGTAGACTCATAAGTAACAACTGGAAGGTGTCAGTGAAACACAACTGCACTGAGTAGATTCAGGGCAAGTGGGGAATCCACTTGTTATCTCGTCCCTTAATGGTCCCGTGGACATGTGGGGACCTGAATCTTGACAAACTGATAAACTGATAGAATCATACATTATGCTCGATCTTGGCCTCCACTAGCCAATTATGGTCATGGAGGCTAATACGAGTATGCATTGTAATTATGCCAATTGATTATTGCATTAGATGAATGTTGGTATTGTGACAATAGGTATCCTACGATCAATGCATAGGAACCTAGTGCATAGACCATTTTTTTCTTCACTTAGCTATGTAGAGCTCGTTTATTTTTTTGAATAACAACAAGTATTTGCAAAGAAAAATTACAATCAGCGTAAAAGAATCGAAAAACTGAAGACAATTAATTCATGCAACTAAAAGTTAATAAAATAATATTTTCTCAAACCCTAAAACCAACCTTGATTCAAGCTACAAAAAAGGATTAAATCAAGCATCGAATGAGAACTAGAAGCATTCAAAGGACTTAACACAATATTTAACCAAAATACACACAAACTTCAAAAATCGACAAAATGCTTCAAACAAAAGCAATAAACAAACCATAAAAAATTGTCAAGATATTCATTCTAAACACCTATCACCAACATGGTTTCATGTACTTAAATGAGTCCATTCTTGCTTAGCAAAAGTGTTGTCAAATTAGTTATTTATCATTTAATGTTAGGAAACTATCTATGTGAAGAGATAGCTCCTAGGCCTAGCTTTCTCAAATTCCAGCGTCATTTCTCGTCACATGCAAGAAAGAGACAATGTAAGAGATAAATATCAAACCATCAATATTAAAATAAGCTGCATGAAGGTAATGTAGCTCAAATCATCAATGCTACAACAAAAAAGTACAAAGTAGAATCTATTTTTACCTAAAACACAACCACCCAAAGATGGAGATACCCGACCCGAACCTCTGTACAATTGCCTGAGACTTTTTATAGGCTACCCATGAAAAGTTAGGGTTGCCCGAGTTTTCCTGTTGACTACCCGTGAGTAGAATAGAGCTGCCTAGACTCTTTTCTGCTTCCTGGAACAATTGTCTGCTGCTCAGAGCTTGCTCTGTGGTTGTCCGTGATCTCATCCTTCAGCTTGAGCCTGCCTAGGATTCTGGGTGGCTGCCCAAATGTGCCCAAAGGTAGCTATAGGGATGCCTGAAGTTCTGCCCAAGGCCTGTCTGCAGGTTTAGGGAATGATCAAGCTTGGATGGAGACTGCCTGAGGATGTATAAGAGCTACCTATGACCTTGTTGTTGCTGCCGTGAGGGTTTATGGGAGTGCCCTAGCACGTGAAGAAGTGAAGAAGATACCCTAGTATATTTGGGTATCTACAGTGATGCCCTAGTTATTTAGGGTTTGGCTGTAGTTAGTTTCTGATGAAGGCTAGAAAGCCTCCATGCTAGGGCATATAACCCAAAAAGACCAGAACCTTCTCTCTCCTCTAGAGCGAATATCCAAGAGCAGTTGAATGATGATAAGCAAGTGTGTCAAATGAATTGAGTTGAACTTCTTTTATGGCCTTTGAATTACTTGGAAGTGGGCCAAAACTCAAAAAGACAATAATAATATTTTATTCTTTTGTCTTTTCGTCTTTCACCTTTAGTGGTTCTCGAGGTCTTTTTGTACTTTCACTTTTACTCCCAAAGGTCCTTATGTATTTTTGACTTTTACCTTTTAACCTTTTCCAAGTGCCCTGTGGTCAAAACAAGTGGTCATAGGGTGTCCTTCAAACCCACTCAAAGTACATCATCATAAATGGAGAGAATTACTAATGCTTTTATGTCAAACTCCTTGTGCCACCAAGATCGGGTACTAGGTGTCTTAACCAGGGGTAGCTAATCCCTGCAGAAGATTACAAATCCCACAGATCAAGGGAAGGAGTGCCTCACATGCCCAGACCTAGTCTAGGGCTTACAGTGATGTCCTAGTAACTGACCAGGTGCCTCAGCTCTAGGCTACATCATTTGACTTCAAGGTCAAATACTTGGTAACTGACCAAGCCCCTCCATTCTCCCAAATAATGGCCCTCAGCTATTGGTCGAGTCCCCTAATCCTGGGCTGGTTCATCAGGTACCTCCATTCAAATAATGGCCACTCAATTCAACTGAGTTCACCCTGTGCTGGATTGGTTCCACATCTTGGCCCGTGACCAGATGTCTCCATTCAAGAGAATGGCTACTCAGCTCAAGGCTGAGTTCCCCCAGTGTTGGACTGGTTCCACATCCTGGTCCTTGACCAGATGCCCCATTTAGAAGAATGGCTACTCAACACAAAGCTGAGTTCCCCCAATGCAAGACTGGTTCCACATCGTAGTCCATGACCAGATGTATCCATTCAACAGAATGGCTACTCAACACAAGGATGAGTTCCCCCAATGCAAGACCAGTTCCACATCCTAGTCCTTGACCAAATGTCTCCATTCAATAAGAGAATGGCTCTCAATGTTGCACAGGAAAAATCAACAAGATTCCCCTCGAGTATATTTCGGGCAATGGATATCAAAATTCCTGATCTAATGCAAAATTGACACTCTTCATGTTCCCATGAGTTGTATTATGTAAACTAGAATGATTGATGGGTTGTTAACAAAAATACCCACAAGCTTGACATCTAACCTTACAATAATGCACAACATCTTTTAAAAGGTGGAATGGCAATGCAATAATCCTTTTGCAGACCATTTTGTTCAGAGACGTGCTATGAAATGAGCTTGTATGTCGTACAAGTTCAGTGAAAATTTCACAAATGCCATCTGCTTCACATTTCTTATGACAAGAATGCTCATTACCACAGAGATGTTCATCACTTGTCGATTGATGGGGAGTGATCCTTGTAACTGCAGCTCCTGGGACACCCCTCCATGATGCATTTTTTGGGACAATATCTTCATGAATGCCATCTGCTTCACATTTCTTATGACAAGAATGCGCATTACCACAGAGATGTTCATCACTTATCTATTCATGGAAGTGATCTTTGTAACTGCAGCTTCTGGGACACCCCTCCATGATGCATTTTTGGGGACAATATCTTTTATGGAATCATGACAAGCATTTTTTCATGATCCCCAAGCTCAATCTGTATCACACAAGGATTTTTGCAGCTTAGACTATCTTTCAATTATGACAAGTTTAATAAGAGGTGTTACGCCCCATTTTGCATGGGTGACCACCTTCATCACAGTCTCATCCGGGGAGTGTATGTGATGGAGATTGAATGATTTGGTCCTAAGTGTTAGATCCTAGATGATGATGCCCTAGTGATAATGCTTCATGGAATATGTTGATTGTTTGACCTTGAACTAGGGCCTTGTTTGAAGCAGAATAGTTCAGCAATGGAAACATTCATTAGATCTAGGAAGTTTTGTGAGTCATGGCCTATTCGTCTCAAATTATGGGCATACTCCAGTATTCAATTAGCAGCAATTAGCACTGTCATGGCCCTTGTGCATCACTAAGAAGCATCTTTGGGTAAATTTGGGCACATTGGGAACAAGTTTGTGGAAGGAAACATAAGTAAAACCTATTTATTCTGAATCATGGGAAGCAAGCAACCTAATTCTTGTAGCAACACTCCATGTTGGGTTGTTTCCTAGCATTTCTGCACATTCTAGATAGTTTTGGGTATGTTTTAACCATGTCTCAACCCTCCAAACAACAACAAGATCAGTCCTGGGTATAATGTGGGCATCTTCCTTGTAATGGAAGCCATGATTTAGCATCAACCAGCAACAAGAAGTCTGGTCAATATGCAAGTAAAGAACAACAATAAAGATCTTAATTTCTCCACATTCTGGGCAGATCTTGAGTGAATTTAGGGTTGTCCCTGATCCCAAGCAGAGTTAAGTCCAAATCTGGTCCAATTCTAAGTAGATCTAGCAATTCTAAGCATCCTTGTCCCATGCTGCAATAGATTTGGGAAAGTTTAGTGGAAATAAACAAACTAAATTCCAAATATGGGCATAGTTTGAACTTTGAAGTATTTTCTGTCACAACAGCCACTGATTATGTATTCTGTGTAGCTTTGGGTCTGTTTGAAAATGATTCATCAAACTTGTCCAGTCTATATTCCAGAATGATTCATCAAACCTGTATATTAAAACCTTAGATACTTGAGCATCAAATAAAGACAAGAATCAGGTACATTCATCAAAAGCAACCAAATCAAAACCCCATTTAAATGGGCGAATAGGATTGTTCCCACATAGAAATGGTCCTATCTTTGGGGGCATGTACAAGTTCAGCCTATTAAGTACTTTGTCATGGATAGAAACCAGCAACTGGAAAAATCTCAGAAATGCCACCTTTTTTTATATCTTCTACCTCAGGATCACAGCACACTAATTCAAATGGGTTTGAGCAAGATGGGATAATATGATGCATGTAAATTGAATTTAATTCATCTAAGTCTTTTTTCTTTGGTGCCATGTACATTCATCAAAAGCAACCAAATTAAAACCCCATTTAAATGGGCGAATAGGATTGTTCCCACACAGAAATGGTCCTAGCTTTGGGGACATGTACAAGTTTAGCCTATTAAGTACTTTGTCATGGATAAAAACCAGCAACTGGACAAATCTCAGAAATGCCACCTTTTTATATCTTCTACCTCAAGATCACAACACACCAATTCAAATGGGTCTAACCAAGATGGGATAATATGATGCACGTAATTTGAATTTAACTCGTTTGCTTTTAGAGCCTAGTATGTGCCCAACAACATGGATTTATTTCCCAAATATCCATTGTTTACTGTTGCTACTCATTTTTAGAAGTGCACAGGTCAAAGTTTTAGCCACTTTACCATTGCTATGATGCATAAACTTGTCAAAAATGTACCCAAAACACACCAATACTTGGATTTGCTTGATTTATGGTTATTTGAAGGCTGGGACAGATTTGATCTGTTGTTGTTTGAGGCTAACAAATACCAGAACTACCCAAAATATCCCAAATCAACTAATTAGGTTGTTAGGAGGCTCAACATATGCCCAGGTCATCAAGGAATGTGCCCAGAAATCATTTTGATTCATGTATGAGGATTAAACATGACAACATGCTCGGGTTTTCTTTCAATCATCCATAGAACTGCTGAGGGCTCAGAGAGATCCATCCATATCAAATGAGATCACAAATTATCCATGTCACCATCACATGAACCAAATATCTACCAATCTGGACTCCAAGGCATCATACTAAGCCATCCATCAATGATAAAACAAATGCAATCAACAAAGGAGGTTCATGACCTAAGCATATATTAATGATCATGAACCAATTGAGATTAATAAGACAGGTCTTGGAGCACCTAGGCTCTATGCAGAGCAACAAAAACAATTATTTAAGGATTCCATTGAAATTTGTAGGAGCATGGTTGCTAAAGATATCTCGAGTTGCAAATATGCATACAATTCAGTTCCAAAAGTTATTAACTAGACATATAATTGCAAAAGAATCATGACATTGAGGGAACAAAGAAGATCAATCAATCAATTGGTGGATTGGTTCCACTTATTTCAAAGTATTTTGGGAATTAGTAGCTAACATATGAAAATTATGCTAGTTATATTAGAGGAATGTTGGTCTCATGCCAATAGGTCTCCTACGATGAATGGAGAAAACCTAGCAACCATTTGTCTAGGTGGATTCAAAACACAAGGAGGAGCTTAAAAGTCTAGAGGGGTTTGAATAGTTGGTGGGATAAAAGGCTGAAAGCTTTGAACAACAATGTTTCTTCTGTCAGTTTTCACAGAGTTTTGAAGATTGTGCAGAAGATATATAAGTAGATCTTTGAAAAGGAAGAAGTGTGTCTATGTTCGATAAAAGATGCAGATCTAAAATCAACCTCCCTGAGAACAACAAATGAGAGACAAATTCATCCTGTCCATCCAACAAATGGTCAGGGAGTCTCAATCCCATAAAAAATCAACCCCCCTACCACCACTTGAACACACATCAGTTTGGGATTGCTTCAGATCTGATCTATAACTATTATGAAGCTACTAATTCATTATTACAGACATATATGAACATGTCAAAACAACCAGCAGTCATAACCTCATCTTTGAAGGATTTAATGTTATTACAAACATATTTTGATGATACTTTCTGAACCTGGATAGAGCTTGATATCTCCATTATGAATCTTCCAGCATGAGACAAATTTTGGGGTTGAGAACCATTGAGTCATTGATAGATCTAACCACATCTTTAACTTATATCACTTAAAGAAGAGAAGCACCTTTAATTGAAGAACCTGGATTAATACCCTTGAAGTATGGAACATTGGATGGAGACTTTGCAGCTAACTCCCCTCTGGAAAAGGAGGGAATCTAATAGCCAGAATTTTCCTTCAAAGCAGTCTAGAAGGTGTCAGTGAAACACAATTGCACTAACTAGATTCAGGGCAAGTGGGGACGCCACTTGTTATCTCGTCCCTTAATGGTCCAATGGACATGTGGGGACCTGAATCTTGACAAACCAATAAACTTATAGAATCAGACATGACAGAACAAACTTCTTCATCACCTTCTTCTAGTGGAAAGGATGAAGTGGACATTGAGACGTTGAAGGCAGTTGTAGGAGCTATAGTTCTGAACTTCGTCGCGTCGGATATGTAGGTGTCAACACTTCTGCATAGGTGCATGAATAACATACATTTAGTTTGGTTCTTCAGTAGAACATGTACAAGATCTGCACCGAGACCAATGGTGCAACAGATAAGGGCAGGTGAGGAGATGCAGGTTTAAGAGCTATCAACTGTCAGCTGGCTGATTTGCCACTTTTAAATGAGATCAACATGACACAAAAAGGTTGTCGTTCATTCAATTTTTGCATTAAAGGGACAAATGAGCCTACCCATCTACCTATCTAACACAATGTCCTTCACCATCAATAATAGAAACTGCACCTGACATGTGATATTTGGACACATAATCAAGTCCTTGTGATGTGTAGAACCAGGTGCACTTACACTATGATGGAATTTCCAAACTAGAATTCCTTTTCTTTACCCCTAAGAGGCATAACTATGAATCAAACGATTTGTAAACCAATGATCTGCTAATGTTGGCATTAAGAAGATTAATTTTTTGACAAAAATATCGTAAGTGACAGATTAGTGATAGGATCTTTGTAACTTCATCCATAAAGTTCACATGTCAATCTAATAGTCATGCATCAATGTTTCTTGCTTCGGATGTTTCTGAAACATGCCTTTGGCAGATGATCCAACTGATTGAACTAACCCTTAGCGCTTAATCAACCCTCTATTGTCAAATACATATGAGCCAATATTCAAGAAAGATTACATACCTATTATGTATACAACCATGAGAATATATAAAGTCTAAACTGTGTGTTAAACATTGACAATACTACAACATTTCATGAGGACATCTTATGTGTAGATTGTGGAGATTGTTCTGGTATATTGTGGAAGATATTGCCAACACTAGTATAATCCATATGCATGTCTCTAGCTCTCATCTCTCTCTATATATAGCTGAGGAAATACGGACTAGTATGTTTTTCTCTGAAGTACTACATGAAGCATGGAATGGCCCTGATGTATAGCACAGTATTCAGACACCTACATAATAAAACCTCTATATCACATTATACAAAGAAGAGCTAGATTGTTTCATATGCATATGATTGTCTCTTAGGGCTTCAATGATAGCCTTTCTCCTCTACACATCAGTGCAGTGGATGGTCCAAACCCCACCAGTTCTTCCTCTCAACAACATATTATTTACGGTTTCCTTCATCTGGCCTCGAATATTAGGAGATATGGGTCTATTCCCATACAAACCCACCACTTTACTTTTAGCCTTTCTCCTAGATCTTTTACACTTGTATATCTCCATCCCTGTGAGACTTCTTGTGCTTGGGGTCGAGTGTTTTTCATGTCTTTTATGCTTCAGCATAGAATTCATGCTCTGTTCTACTTCATTTTACTTTACTTCCTTTTTCCTTTTTATAAGTGACCATTTGGTACTTCGGCTTTGTAAAGACATCATTGTACTCTACACGGCACAGTCCCATTGACCTACCCTAGTGGTCATGAGTTGGACATAAATCAAATTATCTTATGTTATCTATATATAGTTGAGGAAATATTGATAAGTATGTATTTTTCTAAAGTACTATATGCATCAGGGAATGGCCACCAATGTATCAAACAGTATTCAGAACCCTAAATAATAACAACTCTATACCACTTTATATAAAGGAGAGTGAGACTATTTCATGACATTGTTAGAATCTTTGCATACTTTTATCACACAAATTTCTTCACTTCAGTATGTGAATCATACCTTAATAAGGTCACCCATAAGACTATGCATGGGCCGGTCATTTTCGAATCCACACAGAGCATTGACAAGTTCTCTACAAAGAGCAGACTTTGCACATCTTGTGATACCTAATATCAACAACATGGAATTAGAAAACCAATATAAAAAAAGTAGCAATGCTCATTATATTAGCTGAAAAACTAGCCAATTAGACATTCCCATGCTTCAATCTTGTTAGATATATAGGTTCATTATACCACATCTATGATACCCATTCATAACCTTTAATCAATCTATAAGTTCATGAGACCACATCTCTGGTACCCATTCATAACCTTTAATCAAGAAATCCAAGGAACAAACATGCCTTTTGTCATAAAGGTACTATAATTAAATTATCAGGAGTTGTGAATAACTACTCAATAGCATCACACGATACTGGACCGTGAATGCCAATATGCTCAAGAGGGAAGTTGGAAGTTTTAATCTACAACTATGATGTGCAAAATTTATAGGCTATGGCAAAGTAGTTACAATAGAAAGAATCTATAGTTACCATTTGAACACAAAATCAGCAGAGTAGGCAGAGAGGTGAGGAACAGAATTTGTAGACCAATTAGACATTCATTATTGTTGGAAATATTGGTGCAACAAATGTTGCAGAACCATGAGTACAATATAAAGAAGAAAAATGCTCAAACAGTAGGTGCCATTGAAGGAAAATCTTGTATACCATGTATGAGATGTAAGTGCAACATAGAGGAGTTATGTTCTCAAACTATGAATTCCATCATGGAAAATTTTCTTGCCATCAATAAGGGATTTTGAAACCATTCATACTACAATTTTGCAGGTTACAGACAGGGAAATGTGTGCAGATTATGTGTGAAATGTGAGTGCAACATAGAGGAGTGGTGTTCTCAAACTATGAATTCCATCATGAAAAACTTGTTTTCCATCGATACAGATAAGTGTAGCATAGGGAGTTCTGAAACCGTTCATATTGCAATGTTGCGGTTTCAGACAGGAAAGGGTGCACTGTAAGGGATCAGAAAACACGAGCCAAAGGTGCCTTTCATCTGTGACTTCAAACATTGGATGGGTGGGGTGGCTGTATCATATTGGATCAGAATTCCTACACTAGGGGTGTTAGTTGGTGCATCATCAAAGGATTGTTCCAAATTTACTTTGTGGATCCCCATGGCTCCCCTTGTGATTGTTGTTTTTGTGAGCCTTTATAATAGAAGGCTTTATAAATATCAAAGTGGAATTTTAATTGTTGAGGATTGGACCTAAAACAATATGATCATGTAGACATCAGTTTTGATAGAACATTGGGGAAAATGCTTAGAAAATATAATTTTATCCACTTGTACAGAAACAACAATAAATAAATAGAATAGAATAAACCAACCTGTAATTGTAGGAAGAATGTATAATACCAATGAAGCGTGAGCGAGTAGAAGGCAGAAGGAACTTCACAAGGGGTCACCCCACCTATTACTAAGCTCATAGACACCAATTTATTTAATTTGTTGGTTCCACTCATGATTCAATCAATCGTCCAACAACATGAGTTTATATTTTTTCCTTTTACTAGTTTATCCCTTTTTACTTTTTAGTGGACACATTAGGGACTCCCGCTTTAGCATTATTACTTGATGTACATCTCAATACTATTGAAATATTTTGGTCCTAAATTTGCATGCAAATGGAGATGGATCCACCACATTTTTTGACAAGTTAGGATCTAAAAATGGGGAAACAATATACAAAAAAACCTAAATACTAAGAAAAATAGACACCCTGAACCAAAAACAAAGAGAATCCATATTTTGCTCCAAATCGCTCTCACAAATTTAGAAATGCAGACAACTTGAGAAATTTTGATTTGTGCAATTTAGGATGGGGAGAGGGGGTATTTTATAGATAAAAGACAGGGATTTAAGGCCCTATGCTTTGCCTATTTTATTTATTATTTTAATGTTTTTTAATGTATATTTACATAAATGGTTTTTTGGAGGATCCTCTAACTAGACATTTCCAGCAAGCTGAAAACAAATCTCGAGTAGATCCTCTAGTGCTTCAATATTGGAAACATATCTAAGTTAGGGTTTCATTCTTGTTTTTTCATAAATAGTGGTTTATCCCCTCTCTTTTGTAAATTTTATTCCAGATATCTAATCAACAAAGTTTCTTTTAGATAACTCTTCTTCCATTAGATTTGGATTTGCAGGTGCAATACACTTGGTTGTGCAAGTGCCCCCAATACTTTTTTTATGCTTTTCGCTTTTAGTTCTATTATTATGAGCTTCCTATTTTTTATATTTCTGCTTTTACTTTTAGGTCAAAATAGTATTTGCAATGTGGGTTTTCCATTTGATTCAGGCACATTACAGTCTTATTTCACAACAAACCATTGGCAGCAGAGAAATTACACATGTTTATTTAGGCCTTCTAGGTGTGCTTTACTCCTAGAACATAAAGAAATAACATTTCATCTTTTCACATGGCATAAAAGCTAAAGAAATACGACATACCCTTTTAGCCAATACCAGCACATAGGATCTCAGAAGCCCGGAAGTTTGGGAAGACTTGTTCCTCACCTATAATAATCACTATCCAGATTCCAAGCTCTCTCAAGGGAAAATCTTTAATTCACAAATTATGGAATATGATTCCAAGGTTTGTCACTTATATAATTTGGAACACGAGGAATAAGATCATCTTCCATAAAGGAAACTCAATACAGTTAAGTATTTGCAATGGGTGAAATGATAAGGTCTCAAGGAGTGAACTCAATATTCAAACTCCCCATCTGAGATCCTTCCCCTAGTTCAACCCACTCTCTCTGGTAGTATCTTATTCTTTGAAGGGACAACAAAAAGAGACCTTGGTAGAGCTAGGGCAAAGAGGAAAGACAAGACTAAATTTGCATGAGCCTAGAGGGCATGGGAAAACCATGAACAATATTAGAGAAGCACTCATTTTATGCAAAGGCCTAACACTAATATCCAAATTAGATATTTGAGACATCATAAATGCATGGGACTCTAATATTATCATTGAGATTATGAATGGGACAACCTCTCCACATGCATTTTAACGTGTCAAAAATCATTACCAAATCTAAATCATTGACCTCTAACTTAAAACAATACGTTTTACACAAGTCCATAGAAATTTTAACTCATAAACCAATGTGCTTGCAAATGAGGGCACCTATCAAGCACAAGATATTCATATGAAGTCAACCCATAGTAATACTCTCAGCTTTATGAAATATCCAATAGAATCTAAGCAAGATAATTATCCCCCAATGCTGTTAGTAGTTCCTTATTAGATTTTTGTTTTTTTGTGCTCACCTCATGTATTAGTGACACAGTCCCATACTTCCTCATTGGATTCTCTTGATTACCATCAATTTCACACTTATATTGCTAATTGTTGCAAATCTGAGACCTCAAAAAAAGGATACACCATGAAGTTCATCTATCGAAGAAATATAATGCCAATTTGAGAAGTACCCAAGTAGCCGATTTTTCAAAACAAAACTCTCTTACCACCCATGTGAAGGAATTCACAAAGAACCTATGTGACTATGAACACCGGTTGTTAGCAACAGAGACTTAATCTGTGTGCCTTGAAACAGGGCAACCGAAGACCAACAAAGAGGAAGACTATAACAATGTCTAGCTCAGGTCCTATGAAACAAGTGGCAGTTCCATAGCACTTATTAAAAAAATTAACTCCAAATCACGTCAAAGGTGGGATGTTAAAGGAAGAAAGGGTATCAAATATGGACAATTAAGACACGATTGGGGATAACTGAGAAGGTAATAATTGAACAAAAAAACCTTCCCAATGCTTAGCCTTCAACAATCCCAATATGCAAACTTCACTATGTAGAGTCCAACTCACAGACCTATAAGATTCTGGTATGCAGACTCTTTTCATTTTTTTATTTATTAATGTGTGGCTACGGTGTACAATTTTGGTGTTATGGGATAGACAACACAGGATTTACTAACATTACGGTCAATTTTAAAGTCATTTTGAGTTGTGAAGCTTACAACCTCTTGTAACTCTTCCAAGTTAAGTAAATACATCAATATTGCAACAACTTACCATGGTACAATGAGGAAATATCTATTGCGCATTAGATGTTCAGAATTTAAAATGGAAAAAAAGAGAAAACAAAATGGTTTGAGCAGATCAGCTCTGATTGCCGCATAATTATGGCCACATGCCTTGTAAAATTCTTGTGAAATGATTAAAAATCATCTTCTGTTGTTCAAAAGATGACAACTTGCACAAAGTGCAAGTAACCATGAACTAGCCTGAAGGACAACACATAAATTTTCAATAAAAAATATGGAATTATTTCAATTTTACCTTTTAAGTATTTCTTGTGAAGCAACATTGGTCTACAATACAATTGGGACATTAGTAGAACGTTAACTCCTACAGTTTTGTAAGGTATTGTTGCATCTTTCTATATGTTATATCTATCTTATTCTTATTATTCTACTTGGGAACCAGAACAAGAAAACTACAGTATAAATTAGCATTTATTTATCTCAATCTTCTTATTCTACTTGGGAATCAGAACAAGAAAACTACAACAGAAATTAGCATACGAAATAAATGTGGGAAATTCCAAGATTGAATTTGACAAGAAGATACCATGGCCTTCAACTTTAAGGAAAATGTCATGGCATCATAGTGATAAGCTCTCATTTCAGCAACTAGATCATTGAATGACTCGAGGACTACCATTCCTTCTGGAAGTGCTTCATTGCTTTCCTAAA